>OY992897.1:57829320-58019320 GCA_963921405.1 Cepaea hortensis | reverse complement strand
AGACAAGTAGAATCAGTGAGTCAAGGACATTAAATGAACTAACAGACAAGTAGAATCATTGAGACAAGGACATTAAATGAACTAACAGACAAGTAGAATCAGTGAGACAAGGACATTAAATGAACTGACAGACAAGTAGAATCAGTGAGACAAGGACAGTAAATGAACTGACAGACAAGTAGAATCAGTGAGACAAGGACAGTAAATGAACTAACATACAAGTAGAATCAGTGAGACAAGGACAGTAAATGAACTAACAGACAAGTAGAATCATTGAGACAAGGACATTAAATGAACTAACAGACAAGTAGAATCAGTGAGACAAGGACATTAAATGAACTGACAGACAAGTAGAATCAGTGAGACATGGACAGTAAATGAACTAACAGACAAGTAGAATCAGTGAGACAAGGACAGTAAATGAACTAACAGACAAGTAGAATCAGTGAGACAGTAAACTACCCCCATTCTGCCTAGGGAATTGTGGGAGCCAACAATGAACCTCCGCGGATATTCATTAATAAAGGTAATGATTTATTGCTACTGATTTTCTATTAATCTCAAAGATAAGACTATTTAACAATGTGTCTGTAAGTGATAAAGAGAATGATAAGCTAAATGTCGATTGAACTAGTAACACGAAAATGCTTCAGTATTACATTATTCAGCTAATTTGATACAGATTAAATAACAATGTTTAATATATAAAATGTAAGAAAGAAAAAACAGTTAACGAACACTAAAGTTATTTTCAGAATTAAAATATTCACAGACAGTGGCAACTTCTCCATACCCCCATCTGCAGATGAGATCGTGTGTGCTCTGTTATACTCAACACACACACGCACAAACACACACATACACACACACACACACGTATACCTCACTTGCAGGTGAGGTCGTTCCTGCTCTGACATACTCAACACACACACACACAGACACACACACAGACACACACACACACACACACACACACACACACACACACACATACACACACACACATATATATATGTATACTACACAATGCGTAACTTGTTTCAAGTATATCCCACTTTCACGTGGGATCTGTAGATCGTTCCTGTCCTGACATACTCAACACATACTCAACACATACTCAACATATACTCAACACACACACAAGTACACCACACACAGCTCATGATAGTTTTATGGTTTACTTGTTCGTCCCGCCGTTCCTCCCGTGGTATTCTTTCAGGTAGGCAATAATTCAGGCGTTCTGGCTTGAATAATCGTTATCCACCTCGTACCCTTTGGTAAATCAATTAGGCCTCGGGTATTTGGCTACTGACATTATGTTCTGAAATGAAGATGTCGATTCTTGGCAGCATTGACACTCTCTTCATATATTTGGTAGTGATACATTTTCTACCCGTTCATCTCGGATTTTAGTCACACGTTCATAGTAAAGACAACGCGGTCGTTTTTGCCTTACCGGGGGAAGGAAACACCTTACTTCCTTGATAGCAGTAATTTCTACTATTCCACCCACTTTAACACTTGAATATCCTTTACAGGACGTCGCAGTCAACCCCTGTATTTTTTGAGTGTGATTTCTTGGACAGTTTGCGTTGACTAGTTTGCCATTACTTTCTGAACAACCGTCACTCATACCATTGTATGAAAATCAGTGCTAGGCGATTGTCCTCTTCTCCACCCCGTGCAAACTTCCCTCGATACTTATATTTTCTAGACATTAATGTCATGTAAAATGTTCACAATATTTCATTTACCTCTTTATTGTTTAGTTTAGTAACCACACTTCTTCCATATATTGTTGTTGTTGCATATCCACGCACTGGATGATACAAGTAAAGGTCCCTTGTACACGCTTAAGACCCATAATTGTTTTATATAGGGTGTATTTTTAACAACTGTGCAGTGTTTGAAAATAATGCCGGTCCAAGTTTTGTATTAACCCTCTGTAAAGTTCATGCAACATAATAGGTAAATACAAAACTTGGACCGGCAATATTTTCAAACACTGCACAGTCATTAAAAATACACCCTGCACCAAACGTCACTGAGTGGACGATGGGGTCGGTATCGCACCGACTTTTTTTCGTTCCCAAACATTTCCTGGTACCCATTTTATATTGGCCAACCTATTAGCCCCACGTCAATTCTAAAAAATTCGAAACCGCCGCGATGCGGATCGAAGCCTGAACCACCGTTGCGGCAGACGAGCGTCTAGCCGCTACCCTATCGACATTATCCTTGTCAAGAGCACGTTACTTGCATGTCCTTTACATGACGTTGCAGTCAACTCCAGCATTTAATGCCTGTTTGTGATTTACTAGGCAAGTTTGGTTCAGTAGTTTGCCATTGCTTTCTGAACGCACTGCGCCTCATTCCAGCGAAATCAACACAACACGGTCTGCTTCCAAATCACCCGCAGATGACGTTGAATCCTGGACTGGAAATATGAAACTGCGCGTTTCACTAGCCTCTGAGCCACAGTGAGTTAGTTGCATATCCTTTACAGGACGTCGCAGTCAACCCCAGCATTATTGTTGCGGTGCTATTTGTGATTTCATGACAAGTTTACGTTCAGTAGCTTGCCATTGCTTTCTGAAAGACCGTCATCCATACCATTGCAGTATATCAACGCAAAGCAGTCTGATGTCAAATCGACCGCAGCGGTGTTTCTAACGCGGTATGCGGGATTACGAATTGCGTCCGAAATCCCTTCGCCACAGAGCCGATGTACGCCCTAGTATACATATCAATAATTCAGTCATATAAGAGAACATCGACCGCTAGTCCGGCAGCCTGGACTGATTTCTGATCGCTGTTTCTACAACTTCCCTTCAGCAGACGGTAAAGTCAAGGCCATATTTGTTTTCACGTCTGCTTTCGACATTCTGTCTTAGTTAAACAGTTGAAGACAGATCGAAGTAGACAAAACCCCATGGAGTTTGAGGACTTTGCGTTCAACAATCCATGATGTTAGTTTCCTCATTTTCTGTTTATCCAAATGTATCCCTTCTAATATCAATTTAGCCGAAAGTTAGGGCTTTTGAGCTCAAGTGTTGAGAAACATTCTTAGAAATAAGGGTCAAGCTTAAGAAAAATATTGCAATTGTACAAGGCCTGAACATAGAAAACATCTGGCGTTATAATATGTATCGTGTCTCGAAACCTGAAATACTTTTGCCATAAATAGTTAGTCGCGGTTCCAACTTCACGGCAAAGGGTCCTCTCTATAATGGCCCGTTCCTGTTGCCATTGAATATCACAGAAAATGCTCCTCACAGCCATATGTGAAAGGCGGAACAGACAGGAGTCTGTGGGACTTTTGCCATTTTAAACATCATAGTGGTTGGCATAAAGGGCATGGTTACTGGAAGAAAATGCACCGATCGAGCAGCATGAAGATGGATACAGGACATGGCAGAAATTTGGGCCTGAGAGTGTATGAAGCTGGGGTCGACCGGCAAAAAGATGGATAAGGGATGTGGCAGAAATCTTGGGCATGAGTGTGTACGAAGCGGGGGTCGACCAGCAGGAAGATGCTACAGGATATGGCAAAAATCTTGGGATTAAGGTTGTATGAGGTAGGAGAACTGGCAAAGAGATCGAGAGGCTCCTTGGTGCACCGTGATCTTAGTGCTGTGATGTGAGCGAGTTGATGTGAGCCCCGTGATGAGAGCGCCATGATGAGAGCGACGTTATAAGAGCGACGTCATGAGAGCGCCGTGATGAAGGAGCCATGATGGGAGCACCGTGATGAGAGCATCGTGATGAAATTTCCGTGATGAGAGCGCCGTGATTTAGAGTACTATGATGAGAGCGCCGTGGTTTAGAGCACCGTGATGAGAGCGCCGTTATGAGATCGCCGGGATTTAGAGCACCGTGACGAGAGCACGGTGATTTAGAGCACCGTGATGAGATCGCTTTTATGTGGGCGCCGTGATGAGAGCGCCATGACGACAGCGGCATTGTGCGAAACCCCGCTACATGATGATAACCTCTTCTATAACGCTGCAGTAACTGCTGCTCCCTGAATGCCGGTATCACAGGATCATCACTATAACAAATATTCCCACATGGAAACTGTTCAGGTTTGAAACGTCTCGAGGCAGGAACCCACTATGGTTCTGCATTGTAATGGTGCCTTTACATCTTGTGGTCCTAAATGTATCGAGGAATTGGTGGCCAGTCTCTCCCTCTCTTAGTGAGACGATGAACGCCAACGTCGAACCTTTGTCCGACCTCTCTTTTCACATTGTCAGCGCAGCTCCATATCAACTACGCCAACATACTTTGCTAAGATTGAACGTGGTTGAAAGGCAAAGGGATGGACTTCATTGCATGGTGTTTTACCCTTTAGGGGTTAGCCTCTTTCCACAGAGCTGCCTGCCGAGATCACCGCACACAACACGAACTCCGTAGCGCCAGTGACCACCCTTAGGTATCTCTGTGAAAATAGCACTTGTCAACCGAATGGGGGAGTTCAGAAACGAACCAAAGGACCTTAGAGCACGAGGCATTATACTTAACGGCTAGACCACTTCACCACGGTTACAACCTAGGAACTGTTAATGACAGATAATATAAATGTCCTTATGTTTAGTTCAACAGCATTCTGATCTCTTGGACAGATAACATATACGCCGTTACGTTTAGTTGAACACAGCTGTACTCGTGGACAGATAATATATACGTCGTTATGTTTAGTTCAACAACGGTTTGTACTCTTGGCGAGATAAAATAACACACATGTCGTTATGTTTGGTTCAACAAAATCTGTACTCTTGGACAGATAACATATACGTCGTTATGTTTAGTTCAACAACAGCTGTACTCTTGGATAGATAACATATATGTCGTATGGTTAGTTCGACAACAGTCTGTACTCTTGGACAGATAACATATATGTCGTTATGGTTAGTTCGACAACAGTTGCGTGATTATGTTTAGTTCGTTATGCGTCGTTATGTTTAGTTCAACAACAGTCTGTACTCTTGGATAGATAACATATATGACGTTCTGGTTAGTTCGACAACAGTTGCGTGATTATGTTTAGTTCGTTATGCGTCGTTATGTTTAGTTCAACAACAGTCTGTACTCTTAGATAGATAACATATACCCCGTGATGTTCAGTGCAACAACAGTCATTACTCTTGGGCAGATAACATATACGCCGTAATGTGTAGTTCAACAAGTCTGTAATCTCGGCATATAACATATTCATCGTTATGTTTAGTTCAAGAACAGTCTGTACTTTTGGATAGATAACATATAAGTCGTTTGGTTAGTTCGACAGCAGTCTGTACTCTAGGACAGACAATATATACTTTGTTATGCTTGCTTCAACAACGGTCTGTACTCTTGGACAGATAACATAATATAACAGTCGTTATGTTTAGTTCGACAACAGCCAATATAATATATATATATATATATATATATATCATCAAGTGCCCTGCCGGCTGGCGTAGGCGCTCATGGCTCTCCACAGATCTTGGTCTTTGGTGTTCTACTACATGCCCCCTTAACAAAAAAAAAAAAAAAAAAAAAAAAGCAACAATAATAATGGTAAATTATCTCGAACGACAACTAGCCAGAAAAAAATAAAACATTCCCATATGTGTGGCACGTCACACCCACCTTGGGTATTTATGATGCCCATGTTAAACATTGCCTCAACGAGTCATGTATTATTGATGATTTTTCATGCGTTTTAATGCTTATTGTTCTTTTTTTGTTAAAGAATTGCTTCATAAGAGATGTTGAATGAAAGAATGTATGAGAGGAAATAGAGAAGAAGGGCAGAATGTCAGACGGGCCTGCGTGCCCAATTCTTAACCCTTTGAAAATAAAGATTTTCGTTCATTCGTGTTCTGGATCAACTCTACTGATCATATTCCTCCTTGCCACTGTCTCAGTCCTCCAGCATCATTTCTCTTGGTCTGCCTATGTCTCTCTTCCCCTCGATCTTTCCATATGTTCTCCAATGCCTCTCTTCTCATCACATGACCAAAGAAAGCTGTTTGTCTCTTTCTTATTGTTGTATATAGTGTTCTAGTTTCATTAGCCATTTTCAGGCAATCGTTGTTAGTTACTCTGGCAGTCCAAGGAATTCGCAACATTCTTCTTAAAAACCACATCTCTGTTGCTTCTAAGTTCTTCCTAATTTGTTCATTTACATTCCAAGATTTGCTGCCATACAGCAAAACAGGTTCTATATAGCATTTTAGCACTCTATTTCTTACATTCATTGATAGCGACATATTGCATAAGGTACTCTTCATTTTTCTGAAATGTGGATTTTGCCTGCCCTATTCTGCTCTTAATCTATGTTTTACATCTTCCATCTGATGTTGTAAGTGCCCCTAGGTGTTTAAAATTATCCACTTGGTTGCGAATTTCCCCTTCTATTTCTATGTCACATTTTGGTGTCCCCATTTCTTTGATATCACCATTGTTACTGTTTTTCTTGATATTCAAGGAGAGTCCTTTCTGAGCACTCTCTGTTACTACAATGTCCAACAATTGTTGTAGGTCTGTTGCATTATCCGCCACCAATACTGTGTCATCTGCGTAGCGTATATTGTTTATATTATATCCTCCGATTAGTATTCCTGGCCTGTCTTAGATCTCTCTCATTATTAATTCGCTATATAGGGAGAAGAGATCGGGTGACAAGACACACCCCTGTCGTACTCCTAGCTTTATCTGTTCGTAACTACCCTCTTTATTTCCTATTTTAATTGCTGCTACTTGGTTCCAGTATATATTCTTTATTATATATATATATATATATATATATATATATATATATATATATATATATATATATATATATATATATATATAATTTTGGTACCGTCCCTCTTATATCCAGAGTGTCAATTATCCTATCTTTATACTTTTTCAACCTGATACCGTCATCACCACACCTCTCCTCATTTAATTATCTAATGTCTACACATGGTTTCCCTTTATTAAAATTATATTCCTTCTTTGAATCGTTTATTATTTCAATGTTTTATGTTGTAGATTTATGTTGCTAGACTACCAAGACATTCTACCAAGTCACTAGACTACCTCTTACTTACAACCCTAGCCTACACACCCCCGATGCTTCCCTTGACCACGTCAACTTTTTTTTCAATTATTTACCACCTCTTACTTTGTTGCCTTCTTTACCCACCACCGCACTCCTAGTCTTACCTTTCTCTACATTCCTCACAACCACCAAGACACACCACTTTACCTACTAGACGGTCTCACCCACTTGACCACGCCCACTTTAAAAAAGATCGATAATGTTCATCCAGGAGTTATCACGCCTTTGTGGAGGGAAATCGATATTTGATTGATTTATATAATCCTCCTCCTCCTCCTTCTCCTAAAAACACGGGCATCGTAAACAACTTATACACTACTTACGTTGTTGCGTTAATTTCAACAATAGGTTGTACTGTTGGACAGATAACATTTACGTCGTTATGTTAAGTTCAACAACAATCTGTACTCTTGGACAGATAACTTACGTCGTTCGTTATGTTTAGTTCAACAACAGTCTGTACTCTTTCTCGGTCTGGATTTCCCAGAGGGATCTATTTCTAACTATACACTGTTCAAGGTCTGGCAATGTCTTTCAAATCTGATTTACCCCTTAAAGGCCCCGAGCGCTTGTTTAATGTTTGATTAAATCAAAGTGGACGTTGCGACCAGAACCGTTGTCATCATACAAACATGAAACATCAACTGATACAATATAAAAACATATAACAGTTGTCTGGCTGATGTTTTTCCTGTCCGACTAATGAGAGAATAGATAAAAGAAACACAAGCAACGAAAGAAATTCAGAAAGAAATAAAGACTGAAAGAAAGACTTGTTTTTCATACTTGCACTTTAGTTCTCTTCATGTAAAATGGCACCGGCTGTTGTTACAGCACAAGTGTCAGTTATACACATGGGTTTTCACACATCGCTGGTCTCTGTGGCTAAGGGCTTGCGAACGCGGTTTGTGAGCCCGTATACCCGGGTTCGAAACACAGCGGTGCTGGTTTTTTTCGAAAAAGGTATGGATGCCGGTCTTTCAGAAAGCAATGGCAAACTACTGAACGTAAAATTTGCCAAGGAATCACGAACAGCGTCAATGATGGATGCAACTAAATTTTCACACCACGCCTACTCTGTGGCGAAGGTGTTACAGACGTAATTCCTAATTCACCATACCGCGTTTAAAGCACAGCTGCGGGTGATTTCGATGCAGACCGCCTCGCGTTGGTTTTTTTTTTTTTTGCTCTCTTTCGCTTTGAACTCAAGCAAAGTCCTTACACACTACTTCTAGTAGTAAATGTTTTGCATATCCTTTACAGGACATCGCTGTCAACATCAGCATCTTTCAGCTGATTGTTGATTTCTTGGCAAGATTACGCTCAGTAGTTTACTTCTAGTAGTGCTGGACTGAATTTTGCATGTGGATTGGCTCTTCCAATTAACAGTGTCTCTCGCAATCAGGCGAACACATTCCGACTTCAGAGGTACTTGTAATGTACGTCCCCGGGGTAAGGACGATAAGTCAACATTTTAGTCCAACTTACCTCTGGATCAGCACACCGGATGCTTAAGAACACGCGTTCTTATCCATTCGGTCATGCTGACCTACGCGTTGGTGTTTATAAAATGGTAAGAGTGTCGGTAGTTCAGAAAGCAATGGCAAACTACTGAACGCAAACTTGCCAAGAGATCACAAACAGCCAATAAATGAAGGGGTTGACTGTGACGTTCTGTAAAGGATATGCAACTAACATGTTTCTAATTCCTCTAGTTATACAGGGACTTTCTCAATCCCATGTGGTTATAAAATGACTTTTTAAAACCTCTCTGGTTATATCTTATATATAACAGGCAATCTCCGTCTGTATGTCTGTCTGTATGTATGTCTGTATGTCTGTCCTTTATGCGTTCGCGAACGGTCCATCCGATTGAGATGAAATTTTCTACACGACTTCCTCTTATTCCCGCGCTGCCAACTGTCATAGTTTTTTTTTCCTTCTTCCTCCTCCTCCCTCCTTACCCTCCCTAAATACGTAAATAGAAGAGATCAAAGAATCCCTGAACCACAACGCTAGGAAAAGCGAAGAAAATGACGTGACTACACAGAATCGTCACACGGCAATGTCAATAACAATTTATCTTTTTATGTGTAAAGAAGTTATCCACAGTCATGTAGAAGGGAAGAACAATCAATGGAAGGACCGAAATCACAGAACCTAGATGAGTATGAATTCGGAATGGCGAACTCCCTCCTCCTCCCTTCTCCTCCTCCTCCTCCCTCTACCTCCTCCCTCAACCCTCCTCCTCCTCTCTCCTCCCTCTCCCTCCTCCTCCTCCCTCCTCCTTCTCCCTCTTCCTCCTCCCTCCTCCTCCTCTCTCCTCCCTCCTCCTCCCCTCCTAATCCCTCCTCCCCCTCTTCCTCCTCCTTCCTTCTCCCTCCTCCTCCTCCCTCTTCCTCCTCCTCCTTCTCCCCCCTTCTCCCTCTTCCTCCTCCATCCTCCTCCCTCTTCCTTCTCCCTTCTCCTCCTCCCTTCTCCTCCTCCCTCATCCCTTCTCCTCCTCCCTCCTCCCTCTATCTCCTCCCTCCTCCCTCTATCTCCTCCCTCCTCCTCCCTCCTCCTCTTCCTCCTCTTCCTCCTCCCTTTCCCTCCTCCCCCTCCTCATTCTCCCTCCTCCTCCTCCCTACGTCTTCTCCCTTCTCCCCCTCCTCCTCGCTCTTCCTCCTCCTCCTTCTCCCTCCTCCTCCCTCTTCCTCCTCCTCTCCCCTCCTCCTCCCTCCCCCTCCTCCTCCCTCCTTCTCCCTCCTCCTCCTCTCTCCTCCTCCTCCTCCCTCCTCCTTCTTCCTCCTCCTCCCTCCTCCTACCTCCTACTCCCTCCTACCTCTCCCCTCATTCCTCCCTCCTCCTCCTAATCCCTCCTCCTCCCTCCTCCTCATCCCTCCTCCTCCTCCCTACGTCTTCTCCCTTCTCCCCCTCCTCCTCCCTCTTCCTCCTCCTCCTTCTCCCTCCTCCTCCCTCTTCCTCCTCCCTCTTCCTCCTCCTCTCCCCTCCTCCTCCCTCTCCCTCCTCCTCCCTCCTTCTCCCTCCTCCTCCTCTCTCCTCCTCCTCCTTCCTCCTCCCTCCTCCTTCTTCCTCCTCCTCCCTCCTCCTACCTCCTACTCCCTCCTCCCTCTCCCCTCATTCCTCCCTCCTCCTCCTAATCCCCCCTCCTCCCTCCTCCTCCTCCCTCCTCCTCCTGTCTCCTCCTCCTCCCTCCTGCTCCCTCCTGTTCCCTCCTCCTCCCTCCTCTTCCCTCCTCCTCCTCCCTCCTTCTCCCTCCTCCTCCTTCTTCCTCCTCCTCCTTCTCCCTCTTCCTCCTCTCCCCTCCTCCTACCTCCTCCCTCCTCCTCCCTCCTTCTCCCTCCTCCTCCTCTTCTCCTCCTCTCTCTCTTCCTCCTCCTTCCTCCTCCCTCCTCCTCCTTCTTCCTCCTCCTCCTTCCTCCTACCTCCTCCCTCCTCCTCCCTCTCCTTTCATTTCGCCCTCCTCCTCCTAATCCCTCCTCCTCCCTACTACTCCTCCCTCCTCTTCCTGTCTTCTCCTCCTCTCTCCTGCTCCCTCCTGCTCCCTCCTGCTCCCTCCTCCTCCCTCCTTTTCCCTCCTCCTCCTCCCTCCTTCTCCCTCCTTCTCCTCCTTCTCCCTCCTCCTCCCTCTTCCTCCTCCTCTCCCCTCCTCCTACCTCCTCCCTCCTTCTCCCCCTCCTCCTTCCTCCTCCCTCCTCCTCCTTCTTCCTCCTCCTCCCTCCTTTTACCTCCTACTCCCTCCTCCTTCTCTCTCTCCCCTCATTCCTCCCTCCTCCTCCTAATCCCTCCTCCTCCCTCCTACTCCTCCCTCCTCCTCCTGTCTTCTCCTCCTCCCTCCTGCTCCCTCCTGCTCCCTCCTGCTCCCTCCTCCCCCCTCCTCCTCCTCCTCCCTCCTTTTCCCTCCTCCTCCTCCCTCCTTCTCCCTCCTCCTCCTCCTTCTCCCTCCTCCTCCCTCTTCCTCCTCCTTTCATCCTACTTCCTCCCTCCTCCTCCCTCCTCCTCCTCCCTCCTTCTCCCTCCTCCTCCTCCCTCCTCCTCCTCGCTCCTTCTCCTCCTTCCTCCTCCCTCCTCCTCCTTCTTCCTCCTCTTCCCTCCTCATACCTCCTACTCCCTCCTCCTCCTCCCTCTCCACTCATTCCTCCCTCCTCCTCCTAATCCCTCCTCCTCCTAATCCCTCCTCCTCCCTCCTACTCCTCCCTCCTCATCCTGTCTCCTCCTCTTCCCTCCTGCTCCCTCCTCCTCCTCCCTCCGCCGAATATGAATTAAATGATATGCTCCCCACCAGGGACTGGGCGAAGCCGGGCCGGGTCGTCTTTTTTGGGAACGGGAACGGGAGCAGGGCCGAATATGAATTAAATGAGACGCTCCATTTACCCAAGTTAATTGTTGGGGGAAGATGTAAAGATCTTTCAAGTGCTCTTTCTAATAACAGACAGACAGACAGACAGACAGACAGACAGACAGACAGACAGACAGACAGACAGACAGACAGACAGACAGACAGACAGACAGACAGTAGATAATCGGGAACGGGAGCTTATATGACTACTTATATGAATTAAATTAAATGCTCCCCACCAGGGGCTGGGCGAAGCCTGGCCGGGCCAGACAGACAGACAGACAGACAGACAGACAGACAGACAGACAGACAGACAGACAGACAGACAGACAGATAGTCGGGAACGGGAACTTATATGACTACTTATATGAATTAAATGAGATTCTCCCCATCAGGGTCTGGGCGAAGCCGGGCCGGGTTAGACAGACAGACAGATAGACAGACAGACAGACAGATAGATAGTCGGGAACGGGAACGGGAGCTTATATGACTGCTTATATGAATTAAATGAGATGCTCCCCACCAGAGTCTGGGCGAAGCCGGGCCGGGTCAGCTAGTAGGGAATATTTCACACTTTTTAAAAGTTATATAGGGAAGATTTCACACCTTTATCGTTATATGGGGAATATTTCGCAACTCTTTAGTTCCATGCATCCATCATGTGCCATGCAGGTAAGCATGGGCGGTCATGTTTTGCCATCTCACTCGATCACCAGAGTCGTGGATCAGCTCCGTGTTTCTATCTCGACCATGCCACGAGGCCAAGCCATCCAGGTATTTGCTTCTAGGTCTCCCCCTAGTTATACAATTTTTTTTCCCGCGTTTCCATCCTGTTTCAGGATATTGCGGTCAACATCAGCATCTTTCAGCTGTATGTTGATTCCTAGGTTAGATTACGCTCATCAGCACGCCACAACTTTCTGAGCGACCGGCTCCATACTCTCATAAGTCACTGGCGCGACTCGAACCACTTCCAATTCTCGTGCACTCACGTCAGTGACGAGAGTATTCGGGGTTACGGAGAAAGATGCTAACGCCTCGGCTAGGGAACCGGCCCTAGTTATACTGCTCTTTAGTTATATAGGGAATATTTCAAACATCTATTGTTATATGGGGAATATTTTACACATCTATAGTTATATACGGAATATTTCCACCTCTATAGTTATGTAGGGAATAGTTAACACCGATATAGTTGTATGGGAAATATTTCACATCTCTATAGTTGTATAGGGAATATTTCATACCCCTATGGTTATAAAGAGAATATTTCACAAAATTTTTTTTAAGTTGGCTATTTGTGATTGATTTCTTGGTAAGTTAACTTTCAGTATTTCCATTGCTTTCTGAACGACCGACGCTCTTACCTTTGTCTGAAAACCGGCGAAATGCGGTCTGCTTCCACATCGGAAGCAATGTGCGGGATTTCTAATTGCTTCCGTAATTCCTAGGCCATAACACCTACATACAGGGAATTCATGGTTGTATATGGAATATTGCTAGACTCTTATATTACACGGGGAATATTTTACATCTACATGGTTATACATCAAATAGTTTAAACCTGTACGGTTATACTAGGAATGTGTGGGTTTTATACGGACTATTTCCATAATATTAGTTAGAGTAGGAATATAAGGTTTTATACGGAAAATATCAAACCTATTTTGTTATACTAGGAAAATATGGTTTTATAAGCAATATATCAAACCTACGTGGTTATAATAGGAATATACGTTTTTATACTGAATATATCAAACCTATTTGGTTATACTATTAATATATGGTTTTATACGGAATTTTACAGACATATATCGTTATACTATGAATATATGGTTTTATATGGAATATTTCATACCTATAGGGTTATACCAGGAATCTATGGTTTTATACGGAATGTTTCATACCTGTATGGTTATACTAGAAATATATGGTTTTATACGGCATATTTCAAACCTATTTGGTTATACTATGAATGGGATATATAGTTTTATACGGAATATCAAACCTATGTGGTTATACTAGGAATATATGGTTTTATTTGGAATATTTCAGATCTGTATGGTTATACTAGGAATATATGTTTTTATACGAAACATTTAAAGCCTGTATGGTTATACTAGGAATCTACGATTTTATACTGAATATATTACATCTATTTGGTTACACTAGGAATATATAGTTTTATAAGGAATATATTAAACCTATGTGGTTATAATAGGAAGATATTATTTTACACGGAATATATCAAACATGTTTGGTTATACTAGGAATATATTGTTTTATAAGGAATATATCAAACCTATGTGGTTATAATAGGAATATATGTTTTTATACGGAATATTTCAAACCTATTTAGTTATACTATGATTTATACGGAAATGTTTTATTATACTATTATTATGATTATGATGATAATGAGATTAAGATTATAATGATTATATTAATACTATGATTTATACGGAATATTTCTGACCTATATGGTTATTCAAAACAATGTTTTCCCGTAGTGAATTTGAATAACTAAGACACAAACAACAGATTGCACGATTTATTGCCTGGCATATTTTGCTGCATCCCGTCAGGTACATACTGCAGAAATCACACAACTTACGTGAATTAATTAGATAAATCCTTCAAACTGAAATATACACATACTCGCACAATAATGTCGATTGTCTACCACGGTAATTTTAAACTGACTAACATATCTTTCTGCTTGCACAAGGACGGCTTACGAAGGTTGATCACTATGGCTTCAGCAAACCTTAACAACCGACTACTCTGTGTGTTGAACAACACACGGAAGGCACTGTCTCTTTCAACCACATGACCAGTGTCGAGCACGTGTTTCGCGACCGATGAAGCAGGACTGTTCCGGTGTGTCGGCCTGTCTAGGCTACCATCTTCTGTGTGTAGTATTTTGTTCGGAATGTGTTCCAACACCCTGTTATGTAACTGTCGCTCTGTTCTATATTGTTCTCTGTTCTATATGGTTTATATTATATTGTTCTCTGTTCTATATGGTTACACTAAGAATCTATGGTTTTATACGGAATATTCCATACTTATGTTTATACTTCTTAGATTTTCTACGAGTAGTAGACCACAGGGAGTCCATCCCCTATGGCGAGCCATAGCACCGTTAGCCCATGACCTCGCGGTCATGGTTTCCCGGTCTGCACCACGTGGAGGTGGGGGTTCACTTGTGTAGTCTGCGGGTCATCGGCGGGATCCCAACCTTGCTGACTGCAGGGCCAGGCGCATTCCATACCTTGCAGACCCATAGCAGAGTCCATGGGAATATCGATACATGAAGCCCATAATCGGGCACTCTCACGATGTTTATACATAACCTCGACATCGCAAGGTACAAGAGGAACATGTTGAGATGAGATGAGATGAGGTTCCATACCTATGTGGTTATATTAGAAATATATGGTTTTAAACGGAATATTTCAAACCTATGTGGTTACACTAGGAATATATTTTTTATAAGGAATATTTTAGACCTGTATGGTTATACAAGGATTCTATGATTTTATACGGAATATATCATAACTATTTGGTTATGCTAGGAATATACGGTTTCATACGGACAATTAAAGAGACGGAAAAAAATGGTTAAGAACATGCGACTTAATAAAGAGGTTCTGAAAATAGATAAAGAAATGCAAGAACAATACAGAGTGACTGTGAAAAATAGGTACAATGCAATAACTAAAATACAGAGTATAGATGAACAATGGGAAATGTTAAGGGACTCCTTTCATCAAAATAGCAAAGAAGTATTACCGGAGAGAGGCAAAATAGCTAAGAAAAAATGGATGAATGAAGATATCTTAAAACTGATGGACAAAAGAAAACAGAGTAAAAATGACAAACAAGAATACGCTAAGATAAATAAAGAAATAAAAGATAAATGTGGGAAGGCTAAAGAAAGTTGGTTAAACGAGCAATGCAAAAAAAATTGAATTAAATTCCATTAAAGATACAAAAAATATGCACAGACAAATCAGTGAGCTTACAGGAAGAAAAATAAGAATAAATACAGGGTGTTTGAAATCAAAAACAGGAAAGATAATATTAGAGGAAGATGCTATAATGAAGAGGTGGAATGAGTATATAAGAGAATTATATGAAGGAGAAAGGGAAGAATTAACAGAAGATAGTAACTTAGAAGGTCCACCTATTCTGAAAGAAGAAGTCGCTGATGCTATGAAACATATGAAGAAAGGAAAAACAGCTGGGCCAGATGAAATCACAATAGAAGAATTAGAAGTATTGGGAGAATTTGGAGTAGATATATTAACCAAAATGTTGAATGATATTTACAGCAGTGGATATTTACCCAGTGATATGCTGAAATCTGTATTTATAGCTATACCAAAAAGACCAGGAGCAATTGATTGTGAAGATTTTCGTACAATTAACCTTATAAACCATATCACTAAGCTTCTACTCAGAATCATAATGAGAAGAACCAAAAAGAAAATAAAAATGGAAATTAGTGAAGAACAGTATGGATTTGTGGAAGGAAAGGGCACAAACAATGCAATTTATACATTACGGACACTAATAGAAAGGTCAATAGAGAAACAGAGAGACATATATCTGTGCTTCATAGATTATACTAAGGCATTTGATAAAGTAAAACATGATGAACTGATTAAAATGTTGGAAGATATCAACACTGATGGAAAAGATTTAAGAATAATAAAGAATATTTACTGGAACCAAGTAGCAGCAATTAAAATGGGAAATAAAGAGGGTAGTTACGAACAGATAAAGCTAGGAGTACGACAAGGGTGTGTCTTGTCACCAGATCTTTTCTCCCTTTATTGCGAAGTAATAATGAGAGGGATCAAAGAGATGCCAGGAATACTAGTTGGAGGTTATAATATAAATAATATACGCTATGCAGATGACACAGTATTGGTGGCGGATAATTCAACAGACCTACAACAATTATTAGACGTTGTAGTAACAGAGAGTGCAAGGAAAGGACTCTCCTTGAATATCAAGAAAACAGTAACAATGGTAATATCAAAGAAAATGGTGACACCAAAATGTGACATAGAAATAGAAGGGAAAATCCTTAACCACGTTGATAATTTTAGATACCTAGGGGCATTTATAACATCAGATGGAAGATGTACAACAGAGATTAGGAGCAGAATAGGGCAGGCAAAAGCCGCATTTCAGAAAATGAAGAGTATCTTATGCAATAAGTCACTATCACTGAATGTAAGAAAGAGAGTGATGAAATGCTATGTAGAACCAGTTTTGCTGTATGGCAGTGAATCTTGGAATGTAAATGAACAAATTAAGAAGAAATTAGAAGCAACAGAGATGTGGTTCCAGAGACGAATGTTGCGAATTCCTTGGACTGCCAGAGTAACTAACGACGACTGCCTGAAACAGGCTAACGAAACTAGAACATTATATACAACAATAAGACAGAGACAAACAGCTTTCCTCGGTCATGTGATGAGAAGAGAGGCATTGGAGAACATCGTAACAACTGGAAAGATCGAGGGGAAGAGAGGCAGAGGTAGACCAAGAGAAGTGATGCTGGATGGATTGAGACGGTGGCATGGAGGAATATCAGCAGCAGAGTTGATCCAGAAAACCAAAGACCGAGATCTATGGAGAGCCATGAACGCCTACGCCAGCCGGCACGGCACTTGATGATGATGATACGGACTATTTCAGAGCTATAGGGTTATATTAGGAATGCATGGTTTTGTACGGAATATATCAAACCTATTTGGTTATACTAGAAATATATGGTTTTATATGAAATATTTCAAACCTATTTATTTGGTTATACTATAAATGGAATATATAGTTTTATAGGAATATGTCAAACCTATTTGGTTATACTAGGAATATATGGTTTTATACGGAATATTTGGGGACGCAGAGGTGTTTCAAAGGCACCAGGGCCGGGTTATATACTGGCCAAGACCTATTGACGCGTCCTCGTCGAGCGTCCTGGGCAACAGGTCCCTTCGGGGTCATGGCTAAAGTCAATAGGATCGCCGATTCCTCCGAGGAACCACCAGTCTGCACACCAATAAGCCAGACATGGGACAACGGATACTCACGCAAACCTCAGGCCTTGTATGACATCACACTGATGTTGGACAACAGGATGCCTTCATCCGACATACAGGACTTCGCGCTGGAGCTCAAGCCAACGAACACAAGCAAGCAAGCAAGCATACGGAATATTTCAAATCTATGTGGCTATGATAGGACTATATGGTTTTATAGGCTGGATATTTATACACTCTATGTTATATGGACGTACATGGATGTATGAGGAATTTTTCAAACCTATATATTGTACAAAGAGTATAGGGTTTTACAAAGTATATTATTAATACGAAATGTAGATCATTTCTACATAATTTAAAAGTCTTTAAAGGTGAAGATGTAAATACGAACCATCACGTACTGATAAGTAAAATGTCGTAGAGGAATGGCAGTATGAAGCAAGACTGACAGTACACAAGATAGAAGATCCTGGACAATTTAACATCATGCTATAAAGAGACGGCATGATCAAAACAGATTGACAGTACACAAGATAGAAGATCCTGGACAATTTAACATCATGCTATAAAGAGACAGCATGATCAAAAAGATTGACAGTACACAAGATAGAAGATCCTGGACAATTTAACATCATGCTATAAAGAGACGGCATGATCAAAACAGATTGACAGTACACAAGATAGAAGATCCTGGACAATTTAACATCATGCTATAAAGAGACAGCATGATCAAAAAGATTGACAGTACACAAGATAGAAGATCCTGGACAATTTAACATCATGCTATAAAGAGACAGCATGATCAAAAAAGATTGACAGTACACAAGACAAAAGATGCTAGACAGTTTAACATAATATCATAGAGAGACAGCAGGATCAAACAAGATTGGCAGTACACAAGGCATACGTAGCTGAACAATTTGACATCATGCCATAGAGGAACCATCATCCAATGCCTTGCCGGCTGGTGTTGACAATCATGCCTCTCCACAAATTACGATCTCTGATGCCATGGATCAATTAGTGTGTTGACTCCCTTCCGTGCCATAACACAAGATTGTCAAGATTCTTCCAGTATCAAACCAGATTAACAGTCCACAAGACAGAGGATGCTAGACAGTAGAGGCACAGCTATATCAAACAATATTGGCAATACACAAGGTAGTATATGCTGGACAGTTTGACCTGTCGTAGAGGATCAGAGGTATGTAACAATATTAAGGTAGTATATGCTGGACAATTTGACCTGTCGTAGAGGATCAGAGGTATCTAACAATACACAAGGTAGTATATGCTGGACAATTTGACCTGTCGTAGAGGATCAGAGGTATCTAACAATATTGACAGTAAACAAGGCAGAAAATGCTAGACAGTAGAGGAATAGCAGCATCAAACAAGATTGGCTGTACACAAGGCAGAAAGCTGTGGCTAGACATGATGGCCACACGACTTGGAATATAAGAAGTCACAGATTGGCTGTTGACCTGTCGTAGAGGATCAGAGGTATCTAACAATATTGACAGTAAACAAGGCTGAAGATGCTAGACAGTAGAGGAACAGCAGCATCAAACAAGATTGGCTGTATACAATGCAGAAAGCTGTGGCTAGACATGATCGCCACACGACTTGGAATATAAGAAGTCACAGATTGGCTGTTATTAATATGCCAAACCTCTTTGTCACACTTCTACGAAAAATATGATGGCAAAGAATGTGATAAGGTGACCAACAATGGAGTAAATATCAACAATGAGTTATTATTTATGATGAACAAATTAGAAGACAATAATATTATTATAATGAGAATGGACGAATTACTTGCTACGTTATCTTCCTTTTCCACTTCGTGAGAAATTATGCGTTTTATTCCTTTAAATTCCCATAATTTCGCCTAATAATATCTTAAATGCAATTTTCATGACGGGACTTTTTCTACGGGATTGTGTATTTGGCATCTGGCCTTGGGGTCTCATCATTAAAAATAAAGCCGTATTTTAGGACACAGTACGTTTCTCTTTATTGTCATCATCTTCATCTTCCACTTTTGAAGTCACGTGTCGTGGGGGGGGGGGGGGGGTAATTTGAGACCCAGCGGCCGATGTGTGGCACTGGATAGTGTCATTCTGTGTGATTGTACAATGTCTTTGATGCCATCAATCCATTTTCTTCTCGGGCGTCCTCTTGCTCTCGTCGCAGATAATATGTGATGTAGGGCAAGTGCTGGTAGTTGATGGTGTTGCATTCTAACGACATGGCCAAACCATTTGATCTTCTGTCTTTCGATAAATGTGGCACAAGGTGTTGATCCTACTGTCTAATAACAACATTTCTTATTCGGTCTTCGATTGTTAAGTTGGCAGCTCTCTTCAGGCATTTCATCTCACGGGTGTTGATTTTGTGTAAGTTTGATTTGGATAATGTTCAAGTTTGAGATTGGTAGCATGTTGTTTGTCCATCAAGAATGATGATGACCATTCATTTCATCCAGTGGGGTTGAAAGTATGGAGCCGTGAGTTCTAAGATGTCTAATAAGGCCTATATTGGCTCGAAATGTTCTTTGACAATGTGAGTAAAGAATGCTTGACGTTCCAGGGGGAGGATCTCCCGCAATGGTTTTTCTGTCCAGCCTTTTCTTCACAGCTTTTGCAGTCCTAGTTGCTTCACAAGTGACTGCACCCTTATGTAATGATGTACGCCACGAAATACGGTCTTTAGCAGCAGTCTCCAATGTGTCAAGATAAATTCCAAAAGCTTTAAGTGAGATTTTTAGAGTGTCTTTAAAGCGTTTCCTCTGGCCGCCTTGGGAGCGTTTATCAAAACGCAGCTAGCCGTAAAAAAAAAAATTGTTTAGGGAGCCTGTGATCTGGCATACGAGTTAAGTGACCAGCCCAGCGAATCTGATTTTTCATTAGTATAGTATGTATACTGGGCATGGACGCTCTTTCTAGGACTTCAGTATCTGGGATCTTGTCTTGCCATTCAATCTTCAATAGCTTCCAAAGGCAGACTGTGTGGAAGTGGTTTAATTTCCTAGCATGTCGCTGATATACAGTCCATGTTTCACAAGCATATAGCAGTGTGGATAATTTTTTTTTCCCGCGTTTCCATCCTGTTTCAGGATATTGCGGTCAACATCAGCATCTTTCAGCTGTATGTTGATTCCTCGGCTACATTACGCTCATCAGCACGCCACGACTTTCTGAGCGACCGGCTCCATACTCTCATAAGTCACTGGCGCGACTCGAACCGCTTCCAATTCTCGTGCGCTCACAGCAACCACGAGAGTATTCGGGGTTACGAGGAAAGCTGCTAACCCCTCGGCCAGGGAGACCGGCAGTATGGATAGCACAACTGCTTTATAGACTTTCAGCTTTGGTTGCAGGCTTATTTTGTCCCATACATTCTTGTACAATCTGCCAAAGGCCGTGCTGGCCTTGGAGATTCTTGCATTCACTTCGTCATCAATTGTGGCAGCTTGCGATACAGTGCTGCCAAGAGAGGTGAATTTGTACACAACACTTAGTCTATGACCGTTCACCTTGATATTCGGCACGGTGTGATTACTCCCCGGAGCTGGCTGGTACTTAACTACAGTCTTCTCCAAGTTGATATTGAGCCCAAAGTTATCACAGGCATATGAGAAAGCTGAAACATTGTGTTGCATGTCTGCCTCTGAGTTGGAATATAGAGCGCAATCATCAGCAAACAGTAGTTCTCTGACGGTGTCGCTATTAGTTTTGGTTTTAGCTTTCAGCCTTCTGAGACTGAACATTCACACATGCTGCATTCGTCAGCATAGCTGGAAACATGAGCCTGAACAGTGTTGGTGCCAGGACACATCCTTGCTTCACTCCATTGGTTACAGGAAAGGGTTCAGACAGTTCACCATTTTCCTGTACTCTTGCCTGCATGCCATCATGAAATAGCCGTACCATTTGGTCAAACTTCTTTCGTGGACAGCCATATGTTGCCATAATCTTCCACAGTCCTTCTCTGCTGACTGTATCAAAAACCTTGGTAAGGTCAATGAAAGTGGAGAACATTTCGCAGTTCTGTTCCTGACATTTCTCTTGCAGCTGCCTTGCAGCAAAAATCATGTCAACAGTTCCACGTTCCTTTCTGAAGCCACACTGGCTCTCGGGAAGAAGACCTTGATCGAGATGAGCCGTGAGGCGATTGAGAAGAATTCTGGCGAGTATCTACCCTGAAATTGAAAGCAAGGAGCTGCCTCGGTGTGATGTTGTTTCCCCGAGAAGAGAGTGGGATCAACATGCACATCTTTAAACTGATTATCTGTTGGGATTATTGACTGACTTTTCGTCTACACTCCTCTCTTCTGTCTTCCCTTCCATATATCTCTTTCTTTCACTCTCTCTCTATTATTCTCTCAACACATACTTCGACAACAGTTCTTTTCCACATTAAATAAAAGATTTAATTTAAAACTATGTCTGGTGTATGGGTGGATATTGTCTGTGTAGTTGCTAGTGTATTCTATTGTTGGCGACAGAATGAACTCAGAATTTCTATCAGCGGTATCTTCTCGCCAGTCATTCTTCACGATTACAGGACATCACATCAAACAGGACAGAGCTCACCCGGGATGATCCGTAGGCTTGAGTCTGATGGTAAATCCGTTAGTGAAATGAAAACAAACTGTTCACCACTGAGTCACCGTATTGCTATAAAAGTCCCGTAAGTTTATGACTGTGCCCAACTCGGTTTCATGATATTAAGTATCCATCATCGAGAAAAAACACCACATTGTCAATGTTCTTCCTATTATCTATTATGATTATCACTATTGTCTTTGTCTATTCCTTCTACTCTATGTATGCAAGTCGTATGTAGGTTGAAGTCTCTGCTTGCCCCACCTTAACATCTCTTTCTGTTCAGGAGCCCCAGTGGTATATGAGTGTTAGCATACAGTCTTCTGTATTTTACTGGATGTTAGTATTTGTTCATCTGAACAAACTGTTTAGGTTCTTTCTGGATCTAAGTATGTACTTTATTGGTTCAAGTAGAGTATTTTTTCCTTTCTTCTCTAATGTCCCTAGAAACTGGGAACCTGTGGATGAATATAACAAGTCGAGTGGTAAGCGTCCGCCCCTTACTCCTAACTTATGCAAGTGTCCTTCTCCAGCCATAATGACAAGGCTTTCGAAGTCACCATCAGCATAAGACATAAGAATTCACCTCAGTCTAAAACACCCACTAATAATATGTAATGATAAAGGTAATACACGCTCATCTATATTCCTATTCTAAAACTATATTTTAATATACCTTATACACATCTATGTTCCTTTATAGAATTAATGTAGATCCACGAATCGAAATTAATCCGCAGCCAAGCACTTTATCCCATTATAAGGGAGGATATTTCTTTTCATTACAGGACACATAATTCTATCTTCTCGTCCAGTTGGGAATACACACACTAAACTGACAAAGAAAGTGGCTACTCTTTATAGCTCAGTCTATGTCGCATAATCCTTGACATTGCTGGACAAAGCAAATTCAGACTTCATTATCCCTTGTCAGTGGAAAATTTCTGATCTCGAACTTTTCCGTGGTTTAATACAACCAAACCGCATTCTGCTGTCCAGTCTTAGTCGCAAACCTACCTCCAGAACGCAATAGGCTGGTCCATGATACTGTCTGTCTTTGTAGCAAACCAATTTTTCCACTCTACATGTCACCTGTGTTGTAGTCGACTCTCCCGCCTTGACCTACATACACATGCGCTGGTCAATCCTTTGTGGTTATCCTTCTGTTTCATTAACCCTTCTCCCACCTCAGCCTTGTCTGTGATCACCTTCTTATGATGCACTGTATACAGTCGTCGATCTGGGAATCACTAACATTCAGCATTTCACGACATAGGCCCCCTCTTAAGAGATTAGACCGCGTCGAATCTTTCTCACTGTAGGTTTGATTCCCATGATCCACAACCCTAGGCTTCTTCCTCTGGATCTGGATGTCTGGATAAGAAATCTGCTCCTACATTCTCCTTTCCCGGGATGTATTCCACAGTGAAGTCCAGATGCAGCAACACCGTCCATCACATCCACCGTGCGTTGAGCTTCTGCTAAGTAGCTATTAACATCACGTGTTGATGATATGATTGGATCCTCACATTGCTCACTTCATTATCCAGTAGGCGCTCTAGTTGACCCCCTACTATACTACTAACGACTGAAACTAGTGTTGGCTCCTCGCTCCTGTACGTCCAGTCGACCTGCTTTCGACTTGCGTCAGCGACGGCTCACAATACAAACGGATTGTCCCATCCTGATTGTAACACTGCTTCCATGTCCTCTTGGTTTCCCCCGGTTTTTCCTCTGGGGATGTTCCGCCTCGTCCTCGTCGGACCGAGTCGTCTTTCCCAAACCTCCTGGGCTTTTGCTTCCAGGACCATCTTGGGCGATATTGTATCTGGTCAGCCAATCTTCGGTTTGAGTCCTGGGTAATTCTCGCTTTTCCCGACGTTACCCACCCCTTCTGAACTTGGTTACCGGTGAAACTTTCACTCTTGTCCTTTCCCTGACTTGTGATTTCCCTCCTCCTGTCGTTGGGTAAATCTGACCTATCACGTACTGTCCCATAGGTCCTCCTATGTTGTACTGGCGATCTCTGGTCTTCGTCTGGACTGGTAACCTTTGTCCCAATAGCTGCCATCACCATAAAGTGCGAAGCTTTACTCCCGGATCTCTCTTCATATTTCCTAATGAGATGTCTAGGGAGATTTTTCTTCTCTTCCCCGATCCGTATTTTGTAGATGTTCTTGGACACCACCTTTTCCACAGGATAAGGTCCTTTCCATCCTACTTGGAGTATATTGGTCTCTGCTGGACTCCACACTTCCACTTTGTCTTCCACTTTAAGAGCTAGTTTCCTCTTAATTCGCTTGTTGGGTGGTGCTTTCTGGCACTCCGAACAAGACTTCACCCACCGGCGTACATCTCCGGTCATTCCTGGCCAGCAATAATGGCCGGATATTTGCTGCAAGGTCTCTCTGACACCCATATGTCGATTCTCGCCTATGATGTGTCCACTCTGAAGAATGTGAGGACGGTGGGTCTCTGGAACCACCCACTGCTCATGCAGGTTATCTCCCCTCCCAGCTCTCCGATAGAGTAGTCGATTCTTCAGAAAGTACTGTCCCCGTTCTGGTGGCTCAGCACTCCTTTGCAGCTTCCTGTAGCAAGGATGCAACGTAGTATCCTTCCTCTGGGCAGTATGCAGTTCTCCTATCTCTGAGTTGTCGCATAGTGTCTCTGCCTCTTTTTCTTTCCTTTGAGATCCACTGACTACTGTTCCCTTGTGGGCTTGCTGTTTGGGCATCCCCAAAAAGACATATTTCGTGCCAATGATCATTGGAAATAAGGAGTCAGATAATACAGCAGCTGGAATAATGCCCGTGACGTACCTGGATTTAATCTCCACCTTGGCGATTGGCAGCGTCATGGTAACAGCACTCCTCATTGCCGGCTGTATTTCTATGGTCTCCCCTGTAAGTTGGTCTGGGCTTACTAAGCTGGCGTCCACCACCGCTTCCCCATCCAATCCTGTATCGTATAAACATTGGACTGGTTGTCCATTCACCTCAATCAGTTCCACCACAGGTGGTTTCTCTTGGTCCTGAGTGTCTTTCATCTCCTTGACCTTTTCCTTCCCTTCCTCTTTTGATTCCTCGAGGTTGGTTATGCAATTGGCGTGTTTTGCCTTGCATCTGCAGTCCACAGTATTATGTGTTATCGACTGGCCTTGTGTGCATCCTGTTCCTTTCCTAGGTTTCCGTGTGTCCTTTTTGTTCCTTTCTCCTTCGCCGACCTCAGCCTTGTCTGTGATCACCGATGTAGGAATCACTTTGCATGCTGCGAAGTAAGAACTTTTAGGTTTCGATCTGCAGTCTTTTGTGTTGTGGGAGGCCGCCCTACAAAACGAACACCACTTTTCAGACCACTGTCGTTTCGCTTGAGAATTCGAGGTGCTCTGGGTTCCTACCTTCACCTTCTCTGAACTCTCCTCTGTGTGCTTTATATAAGGTTCCACTTTTTCTCCTTCCCAGTTTTTAGGTTTCTTTTTCTCTGGTTTCTCCTGACCTTTGCTTTGTGTACTTAGTTCTGCCGCCTCCCCATGTACCTCTACGAATCGCTCCGCCAGCTTATTCACAACATCAATCCGTTCCGCCCCTTGTTCTCCCAAGAAGGTTCTGAGAGGTTTCGACATTTGCATTCGCATCTGGTCGACCACCATCATCTCTTCGAGACTCTCATAATCCCTCTTGAATTCTGCCAAGTCCATCCATTTCTGGAGATAGGATTTCAGCCTTAGACTGTATGCGGCGAATAGCTCTCCCGGCTCTCGTCTAGACGATCTAAACTTTTTCCGATATGTTTGTGCTGTGACTTCATAATGTTTCATCAAAGCTGCTTTCAATTCCTCGTACTGATTTTCCTGTCCTGGTGGTAGGCGTGTGTAGACCTCGTACCCTGAACCACGTAACGCCTGGGATACTTTAAGAGCCCATCTGGATCTTTCCAGTCCCATAGCGATTGCCATAGCCTCGAACCGATCCAAAAACTGGAATATCTTTTCTTTACTTTCATCATAGACTGCTAAAGGAAACTTCATGGCCTGGTAACCCTGTCCAATCAGAGTGAATGAGCGAGCGTGAGAGTGAATGAGTGAGAGTGAATGATTGAACGGGAGAGTGAATGGGTGAGCGGGAGAGTGAATGGGTGAGCGGGAGAGTGAATGAGTGAGCGGGAGAGTGAATGAGTGAGCGTGAGAGTGAATGAGTGAGCGGGAGAGTAAATGAGTGAGCGGGAGAATGAATGAGTGAGCGGAAGAGTGAATGAGTGAGCGTGAGAGTGAATGAGTGAGCGTGAGAGTGAATGAGTGAGCGTGATAGTGAATGAGTGAGCGGGAGAGTGAATGAGTGAGCGGGAGAGTGAATGAGTGAGCGGGAGAGTGAATGAGTTAGCGTGAGAGTAAATGAGTGAGCATGAGAGTGAATGAGTGAGCGGGAGAGTGAATTAGTGAGAGTGAGAGTGAATGAGAGAGAAAGAGAGTGTGTGTGTGTGTGTGTGTGTGAGCGTACGCATGCGTGTGAGTGTGTGTATATGAAAGAATACAGAGAGAGAGAGAGAGAAAGAGTGAGAGAGAGAGAGAGAGAGAGAGAGAGAGGGAGAGAGCTGAGCAGATGCATGTCATGTAACACGCATGTTATGTAACACGCGAATCCATATCTTTGTGTATTCTCATCTGTCATATTATAAGTTAAATACCATTTGATTTTATCATGTATAATCTAAACTTATGTTCATTACTATAGTTTGAGTGAGAGAGTGAGTTAGTGTGAATGAGAGACAGAATGAGTGAGCGTGAGAGTGAATGAGTGAGCGTGAGAGTGAATGAGTGAGCGTGAGAGTGAATGAGTGAGAGTGAATGAGTGAGCGGGAGAGTGAATGATTGAGCGGGAGAGTGAATGAGTGAGCGGGAGAGTGAATGAGTGAGAGTGAATGAGTGAGCAGGAGAGTGAATGAGTGAGCGTGAGAATGAATGAGTGAGCGTGAGGGTGAATGAGTGAGCGGGAGAGTGAATGAGTGAGCGTGAGAGCGAATGAGTGAGCGTGAGAGTGAATGAGTGAGAGTGTCTGTGTGTGGGAGTGAATGAGTATGAGTGAATGAGTGAGCGTGAGAGTGAATGCGTGAGATTGAATGAGTGAGCGGGAGAGTGAATGAGTGAGCGGGAGAGTGAATGAGTGAGCGGGAGAGTGAATGGGTGAGCGGGAGAGTGAATGAGTGAGCGGAAGAGTGAATGAGTGAGCGGGAGAGTGAATTAGTGAGAGTGAATGAGTGAGCGGGAGAGTGAATGATTGAGCGGGAGAGTGAATGAGTGAGCGGGAGAGTGAATGAGTGAGCATGAGAGTGAATGAGTGAGTGTGAGAGTGAATGAGTGAGCGTGAGAGTGATTGAGTGAGCGTGAGAGTGAATGAGTGAGAGTGAATGAGTGAACGTGAGAAGGAATGAGTGAGCGGGAGAGTGAATGAGTGAGCGGGAGAGTGAATGAGTGAGCGGAAGAGTGAATGAGTGAGCGGGAGAGTGAATTAGTGAGAGTGAATGAGTGAGCGGGAGAGTGAATGATTGAGCGAGAGAGTGAATGAGTGAGCGGGAGAGTGAATGAGTGAGCGTGAGAGTGAATGAGTGAGTGTGAGAGTGAATGAGTGAGCGTGAGAGTGATTGAGTGAGCGTGAGAGTGAATGAGTGAGAGTGAATGAGTGAGCGTGAGAAGGAATGAGTGAGCGTGAGAGTGAATGAGTGAGTGTGAGAGTGAATCAGTGAGCGGGAGAATGAATGATTGAGCGTGAGAGTGAATGAGTGGGCGTGTGAGTAAATGAGTGAGCGTGAGAGTGAATGAGTGAGCGGCAGAGTGAATGAGTGAGCGGGACAGTGAATGAGTGAGCGTGAGAGTGAATGAGTGAGCATGAGAGTGAATGAGTGAGAGTGAATGAGTGAGCGGGAGAGTGAATGAGTGAGCGGGAGAGTGAATGATTGAACGGGAGAGTGAATGAGTGAGCGGGAGAGTGAATGAGTGAGCGGGAGAGACAGAATGAGTGAGCGTGAGAGTGAATGAGTGAGCGGGAGAGTGAATGAGTGAGCGGGAGAGTGAATGAGTGAGCGGGAGAGTGAATGAGTGAACAGGAGAGTGAATGAGTGAGCGGGAGAGTGAATGAGTGAGAGTGTGTGTGTGTTTGAGTGAATGAGTGAGAGTGAGAGTGAATGAGAGAGAGAGAGAGAGAGAGAGAGAGAGAGAGAGAGAGTGTGTGGTGTGTGTGTGTGTGTGTGTGTGTGTGGTACGCGCTGGCATCACTACTTTTACGTCACATACTTTTTATGTACACATTT
Source organism: Cepaea hortensis (assembly GCA_963921405.1). Classification (NCBI taxonomy): domain Eukaryota; kingdom Metazoa; phylum Mollusca; class Gastropoda; order Stylommatophora; family Helicidae; genus Cepaea; species Cepaea hortensis. Next base: position 57,990,904 of record OY992897.1, on the reverse strand, counting down.
TTCTCCATGTTTAGCCTTGTTTATGTTTACAACATTCATTTCACAATGTTTATTTTTCTTCCTATGTAAATGTATAATGCTCTTGATGAACGAAAGACGAGTGATTGGAAGGGCCGAATGTAAGACGGGCCTGCGCGCCCAATTTGTGACCCTAATAAAGTTGATTTGATTTGATTTGATTTGATTTGTGGTTATCCTTCTGTTTCATTAACCCTTCTCCCACCTCAGCCTTGTCTGTGATCACCTTCTTATGATGCACTGTATACAGTCGTCGATCTGGGAATCACTAACATTCAGCATTTCACGACACTCGGTGGTTGTCACAGGATTGGCGGTTTCCGTTTCATTTGTAAAGGTGGACTATTGACGCGTCCTTGAAATCTTGTGATATGGTTTCGTTCACCCATATGTCTGTAAAGACTTGATAAAGCTGCTCTGTTAGGACCGGCCCACCTGCCTTGTATATCTCTGCCGGGATGGAGTCCGGACTGGTGCCTTTCCACTTGAAAGTTGCTGGATGGCTTTGTTTGCTTCCACTATGGTTGGCAGATCATCAAGTGTATCATTGATGGGAACTTGAGGAAGGCAGTTGATGGTTTCATCATCGAAGAAGGAAGTTGCATTTAAGATGTTGCTGAAATGTTCTGCCCAGCGTTGAAGGATGTCTTTCTTATCGGTGACCAATGTTCCCCCATCTGCACTGAGGAGGGGAGCTGTGCCTGGTGATGTAGGACCATAGACCGCTTTCAGTGAGTCGCGGAAGTTATTCATATCATGTCTGCCAGAAAAGCCTTGAATTTCATCAGCTTTGCTGCTCAGCCAGGAGTCCCGCATGTGCCGAAGTTTCTGCTGCACTACTGTCTGAATGTTCTTGAAGGCATCTTTTTTTTATGTTGACTTCGGGTCATTCAAATGTGCCTTAAGGCAGCTGCAAGAGAAATGTCAGGAACAGAACTGCGAAATGTTCTCCACTTTCATTGACCTTACCAAGGCTTTTGATACAGTCAGCAGAGAAGGACTGTGGAAATATGGCTGTCCACGAAAGTTTGTCCAAATAGTGCGGCTATTTCATGATGGCATGCAGGCAAGAGTACAGGAAAATGGCGAACTGTCTGTTCCCTTTCCTGTCACCAATGGAGTGAAGCAAGGATGTGTCCTGGCACCAACACTGTTCAGCCTCATGTTTTCAGCCATGCTGATGAATGCCTTCGAGAACGACGACATTGGAATAGACATCAACTACCGTATGGATGGAAAGTTATTCAATCTCAGAAGGCTGAAAGCTAAAACGAAAATTAACAGCGACACCGTCGGAGAGCTCCTGTTTGCTGATGATTGCGCTCTGTACGCCAACTCAGAGGCGGACATGCAACATAATGTTTCAGCTTTCTCACATGCCTGTGCCAACTTTGGGCTCAATATCAACTTGGAGAAGACTGTAGTTATGTACCAGCCAGCTCCAGGGAATAATCACACTGTGCCGAATATCAAAGTGAATGATCATAGACTAAGTGTTGTGGACAAATTCACCTATCTTGGCAGCACTGTTTCACAAGCTGCCACAATTGATGACGAAGTGAATGCAAGAATCTCCAAGGCCAGTGCGGCCTTTGGCAGATTGTACAAGAATGTATGGGACAGAACTGGAATAAGCCTGCAAACAAAGCTAAAAGTCTACAAAGCAGTTGTATTATCCACACTGCTATATGCTTGTGAAACCTGGACTGTTTATCAGCGACACGCTAGGAAATTAAACCACTTCCACAGTCTGCCTAAGGAAGCTACTGAAGATTAAATGGCAAGACAAGATTCCAGACACTGAAGTCCTAGAAAGAGCGTCCATGCCCAGTATCCACACCCTACTGATGAAGAATCAGATTCGCTGGGCTGGTCACTTGTCTCGCATGCCAGATCACAGGCTCCCTAAACGAATTTTTTACAGCGAACTGCGTTGTGGTAAACGCTCCCAAGGTGGCCAGAGGAAACGTTTTAAAGACACTGAAAATTTCACTGAAGGCTTTTGGAATTCATCATGACACCTGGGAGGCTGCAGCCAGAGACCGAAATTCGTGGCGTGCATCATTACGCAAGGGTGCAGTCATATGTGAGGCAACCAGGACTGCAAGAGCTGTGAAGAAAAGGCGGGACAGAAAAACCACTGCAGGAAATCCTCCTCCAGAAACGTCAAGCATTCCTTGCCCACATTGTCAAAGAACATTTCGAGCCAAAATAGGCCTTATCAGCCATCTTAGAACCCACGGCTCCATACCTTCAACCCCGCTGGATGAAATGAATGGTCATCATCATTCTTGATGGACAAACAACAAGGAGAAGATGTTTCTCGGCCAGCAATTGGTTGATGTCTTCTGAATTTTCATCAAACCAGTCTTTATGCTTTCGGTGGGCTGGACCCAGGATTTCCATAGCAGTGTTGTAAATTGTGTCCTTTAGGGCTCTCCACTCTGTTTCTGTATCTTGTGTAGCTGCAGCATTGGGTTTGAGGCGGTCTTCCAGCATATTTCCAAACGACAGCTGCATTTTCTTGCTGTTTAGGCGGGTGACATATGTTTTTTTTTTTTTTTTTTTTTTGTTTTTTTTTTGCATTTTCACCCCTTGAGGACGCCGTAGTGGTTTGATGTGAATGTTTATTTTCGAGATAATGAGACGATCGTCTGTCCAACATTCGGCACCACACATGGATTTTGTCACCCGAACAAAAACTCCTGACGATTACATAGTCAATGAGGTGCCAGTGTTTCGATCGAGGGTGCATCCACGATGTCATGTTTCTCATGGGAAGACGGAAAATTGTGTTGGTAATCAGGAGATCGTGTTCGGCACATGTCTGAAGAAGGAGGAGTCCATTGCTGTTACAATTTCCGACTCCGGGCTTTCCAATAATGCCACTCCAAGAGGTGTTATACTAGTTATACTAGTAGCTACCAAGGATTAACTTTAAACTAGTAGCTACCAAGGTATAACTTTATACTAGTAACTACCATGGGATAACTTTATAGCTACCATGGGATAACTTTATACTAGTAACTACCATGGGATAACTCTATACTAGTAGCTACCATGGGATAACTTTATAGCTACCATGGGATAACTTTATACTAGTAGCTACCATGGGATAACATTATACTAGCAGCTATCATGGGATAACTTTATACTAGCAAGTAGCATAAGATTACATTAATGAGTGTCCACACAAAGAACAATTAATCGTTCACACCCGAGAATCAGTTGATATTATGCTTTGCCGTCAAGAAAAAATGATTGCTGTCGAGAAAGAGAAAGAAAACAAAAAAGAAAGAAGAAAGAAAGAAAGAAAGAAATTGAAAATGTCAATTTTCTTGGCAAGTCTATTGGTTTGTTTAACTCTACATTCCAGCCCTCTTTTCCCTAGACAATGCAGACATTCACAAAATATCCTGGTTGGAGCTGCTGAATCCAATCTGGCCTTTTGTTAACTTGCGCTAATATCTGATTTGGTCTGCAGTCTGAAAAGGCCCAGGCAACAAGGTAATTTCTCTTAGGAATACGTCGATCATGAAGACCTGAAACACTGAGAACATCTGTTGACAAAGGACATTGTAAATACATTTGTTTAGCTAGCAACTACAGACGTTTAACACATACAGTTATTATGATGTATTTATGTGTACCTTTTTTGGAAAGTCCAAATGTTTGTGGGTTTATGTATGTATATATGTATTATGTATTTATTTGTGCTGAAATTTTATACAGAACCTGTTTTGCTGCGTGGCAGTGAGTCTTGGATTATAAATGAACAAATTAGGAAGAACTTAGAAGAAACTAAGATTGGTTCCTGATACGAATGTTGTCAATTGCATTGTACTGCCAGAGTAACTAACAACGATTGCCTGAAAGAGGCTAATGAAACTAGAACATTATATACACTAATAAGAAAAAGACAACCAGCTTTGTTTAGTCATGTGATGAGAAGAGAGGCAATGGATAACATTGTGGCAACTGGAAAGATTAAGAGAAATTAGGCTGGATGGACTGAAACAGATCTGAGGAGAGACAAACGAACGAGCAGACTTTATTTTCAAAGGGTAACAAATTGGGCACGCAGGCCCGTCTTACATTCGGCCCTTCCAATCACTCATCTTTCTTTCATCAACAGTGCATAGGAAAAAACATTGTCACATGAATTTTGTAAACATAAACAATGCATATTACTATGTTATGAGACACATCCACCACCCACCCATACATCCCCCATTCACTCCAACTTCCCCACACAACCACAGACATAACCCACACACACATACATACCCCCACCCATCCACCACATCCCTACACCTACACATCTCCCCACCCACACATACCTCTCACCCACCACACATCCCATCCACCCACACCCCAAATACACATACACTCCCCAACCCACACATCCCCCACCCACACACATCCACCCACCTACACACATCTCCCCACCCACTCACATATCCTCTACCCGTCCCATTACCCACCAACAATCACTCTAGACATGAACGCCTACGTCAGCTGGCACGACACTTGATGATGATGATGATCATCATCATCATCATCATCTTCATCTTCACGCACAGTCGCTAAAAATGCGCTTAAAATTAAATCGTCTGCTATGAGAGCAAAGAACTGACCATTTAGGACTCATTATCATCCAGTACCTTGCCGGCTGGCGTGGACGATCATGCCTCTCCACAAACTGCGATCTCCGACGGCATGAATCAACTCGTGTGTTGACTTCTTTCCGTGCTATGACACAAGACTGTCAAGAATTTTCTCACGCTGTCTTCCTCTATCTCTGTTTCCACAAATATGTCCGGTTGTCACAACATGTTGCAATGTTTGTATTCCCATAATATGGCTAAAAACGATGTCTGCTTTTTTTCTGATGTGCTTGACTTCAAACTAATAGAATAAGCAATGTTAAAGAATAGTCTAAGCAATGTTAAATATTAGAATGAGCAATGTTAAATATTAGAATAAGTAATGTTAAATATTAGAATGAGCAATGTTAAATATTAGAATAAGAAATGTTAAATAATAGAATAAGCAATGTTAAATATTAGAATAAGTAATGTTAAATATTAGAATAAGTAATGTTAAATAAAAGAATAAGCAATGTTAAATATTAGAATAAGTAATGTTAAATATTAGAATAAGTAATGTTAAATATTAGAATAAGCAATGTTAAATATTAGAATGAGCAATGTTAAATATGATTGATTGATTGATTGATTGATTGATTTAGGAACCGACATCACAGCATTCGGGACATTCCCATAAGCGCTCCGTCCCCATCCTCAGCAGCCAGCGAAGAGTTCCAACACTAATAGTTCTAGTAGCAATCTGATTATATGTCCGTCTCGCCTTTCCTCCGAGCGCCGAGCGTCGGCCACATCCCCTCGTCACACCTCGTTGTCTCATTCTTACCAGACCATGGTGTCCCATCTGCTCCTCCGAGGTGTACACGTGCTCCCACAAGGCCGCAACCACGTCTGCCTTGTCATGCATCAATCATCATCATCATCATCATCTTCCACTTCTGCCGTCAAGCGTCGTGGGGAGGAATAATTTGCGTTCCAGCGCCCGGTGGACGGCACTGGATAGTGTCATTCCGTGTGGTTGTACAATGTCTCTGATGTCGTCAATCCATTTTCTTCTTGGACGTCCTCGTGGTCTCGTCGCAGATGATCTTTGATGTAAGGCCAGTGATGGTAGTTGCTGATGTTGCATTCTAACAACATGGCCAAACCACTTGATCTTCTGTCTTTCAATAAATGTGGCACAAGGTGTTGATCCCACAGTCTGTCTGATAGTAACATTTCTTACTCGGTCTCGGATTGTTAAGTTGGCAGCTCTCCTCAGGCATCTCATTTCGCAGGTGTTGATCTTACGAAGGTGTAATTTGGATAAAGTCCAGGTTTGAGATTGGTAGCATAGGGTTGGTGTGAATATGCTGTTTATTATCTGTCGTTTTGCGGACAAGGGTATGTTTGGATGTTTCAGTAAGGGTGACAGTTGATATGTAAGTGCACTAGCTTTTTGACATCTGATTTCAATTTCTCTGTCTAATCTGCCATCTTCTGTGATCATACTTCCAAGGTATTTGAATTCTTTAACTTGTTTCAGAGGTGTGTTATTTATCTGTATACTTAGTGGGCCTGGCGATCTGCTAACTTGCATTACTTCGGTTTTGGCTGTGTTTATACTCATATTGTATCTGCTGCAGGTTGAACTCAGATTAGTAATATGATTTTGTAGTCTGCCCTCGTCGCTGTAAAACAGGCACTGATCATCTGCAAATAGAAGTTCATTTATTCCCTGTGGGTCAGTTGTTTCATCTGGAGTAAAGAGTTCTAAATTTTCTGAATCTGGTCTGTCGAGACTTGCTTCTTTGGAAATTCTGTCCATGTAGATATTGAACAGCAGGGGAGAGAGCACACATCCCTGTATCACTCCTGTATTGACTGTGAACATATCTGATATACCTTCCTGTGTTCTTACTGCACTTTGGCTCGAGTGGTACATGGTTATGATGTTTTCTAGCAGTTGCCCTTCTATCCCATAGTCTTCAAGGATGGTCCATAATTTGTATCTGTCTACTCTATCAAAAGCCTTTTCCTGATCTACAAACACAATATTCTGCTGGTCACTATATTCAATAGTTTTTTCGCAAATTTGTCTAAGTGTAAATAATGCATCAGTGCAACTTTTACCTTTCCGAAAACCGAATTGTGCTTTGCTTAACTGTTGTTCAACTATTGGTCTAGCTCTTTGTTCCAAAAGTTTTGCATACATTTTCCCTATATGGCTCAGGAGTGATATACCTCTGTATGTTTCGCACTCTCTCATATTGCCTTTCTTTTTCCATATTGGTAATATTATTGCCTGTTGCCAATCATCTGGGACTTTTCTTTCTTCCCATGCTATATTAAAAAGTCTTGTTAGCCATTTAACTCCTGTTTCCCCACAGGCCTGAATAGCTTCTGTGGTTATTCCATCTGGACCTGGTGATTTGTTTTTAGGACTTTTCTGTATAACTGCTTTGACTTCTGCAGGTATGAAATTTGGTTCTTGCTGTCCCTGGCGTTTAGGCACAAAAGTGAGGTTTCCTATGTTATCTGTGGGGTTAAGTAGTTCTTGAAAGTATTCAGCCCACCTTGCTAGTCTTTGTTGTGGATTAAATATTGGTATACCTCTTTTGCTGTTTATGATGGTGGTTGGGTTGTAACATGCATCTCTGTTTCTAATTGTGGTGACACGTTTATAAAATTCTCTTGGGCAGTCTTTGCTAAGGGTCGCCATCTGTTCACCGTATATTCTCCAGGATTCATCTTTAGATGCTCTAATTGTTCGTTTGGCATTACGTCGTGCTATTCTATAAGTAATATAGTCCTGTTCAGATTTAGTTGTGATCCACTTTTTGAATGCTACCTTCTTTTTGGATGTCATATATTTTTGAAGGGAGTGGGAGATCACTGTAGTGCATGCCCCATCTCTAACAAAAGATGTAGAGCCCCATCCTCTTCTATCTTCAATAACCCCAGAATATGAACCTTGAGTTATCTGCAGGCCTCGTTCTATTAAGTATTGTCTAGGAGATATAGATTATGGCCCTGGTAAGAATGGTAATTTACTAACTGGGAATCTGCCCCTTCTCCAATGATTCTGATAGCTCTGGAGCCCCCTTTTAGTTTATCAAATCTGAGGAAAGTCTGGAGAATTTTCTCAGCCTGATTTAGATGAAGAAAACATGGATGTTGAGCAGTTGATAGATTTAGAGTCTTTTTATTTCCCCATTCAGTAAGTCATTATGAGTTAATTTATCTTTAAGCAATCAAACACATAAACAATCACATCAGATTTTGACAACATGATGTACAAAGAAGTTGTTTACACAGATAGGTTTGAACTTGACAAATTAACAGAAGGTCAATTCATGTTAATCATTTATTGACTGGCCTGAGCCTTCTGGTCAGTACATACATCTCTATTGTGATTTACACAAAGTAATAGAACAGTTGCACATTGGACCATTGTACCAGACAATCAATACTAAGCATCAATATATGAGATGTCAACAAGTGTGAAAACATAGTAAACATTTTGATGTTGTACATATTAAGTATGATAGTGGTGTCTCAACCATAAACATATCAGTGTTCCTGTAATTGGGTGTGTTTTCAACCTATGAGAAAAGTAACCTGGTGACTGGAGGATTAGGTAAGCCAGGGTCCATTGACTGATGGATCCACTTCAGGTCTGCCCGTATAGCTCCTCTGAAGGCCTCCCCATGCTCTGCTCATAGCGAAGTCATCCTCTCTCTCACTTGTGGTTCATCTCTTTCTCTCGGCTTCCCTCTCTCAGGTCTGATTTAGGTGGTTAATTTGCTGATGTGTTGGGTGGTTGTTGGTATGTAGCCACCAAGATCACTGATGAATATTCGCATAAATATATACATTCCTACCAATACAATAATAAGAAGTAGGTCGGAAGAAATCTAAATTCCTGAAGTAGGAACTAGTTCCCCTCCCCTCCCTTTCTCTCTAAGCTAGTGTTGGGTTAAGTTGGGGTGGTCAGAGATTATCACACGGTGTACGCCTTGTATCAACTTGTTCCTGCTGTATGTAAATTCTCATTTGACCGGGGTCAGTGAACGTGTACAGTAAGACATTGACAAGAGTGAGAATATGTCAAGATGCATGTAAATAAATGACATACATTTAGAACATTTCTTCCACTAAATGGTGTTTACAATGTGTATAAATAATTCTCTGTGTTTTCCCAATTAACTACTTCTTCTTCTTGTGTCCAATAACTCTCTTCCATTACCTGTTGTTGTTGTGATGTTGAGTGTTGGGTTGTGTGGTGATGAGTGGTGTGGAGTGGTGTTGTGTTTTAAGTTATGTTGAGTAATGAGTTAAGCTCACTTCGCGTGATGGTGTTCCGCGAAGCACAACTTTCTCATGTGTTGCAGTTCATGTGTGCCCTTATCTAATTAAATTTGACATAAATATAAATATTTATTTCGCCAAACCCTATTAATTCTATAGATAAAGGAGAAAGGAAAGATTGATTTCACTTTCAGCTTTCTAGATTGTAAATAGGCATAGATAAGTCTGTTTTAGAACAAGGCACTTGTTCTAGTACACGAACTGTCTTTTCAGCTGTAGATAGTGGTGCATCTTTAGCAATGTTTCTGGTGAAATGCACAAGATTGCTTTCGAATCATCACTTCTCACAGTTGTTTAGAATAGAATATAGTAGTGGAATGCACTTCTTAAAGTTAATAATTATCTCTAAGAATATCAGAGATTGTAGTTTCATCGAAGAGAATATTCTGCCCGGGAATGGCTTTGCGTCGTTAGAATCTACAGTCGAGCATTTTTACATTTCAGAGGTTTTAATTAATAATCATACATTTCAATTGACATCACAAACATGGGTTTACATTACTTGATACATCGGGTTCTTAGTCTAATCAAGGGCCAACAAACGTACCTCGGATCCAGACTTTTGCCTTGCCCATTGAATTTTTGGTCACACACTCTTCTCACATCCGTCCATGGAGCGAGTTCAGACAAAAGTGCGGGCTTATTAACATTTCTGATGAAATAGTAATATATGTTAATTTATGCACTGGCGCGAAGGCGGTCATGTGGTTTTCCTATCCAATTGTTTTCTGAGCTTGGTCTGATGAAATCTTTCCAAGAATCCACGTCATTTGTCACTTGTTCAGTTCCAGTTTTGATGTTAAGTTTTAAGTCCCAATCTCCAATTGCGTTTGTGAAGTCAATTTCTTTTAATGTTGTTTCCTCTTTTTGCGGCAGTTGTTGGTAATGAATAATGTTGGCTGCGTTATGCCACATGGCCCCACTCCAGATTGTTCTATGGTATGGAACTATGTTTCCAACATTTTCAGTTATCAAGTTGTTCCCATTTTTCCTCCCTTGTATTCTCTTCTGCATCGGATTGACCTAATTCATCAGGCACTGGGTGTCGACTCAGGAAGTCCGCTCCCACATTCATTTTCCCAGGAACATACTCAACCTGGAACGAGTAAGGTTGAAGAAGCAGCGACCACCTCATAAGTCGGGCATTCAGAGTCTTAGATGCTGCGAGAAACATGAGTGGTTGATGGTCACATTGCACTGTGAAGTGTCTGCCATATAGGTATGCTTGAAATTTCTGTACACTCCATACGAGCGCAAGACATTCTCTCTCGATAGTACTGTAATTTCTCTCTGCTGCATTCAATTTCCTGCTAGCATAGGCTACAGGGAATAGCTCTGATGGTACATCTCCCTTTCTCTGCAACAGCGTTGCCCCAATTCCTATGTTACTGGCATCGGTGCGCAGCACGAATGGTTGGTCGAGGTCTGGTAGATGTAAGACTGGATGAGCAGTTAATGCCTGCTTTAGTGCTGTGAAAGCTCTCTCACAGTCAGCTGACCAAGTGACTTTCTCTGGTTTCCCCTTTTTGGTAAGATCCGTTAAAGGTGCTGACAGAGTATTGAAGTCCTTGATGTATTTTTGATAGAATCCACATAAGGATACAAATGATCTTACATCCTTCTTTGTTTTTGGACGAGGTGCTCTCTGGAGTTTGTCCACATTTCCCTCTTGTGGAGTTATCAGTCCATGAGATATCTTATGACCTAGAAAGTCCAATTCTTGGAATCCTATCTGACACTTCTTTGGTCTAGCCGTCAATCCAGTTTCTCTGAGGCGCCTGAACAAAAGATGCAGGGTTTCTACATGCTCTTCAAATGTTTCAGTTGCGATCAGGATGTCATCCATGAAGTGACTGATGTCTGGATGCTGTAGTGGGTCAAGTAATTTTCTCATCATACGTGTAAAGACGCTGGGAGCATTACTTAATCCGAATGGAAGAACGTTGAACTCATAGTGTCCTCCAGGCGTGCTGAAAGCTAACCATGGTCTAACTTCCGGTTTTACAGGAATCTGGTAATATCCCTTACTGAGATCAATCCTAGTAAAGTACTTAGCTCGGTTGAGTGCTGTGAAGAGTTTATTCTGATCAGGCAGAGGTTCTGCTTGGAATTCAGTTATAGCATTGAGCTGTCGATAATCGATGCACAATCTATGTTCTCCACTTGGCTTTCTCAATAATACGACGCTAGCACTGTAAGGTGATTCAGATGGTGAGATTATTCCTGCGGTGAGCAGCTGTTGTATTTCTTCCTCTAAAGTCTTTTGCTTTGCATAAGGAACTGGGTAAGTCTTGACTCGCACAGGCACTGTGTCATTCAACTTCATGTCAAATTCCTCCAAATCAGTTCTTCCTGGCTTATCAGTAAGTACTTCTGCATATTTTGCCATAAGTTCCCTAATCTGCTTTTGCTGATCCTTTGTTAAGTTGGGATTGATTTCCACATCCTTAAAGGTCTCTTTGGCTTGCAGTTGGCACTCGACTCCCATTGTTGATCCTTCTTCGACTTCAGTAGCCACACTCATGGCCATCAGATGTGCAGGTTCGGTGGTTGAGGGTCTTTCATGATATTTCTTCAAGAGGTTTATGTGAAATACTTTCATCTTGCCTTTGACTGAAATTCTGTAGTTGGTACGTGAGATCTTCTCCGTCACTACATAAGGTCCTCTCCATCCTATTTGCAGCTTATTCTGACTGGTTGGAAGCAGCAACATCACCTTCTCTCCTACCTCTAACTCTCTATCCTTTGCCTTGCGGTTGAAGTTACGAGCAATTCTTCGTCTGGCTTGACGTAGATTGACATTCGCTTGTTTCCAACTGTGTTGTAAACGATTTTTCAACTCGGCAACATATGTAGATGCAGTCACGACTGTATCATCTGTAGTATTATCAGTCCATGTTCGCAGTAACGCCTCAAGGGGTCCTTTGATCGGTCGTCCAAACAACAGTGTGGCTGGAGCAAAACCTGTTGAGTGATGGGGTACTTCCCTGTAAGCGAATAAAGCTGCGGGTAAATACAAGTCCCAATCCTCTGTCTTCTCCTGGGCAATTTTGCGCAGGATACTAATCAATGTCCCGTTCCACCTTTCCACAAGTCCATTTGACTGAGGGTGATATGGTGAACTGAAGATATGGCGTGCATGAAAAAGTCTGAAGGTCTCTTCCATGAGCTTACCACGAAACTGTGAACCGTTGTCCGTCAAGATCCTTTGTGGGAATCCTAGACGTGTGAATATTCCTAATAATGCATCAGCGACGTGTTTGGAGTCACAGCTGGGCATAGGAACTGCTTCGGCCCACATGGTTGTTGTGTCCACAAGCGTTAATATGAATCGGTTTCGCCTCTTCGTTGCTGAGAGAGGTCCGATTATGTCTACTGCCACTTTCTCAAATGGAATTTCCAGTGATTGGCGATTCACCCAACATTGCCGGTGGTGTCCGGTGTTTTGGTGATACTTTCTGACACTGTGGGCATGATTTTACAAACCGTTGTATGTCTGAATTCATCCCTGGCCAAAAGTAGTGAGTGGTAATCCGCTGTGTAGTAGCGTTGATACCCATGTGCCCACTGAATGGTAGACTGTGACCCATCTCTAAGATCTGAGTCCTGTATTGAGTTGGTACAACAAGTTGATTAAACTCTTGTCCAGCTCGTCCTGCTTTTCTGTAAAGAAGTGCTGACTTCATGAACAGATCACCTTTACGTAGAGGTAAATGTGATTTTGGCAGTTTTCTGAAGCAGGGTTCCAAGGTGCTGTCGGCCTCTTGTGCCCTCTTCAGTTCCTCCGTTCGAGGGATTGGCGTAGTTGTTTCTGGAGTTTTTGTTGCCTGTGATCGAGTGGTCATGGTCGCCATCGCCACAGGTTGAACAGGTTCTCCTAGAACGATAAATCTACGGCCGAGGATTACAGGATATATCGGATCGTCCAAGATTGCTGCCTTGATCGTCCCAGTGACATACCGCGAGGCTATGTTCACTTTTGCCACTGGAAGAGACATATTTGTTGAACTCTTCAGTGGTCCCTGCAATTCCACTATTTCCTCTGTCACCTGTTCAGGGTGAACTAAGGATGATGAGACAACACAGTCATATGATAATCCAGTATCATATAAACAGGTCGTTTTGAATCCATTTAGTAAGATGGATTCCACAACCGGAATACGAGATGAGGTGTCTTGATGAGGTGTCTGTTTGGACGTTTCACCAGTGCTCACTTTTCTCTCTTTTCGGTTGGCCAAACATGCCGCTGTGTGTGGAGGTGGCTTCTTTCTGCAACTCTGAAATGTGTGACCCCTAATTTTGCAATGGGTACAGAATGGTTTGTCCTCCTTCGGCGCTGTTTGGACTGAGTGTTGAGTGTTTTTCGGGGATTTCCCCTTTTTCCCGGTGGCTACAGTGTTTTCACCCTCTTTTGGCTGTGGAGTTTTGTTTTGAGAGGGGGTGTTGTTCGAGCGTCCCTTTCCTCCCATCTCCTTTTGAGATTTCTCAAATCTCTCTGCCAGGATGATTATAGTTTCCAGGCGGTCAGCCCCGTTTTGGGTTAGGAATGCCTTCATTTCGTTCTGCATTTTCCCCTTGATCTGATCAATGATAATCATTTCACGGAGTCCTTCATAATTTTCCTCAAATCCTCCCAAGCAAGTCCATCTTTGTATGTATGACTTCAGTCTTTCGACTAGTTGTGCGTAGCTCTCACCCGGTTCCTTCCTTGCGGCTTTGAACCTGAGTTTATAAGATTCGGCGTCCACTTCGAATCGGCTCAAGAGTGCCGTCTTGAGTGTTGTGTAGTTCTGTTGTTCCTCTCTAGTGAGTCTTGAGAACACTTCATACGCCGTGGATCTTAAGGCCTGCGCCAACTTCGTCGCCCATCTACTTTCTTCAAGCCCACAGCTGACAGCCATTGCCTCGAAGCGTGATAAAAATCCTTCGATGTGGTCAGTCTGTTCATTAAAGGGGTCCAGAGGAAATGACATAGCTCCTGAATTAAGTTGAGAGACGTGAGGTGGATCTGTCACTGGCGATCCTGATGAGGTTGAGGGTGTAGGACCACTCCCTTTCTCTATCCTCCGGATCTCCACTTCAATCTCCATTCTCCTCAACTCCAGTTGGTGTTGACGCTCTCTCTCCTTATCTTCCATTTCAGCCTGTAGTCGTTTCTCTTTCTCCTCCAATTCTGCTTGAAATCGTTTCTCTTTCTCCTCCAATTCTGCTTGAAATCGTTTCTCTTTCTCCTCCAATTCTGCTTGAAACTGTTTTCCCCTCTCAGCCAATTCAGCCTGAAGCTGTTTTTCTTTGAGAGCCAATTCAGCCTGCAGTCTTTCCCTTTTGTCAAATGCATCCGAAACATAGTTAGCTAGCTCAAGGCCATCTAACCCGCATTCTCTACCTGTTTCTGTTATTTGGGCTCTAAACTTTGCAGTTTCCGCCATGTCTATAATTTATTGCTTTGCTCTGCCTATCAATATAATTGCAGTTAGTCTGATCCGAGTAAGTTTGTCAGTCCCTGATCTGCAAAGATACAACAGAGCATGTGCAATATTAAAAACACCCTATGTTATGTCTGTCTGTCAATGCTGGAAAAGCCAAAGGCAGCAGGCACTGAAATAACCACAATTAATTCCTAGTAAAGAAAAGAATCTGAAATTAGACAGAGTTTTCCCAACGGATAAGATTTTCCGGTGGTTGATGAAATGCTGTTAAGTTCAGACTCCACAGTAAAGGAACACCTTCTCTGAAAGAGAAGTAGTGTTGGTAGAGTAGATACACACTATATATTTCACCTGGAGCAACTCTCTCTGAAGTATAAGCCTATTTGAACATGGCCCCCTTCTCCAGGAGTAAAATCAGTCACCTACTCTTATTTATCTATAAATGTCATTCATATCATGTGGCTGTCAATCAATACCCCACATGGTATCTGTTAAACATTCTAGAAAATAACTGTGTTAATAATCTAAAGATAACTGTGTTCATGTATTTTTAGGTGATTGTTTAAAGGTTAATATATGGGAACCATCCAGGACTTAGCCCACAATATGTCATATATTTTTGAAGGGAGTGGGAGATCACTGTAGTGCATGCCCCATCTCTAACAAAAGATGTAGAGCCCCATCCTCTTCTATCTTCAATAACCCCAGAATATGAACCTTGAGTTATCTGCAGGCCTCGTTCTATTAAGTATTGTCTAGGAGATATAGATTATGGCCCTGGTAAGAATGGTAATTTACTAACTGGGAATCTGCCCCTTCTCCAATGATTCTGATAGCTCTGGAGCCCCCTTTTAGTTTATCAAATCTGAGGAAAGTCTGGAGAATTTTCTCAGCCTGATTTAGATGAAGAAAACATGGATGTTGAGCAGTTGATAGATTTA
Source organism: Cepaea hortensis (assembly GCA_963921405.1). Lineage (NCBI taxonomy): Eukaryota > Metazoa > Mollusca > Gastropoda > Stylommatophora > Helicidae > Cepaea > Cepaea hortensis. The sequence goes on along the minus strand of OY992897.1, from coordinate 57,975,559 downwards.
GAGTCTTTTTATTTCCCCATTCAGTAAGTCATTATGAGTTAATTTATCTTTAAGCAATCAAACACATAAACAATCACATCAGATTTTGACAACATGATGTACAAAGAAGTTGTTTACACAGATAGGTTTGAACTTGACAAATTAACAGAAGGTCAATTCATGTTAATCATTTATTGACTGGCCTGAGCCTTCTGGTCAGTACATACATCTCTATTGTGATTTACACAAAGTAATAGAACAGTTGCACATTGGACCATTGTCCCAGACAATCAATACTAAGCATCAATATATGAGATGTCAACAAGTGTGAAAACATAGTAAACATTTTGATGTTGTACATATTAAGTATGATAGTGGTGTCTCAACCATAAACATATCAGTGTTCCTGTAATTGGGTGTGTTTTCAACCTATGAGAAAAGTAACCTGGTGACTGGAGGATTAGGTAAGCCAGGGTCCATTGACTGATGGATCCACTTCAGGTCTGCCCGTATAGCTCCTCTGAAGGCCTCCCCATGCTCTGCTCATAGCGAAGTCATCCTCTCTCTCACTTGTGGTTCATCTCTTTCTCTCGGATTCCCTCTCTCAGGTCTGATTTAGGTGGTTAATTTGCTGATGTGTTGGGTGGTTGTTGGTATGTAGCCACCAAGATCACTGATGAATATTCGCATAAATATATACATTCCTACCAATACAATAATAAGAAGTAGGTCGGAAGAAATCTAAATTCCTGAAGTAGGAACTAGTTCCCCTCCCCTCCCTTTCTCTCTAAGCTAGTGTTGGGTTAAGTTGGGGTGGTCAGAGATTATCACACGGTGTACGCCTTGTATCAACTTGTTCCTGCTGTATGTAAATTCTCATTTGACCGGGGTCAGTGAACGTGTACAGTAAGACATTGACAAGAGTGAGAATATGTCAAGATGCATGTAAATAAATGACATACATTTAGAACATTTCTTCCACTAAATGGTGTTTACAATGTGTATAAATAATTCTCTGTGTTTTCCCAATTAACTACTTCTTCTTCTTGTGTCCAATAACTCTCTTCCATTACCTGTTGTTGTTGTGATGTTGAGTGTTGGGTTGTGTGGTGATGAGTGGTGTGGAGTGGTGTTGTGTTTTAAGTTATGTTGAGTAATGAGTTAAGCTCACTTCGCGTGATGGTGTTCCGCGAAGCACAACTTTCTCATGTGTTGCAGTTCATGTGTGCCCTTATCTAATTAAATTTGACATAAATATAAATATTCATTTCGCCAAACCCTATTAATTCTATAGATAAAGGAGAAAGGAAAGATTGATTTCACTTTCAGCTTTCTAGATTGTAAATAGGCATAGATAAGTCTGTTTTAGAACAAGGCACTTGTTCTAGTACACGAACTGTCTTTTCAGCTGTAGATAGTGGTGCATCTTTAGCAATGTTTCTGGTGAAATGCACAAGATTGCTTTCGAATCATCACTTCTCACAGTTGTTTAGAATAGAATATAGTAGTGGAATGCACTTCTTAAAGTTAATAATTATCTCTAAGAATATCAGAGATTGTAGTTTCATCGAAGAGAATATTCTGCCCGGGAATGGCTTTGCGTCGTTAGAATCTACAGTCGAGCATTTTTACATTTCAGAGGTTTTAATTAATAATCATACATTTCAATTGACATCACAAACATGGGTTTACATTACTTGATACATCGGGTTCTTAGTCTAATCAAGGGCCAACAAACGTACCTCGGATCCAGACTTTTGCCTTGCCCATTGAATTTTTGGTCACACACTCTTCTCACATCCGTCCATGGAGCGAGTTCAGACAAAAGTGCGGGCTTATTAACATTTCTGATGAAATAGTAATATATGTTAATTTATGCACTGGCGCGAAGGCGGTCATGTGGTTTTCCTATCCAATTGTTTTCTGAGCTTGGTCTGATGAAATCTTTCCAAGAATCCACGTCATTTGTCACTTGTTCAGTTCCAGTTTTGATGTTAAGTTTTAAGTCCCAATCTCCAATTGCGTTTGTGAAGTCAATTTCTTTTAATGTTGTTTCCTCTTTTTGCGGCAGTTGTTGGTAATGAATAATGTTGGCTGCGTTATGCCACATTGGATATGCTATCTTTAACTTCGTTGTTCCACCAGGCTGTTCTTAATCTTTTGTCCTGCCCTACTTTCTTTGTTCCACATTTATTTTTCAGTGTGTCGAGCATGGCAGCCTTGAAACATGTCCATTCCTTATCTACGCTTGAGTGGTCATCGGGGATGTTCTTATGTAGGTTTTGGATTTCTTGATTGAATTCGTCTTTAACCGTATTTTCCTGCAGCCTCCTATAATTGATGACATGTGTTGTTACCTTTTTGTTTCTTATTTTCCTGTGTGGTGAAATCTTCTTTATTATGACTGGCTTGTGATCAGTATCAACATCTGTATTTGGGAGTGCTCTTGAATCTAATAGTAGCCACAATACAATGCAACAATAGTTGCATCAATACTCCACCAAATTTTGCCGAGCCAGCCAATCTGTCCGCCTGTTCATTCCCCAGCACACCGGCATGCCCAGGAGAAAAGATCCAGGTGATGCTTACTACCCGTGACCTCCGAAGCTAAGCAAGCCACTCTGCACGAAGCCTACCTGTTCTCACCCTTCTCAGCATGCTTTCTGAGTCAGTTACAATCACAATGTGTGTATGTATCGTGTTTTCTATCCAGCGGAAAGCTGCACTGACCGCCTCCACCTCCATTCTTAAGCTAGATGTAGTGTTATCATACGCCAGGCTCTCCTGCACCAAACGCCGACCATTAGTTTTTGCCAAGAACCCCCAGGCACTTCTCCTACCTCTCAACACTGACCCATCCGTGTAGATAATCACATCACCCGGGCGAGAATTTTCCTGAATTAGTTGCTGAATTTCCACTTCCTTGACCCCTGCTGGCCACTCCCTGCACTCCCGGCTCAATGTTATTACAACTCTGCACAAGTCTGACTGCACGGCTGGCACTCTGACCCACTCCTCTCCTCGCCTGATGTTCTCCAATGGGCACACCTGTCTGATGGTATCCTCCGCCTGAGCCATCCATGATTTCCCTCTTATCAGTCTCTGACCCTTAACTACGTCCAGCGCCTCATGCAACGGGTGATCTGTGTCTGCAGCTACTCTGAGGTATGCCTTCGCTTGCATCACCTTATGCCTACTAGCAACAGTAGGCAGACCAAGGATGTAACGCATACACACTACTGGAGTGTCTCTGGTGCATCCCAGAATGACCCGCATCGCTTCATTCTGTATGCGCTCTAATTTCACCAGCTGACTCTTTGAGACAGTGAGCATTCCTAGTCCATAATCAATCACTGAGAGGATCAAGTGCTGGTATAGTGTGAAGAGCATTCTCTGCTCTGTGTCCATTGCAGCCATAGTTTTAAGTGCATTGAGTCCCTTTTGAGATCTTGTCACAACCGTCTCCACATGATCCTTGAAGGACAGACTCCTGTCAAATGTGATTCCCAGATACTTCAGTTTGTTCTCTCTGTTGACGCTTCTACCATCTATCGTGAGGCTTGGGGTATCATCTCTCACAATCCTGTTGTCCAGAGAGCACCACAACACCGCCGCCTGTTCCGGGTTGATGACAGCACTCATTTCAGTGCACCAGTCAATCACTTTGTCCACTGTCACCTGTAGCTCCTGGGCTGTTTGATCCCTATTTCTCCCCTGCCTGTATGCAAGAATATCATCTGCAAATGTTAGAATCCTTCCAAACCCCTGGTGCTTCTAGGTATGCAATCTTGCTCGTATACACATTAAAGAGCACCGGTGAGATTGCAGATCCCTGTGGCAGTCCGGGGGTTAAAATATGTGGCTCTGAGGTCCATGCGCCTAGACGGAGAGCAACTTGACGAGAATGCAGGACGGCTGCTATCCAGTTCACCAACCAGGGATTGACCCCCTTCTCCATAAGTGCGGTCATCAAAATATCATAGCGAACTCTATTGTACGCATCTTCGAGATCAAGCGCTGCCGCCATCGTTTCCTGTCTACTCTGGAACCCCTCAAAAACGTCAAAGGCAAAGGTGGCTGCATTTGACCAGGTATCTTTTCCTGGCCTGTAGCTCCCCAGGCCTCTTGGAAGAAGCTTCCCCCTTTCCAAAAAATCCTGCAGCTTAACAGCGACTATCTTCTCTAAAACCTTCCCAAATGTATTTTGAAGGGTGATGATCCTAAAGCCGCCAAGCTTTGAATGATCCTTGTATGGTTTTGGGAGAGGGATGAGATAGCTATGCACCCAATCCTGCGGTACTGACACTGTCCTAATGCTCTGATTAAAGCAGCCGGCCATCTCCTTCAGGTCTACATCGCTCAAAGCCTTCATGTGGCCATACCTGACACCATCAGGCCCTGGTGCCGTGTCTTTTGCCTTCTGCAAAATATGTTTAACATCTTCAAATAGTATGATGTCTTCATAAGGCATATTCTCTATTGTGCCAGATAATTCCACTCTAACTGCATCCCTGGTATCCGCATCACTATGATTGGTCTGCTCTAAAAATCTCTGGAGAAACGCCTCCCCTTTCTCCTTGTCTGTTGTCAAGCGTACCCCATCCTCTTTATAAATTGTTCCCACTGTCATAGGCCGATCTTTTCTTTGCATTTGTCTGTACAGTTTCCAGAATTTATGCAGTTTTTTATCACCTCCAATCTCCTTCATAAAACATTCCCATTTTACTTTCTTGGCCTCTGCAGCACATCGCTTGAAAGGCTCCACCTTGTCTTTCTTTTCATTTTCCGCTATGTCCACTTCTTCTCGTGAGCTTAGGGGTGTCTGTCGCAATTTCCTTAGCTGCTTCACTGCATCTCTCTTTGCTTTCCACGCATTGTCTACTTCTGGGGTCCACCGTGGGGGCTGCAAAAAAGGAGTTTTAACAGTCCTGTTGCATGCCACATGTCTGAGGCGTCCAAGAAGGCTGTCGCTCCGCTCATACCGAAAGGTCTTGCGCGCTCTCCCAGCCTTAACTTTCCTGGACTTAGAGATCAGGACTGAGCATGGCATGTGATCACTCCCATGGTCATTCAAAACAGTCCACTTTACAACAAGGACTGATGACTAGGAGACAAGTGCCAAATCAATAGCAGTATCTGCATCGCCAGGCCTCATTGCCATTCTAGTCGGCCTACCATCATTTATGCAGACCACCTCGGAGTCTACCATGGCATCCTCAAGTGCAATTCCTTGTCGATTTTCTCCACTACTGTCCCAATCTCTGTTTCTCGCATTGAAGTCTCCACATATGAGTAGCCTATCACCTGGTAATTTCTCCAATTCCTTAAGCCAGTCCCATTGTTCCTTTCTGACAAAACAGTCCACTGTGGCATATACATTTATGATGTTCCAACTTAAGCCACCAATCTCCATTTGTATACCCTAGACCTCTCTTGCACTGTGATTCCACTAGCTCAAGTCAAGTGCCACATGCTTTACTCCTTTCTTCACCAGCAGACCTTGCCCATGTCTCTTCTGCCCAGTGGGGTTTATATAACTGACGTACCCAGGGCAATGGTATTTATCTGTATTTAACTCCTGGGGCATGAGGACATCAAAATCATATATTAGCCTCTCCAATACAGGACCTCTCTGCCTGGCACTACGACAGTTCCAGTATCCCACTCTTACATGGTTGAAACCTAGTCTCTCCACTTTTCGTCTTGTTCTCCTGGCGCCTGCCCTCCTATTTCTATGCCTTCTTCTCACACCATTTCCTCGCCTTCTCCTCCTCACCCTCTCTTCGCTAGCCGCTGAAAGATGTGTCAAGCGCAGAGCACGTGCTCCGTAGCTCCGGTGACGATTCCCGTGTTTAAATAAATCCATAGGCAAAGTTTGGATATTGCAGGAAATAAACGGTCACCCTAGCATTGCCTGCTTACTAGGGAAGGGGCAGGGGATGTCCCTCAGGAGTCCATACGCCTGGCGCCGCCCCGCCCGCATACCAGACGTTCCACGTTCACGACCAACTCACCCGTGGCCATTCAGTCCTCGGCACGTCGGTCCACCTTAAACTTAGGGGTTTATAATCGGAGTTTTCCATCTCCTGGATTGGCCGCTTTATTAGCTAACGGGCCCAATCTACCCGGGGGCAAGAGATTCCAGCGCCTCATTCCTGGCGAACACAGAATATACGTGTACACAGGGAACAAAACCAATGTAATAAAACATCTATCAAATTGTAAGTACATAGTGAAAGTCACCACAACATGGAAACCTAACTCTTGTCACCAAAGGAAGCAGTGACAACAACAGTAATCTGATTATCAGTACACTAAACTATATACGTTGAGCTCTGCAGTACGACATGTGACCAAAATACACACTGACAATCAGGATAATCCACATGACTTCTGCCGTATGTCAATAGATGAGGTGGGATTTATGAATTAGCCTTGTGTGTGTTTTTTTTAATTTTAGGCCACATATTCTAGCCACAGTGCATATAGATTCTGTAACCGGCAGCTTGGGTGCATTGAAGGTTCGCTTGGAAGTTGTAACCAGAGTTTCATTCAGAATGTCCAGATGTTGTATCAAGGACTTGTCATCGAACATGCTCGTCTCTCGGATGGTGCCCAGGACTTTCCCAAAAGAGTGGATTCTGAACATTGGCGGGATTAGTATTAAAACCATGCACTTACATAGATCGGAATATCACTGGCAGTCCACTGCCACAAATTGATCACTGTCTTGATGTCTTGCCGCTTTTTTTTTTTTTTTTTTTTTTTTTTACATTGGCCTAGGTTACATCAGTTTGGGGGTCGAGTGGATCATAAAATATTATAAAATAAAATAAAATGTTAAATATTAGAATGAGCAATGTTAAATATTAGAATAAGTAATGTTAAATAAAAGAATAAGCAATGTTAAATATTAGAATAAGCAATGTTAAATATTAGAATAAGTAATGTTAAATATTAGAATAAGCAATGTTAAATATTAGAATAAGCAATGTTAAATATTAGAATAAGTAATGTTAAATAAAAGAATAAGCAATGTTAAATATTAGAATAAATAATGTTAAATAAATGAATAAGCAATGTTAAATATTAGAATAAGTAATGTTAAATATTAGAATAAGTAATGTTAAATACAAGAATAAGCAATGTTAAATATTAGAATAAGCAATGTTAAATAATAGAATAAGCAATGTTAAATATTAGAATAAGTAATGTTAAATAAAAGAATAAACAATGTTAAATAAAATAATAAGCAATGTTAAATATTAGAATAAGTAATGTTAAATAAATGAATAAGCAATGTTAAATATTAGATTAAGTGATGCTAAAAAAAAAACAGAATAAGTAATGTTAAATATTAGAATAAGCAATGTTAAATAAAGTTCATTTGGTTGTTTCGGTATTTGAGATTTAAATATTGAGCACAACCCACTACTGGCAACGCTGATCGTATTCTGGTATGAATCTAAGGCCTATCCACGTCAATATGGAAGCACTAGACTCGAGTTTGAGCTCGTCAGTAGTGCATATCCTTGACCGGACCCGGAAACAAACCCCGGATCACTGGCGTGTGAAGCGGGTGTGTAAACACTAGACCACGTGCACACGGCCAAATTATCACAACAAAGCACCACATTGTCAGCCATCGTAGGCTGTAGTTCAAGATTTGCCCGATCGCCGCGACTGACGTCCGTCAATCGATGTGGACACGAACGATCAGGCCTTCTCACTTTATCAAGGAGAACTGTGGTCAGACTTGTTGACAAGATAATTGACAATTTGATACATAAATTTCAAGATGCAAGTAAACAATGTGTGTGGTACTTTCTTGCGTTGGATGAGAGTACCGATGTACATGATACTGCCCAATTATTGATATTTATACTTGGAGTAAACATCTCTTTCAAACTAACTGAAGAGTTACTGAGTGTTGAGTCACTCAAAGACACAACCACAGGCCATGATATATTCAATGCTGTTACTAACTGTGTTGAAATAACTGGGTTGGTTTGGAACAAGATGGTATGAGTTACAACTGACGGAGCTCGTGCTTTGACTGGAAAAATGTAGGTCTGGTAAAGTTGATAAGTGACAAGATTAACGCAGAATATCCTGACCACACATTATTACCACATCTATGTGTGATCCATCAAGAAAATCTGTTAAAACTGTTTTGAATATCAAGCATGTTATTGACCCGGTTGTCAGTGTCATCAACCTCATCAGATCAAGAGGACTTAATCACAGACAGTTCAAGGTATTACTTGACGATTTGGAAACTGAACATTCCGATGTCCTGTACCACACCAGTATTCGATGGCTGAGTCTCGGCAAGGTATTGAGGCGAGTGTGGGAACTCAGAGAAGAAATAGTGATGTTCCTAGAGATGAAGGGCATTGAATGTGACTTTAATACTAACATTGTCAATAAAGAGTGGGAGTTAGACTTTATGTTTACCATTACAATTATGGAAAAGTTAAATGAACTGAATGTCAAACTTCAGGGCAATGGTGTGTTTGCACATAAATTGTATGTACATGTAAAATCATTTCAGGCAAACCTCTCACTGTTCTCCAGACAATCAAGTGAAAAAAGGTTTTGTTACTTCCCTTTGCTGAAACAAGAAACCATTTCTGGTGAAAAGACTGAAAAGTACAAAGCCCAGTTAGATGCATTGATTGAAGAATTTGGATGGAGATTCCAAGATTTCAAGAAATTAGAGCCATAGTTCAATATTCTCAGTTCACCTTTTAGTGCAGAAGCTGATACAGCCACAGAGGACACACATTTGGAGCTGCTTGACTTACAAGCAGATCATGACCTGAAGGAGATATTCAAGTCAGATGGTTTGCTGGATTTCTATGGATCTTTATCACAAGAATCATTTCCCAGCTTGAAAATTTTTGCAGCTAAACTTTTGTCATTGTTTGGATCAACATACATTTGCGAACAAGCATTTTCTTGCTTGAAGATCAACAAATCTAAGAATAGGTCTTTATTGTCGGACTGCAACCTGCATGCTGTCATGCGAATTTCAACAAGTAAACTTGCTCCAGACTTCAAGAATATTGTCAAAAATTACAAGCAGTTACATACATCTCATTAGAAATCAACAACTGTAGAGATAGCGTAATCGGTTTGTGTCTAAATTAAAGCCATTGATAGATAATTTTAAGAGATTTATTATAATACCAAAAATCGTAAAATCGTGTTAACAAATTATAAGAGTATAGTAAAAGATTTTGTTTATATTGTAAAGTATAATGTATAAGTGTATAAGTAAAGTAAAATTGCAATAATTAGTTATTTATACTGTTTAATAACTAAATAATTTATAATTATAAATATAAATAAAAAAATAACTAAATAAATATTAAATAAATAATTCATAATTACTTATTGTGATAGGTTGCTGTAAACAAAGTGGACACATAATATACGCGAGCCCCCCCCCCCCCCCTCAATAGCTTTACATTTGTCAATGTGGCTCTACGCAGAAAAAGTCTGCCCTCCCCTGCCCTGAAGGATTACGCATACGAGCACGTATGTTTATAGATCAGTCGCAACTCCATGGGGGGTGGGGGTGTCTGGTGACTACCATACCGGGCATTTTACAACACCGGACACTATACGTCACCGGTCACTTTACAACATCGGGTACTTTACAACACCGGGCACTTTACCACACCGGGAACTTTACTTCCTAGTACATTCCCTGGTATCAATGTGAGCTTAAGCCTGCGCGCTAATGACATTGATATGGACCTACACTTGTAATGTTATGAGCACGGTCGGATATGAGTTCTACATCTGGGCTCGTCGATGGCTAAAGTGAGGTACAGATGGGCCGCCAATTCTAGCTTGCTCTCAGGCCTACACAGTGTGATGGCTCTACCAGATCACATAGCCATAGCCGGAAACTGTCTCCTAGCATTGTAAGCTGGGTCCACCTGGGAGTTGGGGTCGATGGTTTAATGCGCTTGGAGGGGAATTTGAACACAGGAACACCGGGATAGCAGGCGAGTGATCTGGCCACACAACCACGGATACACGGCAACCACGGATACACGTCAGCCACAGACGTATGTCAACCACGGATACAGGTCACACATCAACCACGGATAGACGTCAACCACGGATACACGTCAGAAACGAATATACGTCAATCACGGATACACGACAATCACGGATACACGTCAGCCACGGATACACGTCAATCACGGATACACGTCAGCCATGGACATACGTCAGCCACGGACATATGTCAACCACGGATACACGTCAACCATGGATACACGTCAGCCACGGATACACGTCAGCCACGGATACACGTCAACCACGGATACACGTCAGCCACGGATACACGTCAGCCACGGATACACGTCAGCCACGGATACACGTCAGCCACGGATACACGTCAATCACGAATACACGTCAGCCACGGATACACGTCAGCCACGGATACACGTCAGCCACGGATACACGTCAGCCACGGATACACGTCAACCACGGATACACGTCAGCCACGGATACACGTCAGCCACGGACGTACGTCAATCACGGATTCACGTCAGCCATGAATACACGTCACACATCAACCACGGATAGACGTCAACCACGGATACACGTCAGAAACGCATATACGTCAATCACGGATACACGTCAATCACGGATAAACGTCAACCACGTATACATGGCAATCACGGATACACGTCAACCACGGATACACGGCAACCACGGATATGCGTCATCCACGGTTTCATGTCAACCACGGATATACGTCAACCACGGATACACGTCAACCACGGATACATGTCAACCACGGATATACGTCAACCACGGATACACGTCAACCACGGTTTCACGTCAACCACAGATACACGTCAACCATGGATATACGTTGGCAGATTACTCACTGACATCCACGTAATATCCAACAGAAACAAAATCAAATAAAGCCAAAGTTAACTACCAATCTGGCAATGAAAGTGGCAGAGTTGGCAAGGTGTGTCAAGGCCAGATGTCACAGAACTCGGAACATCGCCATCGGCGCTCCAGCCCCATCTGTAAAGGAAGTTAGTTGCATATCCTAAACAGGACGTTGAAATCTATTGCAGCATTTTTGGCCGTTTGTGATTCCTTGGCAAGTTTGCGTTCAGTAGTTTGCCATTGCTTTCTGAACGACCGGCGCCCATACTTTTGTATGGAAATAACACAAGACGGTCTGCTTCCAAATCGCCCGTAGGTTTGAACGCGATGTGTGAGATTACGAATTGCATTCGTTACTCCTTCGCCACAGAGCGAAGTAATGAGTCTAAATAATAATGGTACTTATATGTTTATACTGGAGGTCAGCGTGGGTGAATAGATAAGAGTGCTTGTTCTTAAACATCCGGTTTGCTGATGCCGAGGTGGTGGGTTCAACATCTACATCGATAAGTTATAATAAAATTTTGATTTCCTGTCGTTGACTTGGGGATGTAAATTACAAGAACCTCTGAAGTCGGAGTGGGTTCGCCTGATGATGAGGGACACTGGTAATATGGACAACTAATCCACACGCAAGAACCAGTCCAGTGCGCTAGAAAAAGTAGTACGTGTATGGTCTACGCTTGGGCTCAAAGTTAGCCATCGGAAACCAAAAAGAATATGTCTACACTATTTGAAACTAGATTTACGTCTGACGCCACGATCTCTTGATTATGTTTGTAGTGTTATTTGATTTGCCGTATCCCTGTAAGTGATCTTTACAGTATTCTTTCAGTACTGTTACACCGTTCTACCACTGACAGTTTTTAATCAATAAATAGACTACTAGCTAAGAGGCTGTACAGTATAGCAACGTCTCGCTACTTTATTTTCTGTGTCGTCGCTTTGTCAATAGTCACCATTGTAAACACTCGTTGCTGTTCGGCTATTTCGTTGTTTTTCATCGGCAGTATACGAAGCGGTTATTTGTTCTTTTCTGTGTCATTCTTTGTGTTCAGTATTTGAATTGCAACCCTTCAGAATGTGTTAGTTTCTAAATTCTCATTGAAACTGTAAAACCATTAAAATTCTAACCACTGAACATCAAGCTCAGCGGTGCTAGTATATCTCTACACATGTCTCCTGTGCAACAAATGTTAAGGATAATGAGTGACAGTTCCAGAGATAAGACTTCGTCCTTTTATCCCTCGGACTATCTGTCTGGTTATGATAAGATTTTGTTTAGCTCGTATTTTTAATTCCGTTATTTCTGGTCACGTGGCTGCTGCACGTAGTTATGTGCCGGCTCTGTCGCGAAAGGGGTTACTGATGCAGTTCGTAATCCCGCATACCACAAATGAAACACATCAGCGAGCGATTTGGCAGCAGACCGCCTTGCGTTAGTGTTTGTAAAATGGCATAAGTGTCGGTTGTTCAAACAGCAATGGGACATTACTTAACATAACCCTGCCAAGAAATCACAAACAAACAAAAAATGCTGGGGTTAGCTGCGACGTCCTGTAAAGGATATGCAACTAACGTTTTTACGTAGTTACGTGCGTTTGATAGCTGTTTTGTTTTGTTTTTGAATGGCCTAATGAATTGCGTTGGAGTTGGGGTAGGGCAGTCGCTAGACTCTCGCCTGCCAGCCCTGTGGGTGTTGGTTCGTATGCACATAAATATCACCTGGGGGAACCGAAGCCACTAAGACAGTTCATTCCAAGCACTGGTGGACTGAGGGTTCGATGTGCAATGAAGAAAATCTGACGACTAACTAACATAAATAAACACACATGTGTTTTTTTGGCAATAATAGAAATAGAAAGATTGGTGTCTAGTTGGTCATGCGTCGAACTACACTTATTCCTGCAACGAGACGCTATCGTCATTTGTATGTGACAGGATCGAATTCCGGTTGGAAAATTTATTTTCCAATTGTTTATGCTGTCTAGTGCACCCTCTAGCCTCTACTTCTCTCTTCTATTTCTATGAAGGCTAAACAACACACCTGTGTTTATTTATGAACTGGGTTCGTTTCCGCGTCGGAGAGAATTTGTAAAATTGGCCTGGACTGAAAAGTCTGTCCTGCTTAAAATGGGTACCAGACAATAAAATATCTTAGGGGAGTAAAGACGTGATTCGAGACAGTAACCTCATCACCCACCTAATGCGGATGAATTTACAAGAATGTGGGCGTAGCACCTTATACCGTGACATTCAGCCTTTAGGTTGCATTTCCTCGCACTAGGATAAGGCTTGTACTCTCCCAATTGCGTTCCTCCACTCAGAGCTGTTGACACAATGTAAGGTGTCGGGTTTGGTGAGCACCGCCCTTCATTCGGCGCTAACAGAAAGCAGGTAGTGGGAGTCTCTGTGGCGAAGTGGTTAAGCCGTTTGACTCGTGCTCCGAAAGTCGTGGGTTCGATTCCGGGCCACGTCCTTCGGTTTACGAGTTAAATGTTTCGGAGACTCCTGTGGGTCGTTGCTAAAAGCTACGGAGTTCGTGCTTTTTGCGACGCTTTCCGTGCTGCGGAAAGAGACCGAGCCATATGGGATAAAACGCGGTGCAATGAAGTCGACCCTGTCGACTTTTAAGCGACTTTTTTTTAGGTAGTACCGTCTACTGTCATACTGGGATTTCTCTCCTCATGATCTCTCTCAGCGTGTAGCGGTCGACGACACCAGATCTAATGTGTTTGACAATTCTTCTGTGGCTCCGTGCATAGAGCTCATGTCTGACTTTACGCCTATTGGCGCGATGCTATCTCAGTCTGTGGCTCTCTGCCTAGCGCTCCTGTCTGACTTCATCCCTATTGACGCAATCCTATCTCAGTCTGTGGCTCCCTGCAAAGCGCTCCTGTCTGACTTCATCCCTATTGACGCAATCCTATCTCAGTCTGTGGCTCTCTGCCTAGCGCTCCTGTCTGACTTCACCCCTATTGACGCAATCCTATCTCAGTCTCTGGCTCCGTGCATAGCGCTCCTGTCTAACTTCATCCCTATTGACGTAATCCAATCTCAGTCTGTGACTCTCTGCCTAGCGCTCCTGTCTGACTTCATCCCTATTGACGCAATCCTATCTCAGTCTGTGGCTCCCTGCATAGCGCTCCTGTCTGACTTCATCCCTATTGACGCAATCCTATCTCAGTCTGTGGCTCCCTGCATAGCGCTCCTGTCTGACTTCATCCCTATTGACGCAATCCTATCTCAGTCTGTGGCTCCCTGCATAGCGCTCCTGTCTGACTCCATCCCTATTGACGCAATCCTATCTCAGTCTGTGGCTCCCTGCATAGCGCTCCTGTCTGACTTCATCCCTATTGACGCAATCCTATCTCAGTCTGTGGCTCCCTGCATAGCGCTCCTGTCTGACTTCACCCCTATTGACGCAATCCTATCTCAGTCTGCTCTAGGATGCAGACTCAGTTTTGTCACTTGGATTTGTTTAATCGCCCTGACTCTCTGGCGGCATAAACAATATCGGTCCGATCCATTACTAGTCCGTATCCCACAGTAGACCGTGTTGCGCTGGGTTTTAACGTGTTGGTATGGGAGCCGGTCGTTCAGAAAGCAATGGCAAACTACTCAGTAGCATGTCCTTTGCAGATCCTCGCTCAATAACAACCTTCCGGAAAACTTATCGATCACAAACAAGATGTCCCCCGTCCGATACACCCATCTGGAGATCATCCGCAAACATCCTGCACCCATATTCTCTTTGACTTTCCTCTTCCTCTCTTCCCAAGCATATCTCCCACCCCCCCACCCCCCCCCAAACCCCCCACCCCCACCCCCCCCCACCCCAATTATTGTTCTCTCCACACTCTTATGACGTGTCAAGTGACCAAAATATATTAATTTTCTTTGTTTTATCGTCTTTAATAGCCAAACCTCTTCAATATTCAGCTCTTGAAGTATGGATGCATTTGTTCTTTTCTTTACCCAATATATTCTTATAACCAGTCAATAGCATTTACATTCAAAGGTCTCACATGCGTATGTTAGTTAGTTAGTTAGTTAGTCGACATATCATCATCATTGCACATCGAACCATTCAGTCCATAAGTGCTCGGATCCCCTCTTCAGCAAATCCCGCAGCGTGTAGCGGCTCACGACACCAGTTCTGTGTTGGTTTATCAATCTTCTTTGGCTTCCTGCGTAGCGTTCTTGTTTGGCCACACCTCTTTTAATTTGCAGTTCTCGCAGTCAGTCTGGCCATGGTTGTAGATTCACAGTCATCACTTGGTTCTCGCAACAGTCTTACTTCTTGTATAGCATTCAGAATGTCAGCCTGGTTCATGGCGCGTCCGCCCTCAACAGTAGCCTTACCTGGGAGCTTGTCAGCCAGCTCCTTTCCTTGTACTCCCGCATGCCCTGGCACGAAGATGAAACTAATGTTTGCCAGCCGAGACCGCTATAGAGACAGCAACCACTCTCTTCGGATCCACCTCATCTGTATCCTCTGGAGCATGCTCATTGAGTCGCTAAGGAAACATGCCCTAGTGAATGTCTGTGTCTCGAGCCATGTTATTGCTTTACTTACTGTCATGACTTCCATAGTCAGGCTACTTGTGGTCTCAGCAAAAGCACCAGAGTTCTCCTTCACAATTCTCCCTCCGGTCTGCGCCGTAAAAGCCCATGAGCTTCTCACATGTCGGACGACCGACCCATCTGTGTATATGACAGCATCACCGTCTAACGAATTCTCGAAAATCAAAACTTGTATTTCCGCTTCCACAGCAGCCGGATTTTCTTTTCTGCATTTTCTGTCTAGTTGGATGCAGACTGAAAGAGACGTACAGAAATCTGTTGGCACTTGTACCCACTTCTCGCCAGGTTCTAAGTCCTCAAGTGAACATACCTGTCGAAGAATGTCCTCGGCTTGACCCATCCACGACCTTCCTCTTTTTAACCTTCTGCCCTTCACCTTCCTAATTTCACTATGCAGTGGATGTTGTGTGTTTGCGTTAACTCTGTGTTAGGCACGTGCTCTGCAAAATGGTTGGGAGATCAAGAAGGTAGCGCATCGCCCTGCATGCTGTATCTCTTGTACATCCAAGAATAATGCGCATAGCTTCGTTCTGTATCCTTTCCATCCTTTCTATCTGCTTACGGCTGAGAGTCAGGATCGCCATCGCATACTCAAAAATAGACACGACCAGCCATTCGTAAGAAGACATAGATGGCGCTGCTCACAGTTTGTTGCCGCCATCACCCGCATCGCAGCCAACCCCCGCTTGGCCTTTGTTATCACCTGGTCTATGTACTCCTTATAAGCAAGGCTTCGATCAAACCGTATCCCCAGATAGTTCATTGCTTGCGTTCTTTCCACAGTCTCTGAACACAGCTTTACAGTTAGTGTTGGAGTGTTGACAATATGATTATTCAAAGAGAACCATGTCACTGTTGCCTTTGCTGGGTTGACCAATTCCCCAGCTTCAACACACCAAGTACTTATGCGATTGAGTTCGGTTTGTAGTTCCGCAGCATCCTTACCCTGACAATACACTAAAACATCATAGGCATATGACAATATCCTCCCTGGTCCCGTGATCTGATCGCTGGTGATTCTCACAGTGTAGGCGTTGAACAGCACTGGAGATAATGGTGATCCCTGTGGTAGACAAGGATATACTTTTGTTGATTCTGAAATCCAACTGCCACATCTAAAAACTACTTTCCGTTGGAAGAGGGCTGCAGCGATCCAACACAGGAGGAAAGGACTTAACTTGAATCTTGAGTTCAAGAAGCTGAAGCATTAAACAACCCATTGGTATTCTGTTGAACGCGTCCTCAAGATCAATCGCTGCCGCAAAGGTTTCAATGCCTGAGTGGAAACCTTCATAGACGTCATGGGCAAAAACTGCTGCATTGGTCCAGGTTTCTCTTTTTGGACGGTACCCTCCCAGGGTAGGTGGGAAAACACCTTGCCTCTCTAGCTGGCTTGATAGTTTTCCGGCAATTAACTTCTCCAGCAGCTTGCCTATTGTATTCTGCATGGTTATTACTCGATATCCCGGAATTTTTGTGTGGTCTTTGCCAGGCTTCGGCAAGGGAACCAGATAGCCGTGTAACCACTCCTCCTTGATGCTAGCACTCCCTATACTGTTGTTGTATTTGCGTCAGGTCTTAGTCAGATATGACTGAGCTACCGTATAACAGTAGACGGTACTACCTGGTTTCTGTTAGCGCCGAACGTTGGGCGGCGCTTACCAAACCCGACACCCCACATTGTGCCAACGGCTTCGGGCGGAAGAGCGCAATTGGGAGGGTACAAGCCTTACCCTGGTGCGAGGAAATGCAAGCTAAAGACAAAATTGTCATGGCAGGGCAGACCAAGCCCTAAGCCTTGGTTGGCGACTGGTCTAGGATCGAAGCTCCGACAGGCGGACAGTTAGAGCATTGCTTTGCTGATCCGGCAGCTTCTGCAGCTTGTCTTGTTCCAGATGTAGGGGTGTTACCTTTCCTCTGGAGTGAACTAGGCAGGCCGAGAGAGGGATCATGCTGCATGGGCAACACATGATCTCTATATTTTAGCCCAGGTTTTGTGCTATGGAGAGGCAATAACTCCATCCCTGGTCTTAACTGGTCTCGGAATCAAAGCGAGAGGCAACTGTTACGGGTTATAAGTCCTTGTCAGTTGGCGTAGACATGGGGCGCCACGCGTTGCCTCTGACGGTGGGAGACACCTATAGGTGTCACTGATCAGCTACCGCCCGCCTCAAGCTGGGCAGCCCCCAGCCAATTGGGTGCTGATCCGCCACAGCCTGCCTGCTTCAATGGGTGCTTGGGGCTAGGACAAAATCTGAATCGCAGGCTGTAAAACCAATGCACCAGGTACAAACAAAAATATAAATAGAAACCTCAAGCTACGGCTTGCAACCTGGAACGTGAGAACCATGTGTCCAGGATTTTCCACTGACTTGACCAATATTGACGATGTGAGAAAAACGGCTGTGATTGATGCCGAACTCAATCGTCTTAACATTGATATTGCTGGCCTGCAGGAGACTCGCCTCGCTGAGGAAGGGTCACTCAGGGAAAACAACTACACCTTTTTCTGGAAGGGTAAAGGGCAGGCAGAAAAAAGGCAACACGGTGTGGGCTTTGCAGTGAAGAATTCGCTACTGGGAATGATTGAAATTCCAGCAGGAGGAAATGAAAGACTATTATCCCTGCGCTTGGCAACCTCTTGTGGGTTTGCCACCATTATTACTGCATATGCACCGACACTCGATTCCTCTGATGATGTGAAGGATTTGTTCTATGAGGAGTTAGACTCTGTGATCAAGGCAGTTCCAAAATCCGACTACATTTATATGCTCGGTGATTTCAATGCTCGTGTGGGCAAGGACTCGAGTTCATGGCCAGTGTGCCTTGGAAAATACAACATCGGTCGCATGAATGAAAATGGGCAAAGGCTGCTGGAGCATTGCACCAGTAATGACCTATATATTACAAACTCTTTTTTTAAAACAAAAGAGATGCATAAGGTCACATGGAAACATCCAAGATCCGGCCATTGGCACCAGCTGGACTTCATCATCACACGGAGACAACATCTGAACCATATATCATTGACTCGTAGTTACCACAGTGCTGACTGTGATACGGATCATTCTTTGGTTGTTGCAAGGGTTAGACTGAGACCAAAGAGAATCTACACAGCTAAACACAAATCTAGCCCCAGGATTAATATTATTAACACTCATGATCCTGAAAAGTGCTTTCAGTTTCAACAGCAACTTGAAGACGCTTTCACTGATACACCAGAAAATTGTACAGTAAATGATAAATGGAATAAACTTAAGGAAACTCTTTGTAAAACTGCCGTAAAGGTTTACGGCACTGTGGATCATAAGAGGCAGGACTGGTTTGCGGCCAACAGCGAGACTCTGCAGCCCTTGATTGATAAGAAGAAGAAAGCTCTCTTAAGAAACAAGGAAAGACCAACGCGTAACACTCTGAGTGAGCTAAGGCAAGCTAGGAAGGATGTGCAAAAGGCTGCCAGGCAGTGTGCAAATGATTATTGGATCAAGTTATGTGAGTCCATTCAAATCGCAAGTGATAAGGGAGACATAAGAAGCATGTATGAAGGAATAAAGAAAGCCTGTGGTCCAGTGATCAAAAGAAGTGCACCATTGAAAACCTTGACTGGAGAAGTCATCACTGATAAGAAACAGCAGATGGACAGATGGGTAGAGCACTATTTGGAGCTTTACTCAAGTGAGACCAAACTAGCGGATAATGCCCTCAACGCCATAGAGACTCTACCAACTCTTGACCACCTGGACACACTTCCCACCATAACAGAAGTTAAGTGTGCTATAAATGAACTTGCATCTGGCAAGGCTCCAGGTAAGGATGGGATTCCAATAGAGGTTATCAGGAGTGGGCAAGACACACTCACTATACAGATCCACCAGCTAATAGAGCTATGCTGGCGTGAAGGACAAGTCCCACAGGATTTCAAAGATTCAAGCATCATAACACTGTACAAGAACAAGGGCGATCGGAGCGACTGCAACAACTATAGGGGTATCTCACTTCTGTGTATTGTTGGAAAAGTATTTGCCAGAATTGTTCTGCGCAGACTTCAAGTCCTAGGAGATCAAGTCTACCCCGAATCACAGTGTGGCTTTCGACAGAACCGGTCTACCACTGATATGATATTCTCATTGCGACAAATGCAAGAAAAATGCCGTGAACAGAATCAACCACTGTTTATTGCCTTCATCGACCTCACAAAGTATTTGATTTGGTCAGTCGTGAGGGTCTGTTCAAGGCACTAAAGAAGATTGGCTGCCCACCAACTCTTCTGTCCATTGTGGAATCGTTCCACACAGGCATGAAGGGTATAATCAAGTTTGATGGTGCAACTTCTGAAGAATTTGAAATCAAGAGTGGAGTTAAGCAAGGTTGTGTACTAGCTCCCACCCTCTTTGGAATATACTTTTCACTTCTACTGAAATATGCATTTCGTGATCAGGATGGTCGTATATACATTCACTCACGCTCAGATGGCGGCCTCTACAATGCTCAGAGATTGAAGGCTAAGACCAAAATTAGGAGGGTACTGATCAGAGAGAAGAATTGCAATGTCTACTATCTGCATTCTCCAATGCTTGTTCTGAATTTGGTTTAACAATTAGCAAAAAGAAGACACAGATTATGTCACAAGGTGCACATGGGGTACCATCAATCTTTATTGACGACGCCGAACTAGAGATAGTAGACCATTTTACATATCTAGGATCGGTGGTAAATAGCAAATTATCCCTAGATCAGGAAATCAACATCCGGATTGGTAAGGCAGCAACAACAATGAACAGGTTAAGAAAAAGAGTCTGGGAGAACAAGAAGCTTACTGCCAAAACAAAAGTCCTTGTCTATCAAGCCTGTGTCCTTAGTACTCTTCTCTATGGCAGTGAAACCTGGACAACTTACTCACACCAAGAGAACAATTTAAACAGCTTTCGTATGCGGTGTCTGCGAAGAATTCTTGGTATTAAGTGGCAAGACAAAATCACAAATACTGAAGTATTGGAAAGATCAGGTTGTGTGACAGTTTATTCCATGCTCAGTCTTCGTAGACTTAGATGGATAGGACATCTTAGGCGGATGGATGATGGTAGAATACCAAAGGATATCTTTTTTGGTGAATTACAGATGGGTAAGAGATCTCAGGGTCGGCCTCTACTACGATACAAAGATGTGTGTAAGCGGGACATGATTGATACAGGCATTGATAATGCACATTGGGAGCAAGTCGCCGCTGAACGTGTTGCATGGAGGGCAAATATCAGAAATGGAATAAAGTCAAAGGAGAAAATTATTGCAGAAAAGTCACACACCAAGCGTTTGAGACGTAAGATGGTGCATGATGGTGGAAATGACCACGTGTTCACATGCACCCACTGTGAACGGACATTTACAGCGCAAATTGGCCTTATCAGTCACACTCGCTACCGCCATAGTTAAAAGTTATTATGCCTTTTTAAAGCACAAACTATCGTCTGTCAAGACGGCAAGGTGCCAATGTCATGTCATGTCATTTGCGTATGTTGCAATGGGAAAGATGCATGCTCTTAAAAATCTAATTTGTGTAGTTCTATCTGTCCCACTCCATAATTAATTAAATTGTTTTAGTCTTTAAAGAGAAATTGATAGAGGTCAGTTTAATATCACTTTGGTCAATTGATAGAACAGCAGTAAAATGCTGGTGTTGACAGCGATGTCCCGTAAAATATGATATGCAAATACAAAGCAACAATCCCACAGTGGCTTGGCTCGCCAGCCTAATCGCTGTGTTCTTTCCCTCCTACTCCTTCGGGCTGGCATGTACATGAATTTGATGTTTACCAGGTTTAACCTAGTCACCGGGTCTATGGTGAAGGGTTTACGTAATACCACATACCACGTTCGCAACACAGCTGCGGGCGATTTGGCAGCAGACCGCCTTGCTTTGGTTTTCTGCAGTGGTATGGGTGCTGGTCTTTCAGAAAGCAATGACAAAGTACTAAACATGTGAGGAAATTAAACAGCCAAACATGCTGAGGTTGACTGGGACGTCCTAACAAGGACATGCAATAAATTTGACCTTCTCACCCACTGTCTTCGAACCTAATTCTATTCTACAGCAACCCCAGTTAGAAACTGTATGGAGCTGTCAGTGTTTCAGAAAGAGAAATAACGAAATATGCACACATCCGGCTGTAATATAACGAGTTAATTTATTCCCGATCAATTAAAATGCCGGATATTCATCAATCATCTCTCCCGTTTTTATTTATTTACTTTTCGTTTTTGGAAATATTGCTTTGCCCATAAACTCTCTCCGTTTTTTTTCTTTTTAATCGTTTGTTTTCTGTTATTATTGGCGATCGTAAGCTTGGT
Source organism: Cepaea hortensis (assembly GCA_963921405.1). Taxonomy (NCBI): domain Eukaryota; kingdom Metazoa; phylum Mollusca; class Gastropoda; order Stylommatophora; family Helicidae; genus Cepaea; species Cepaea hortensis. Next base: position 57,953,719 of record OY992897.1, on the reverse strand, counting down.
ATTGCTGGCACAAACTGACAGTTGAGACGGGTCTCTAAAGACGAAGTCAAAATCAAATTGCAATTACACAAGACATATAATATGGCACATGAATCAAACAAACAGGTTAACATCAGCACGTCATTATTAGAGGAAAATGGAGATCGGGGCAAGAAGTCAATCCGGCTGATTAACGGCAATATTTGTTGAAACGTCAATGAGGATTGCGCAACGAATGTGCCACTTTGTAGAGGAGTCAACAAGCTGACCTCGTTTTCATCTGAAACATAATATGTCTGTCTGTCTGTCTGTCTGTCTGTCTGTCTGTCTGTGTTCCTGCATGTGTGTGTGTCTGGCTATTATGCAGTCTGTCTATGTGTGTATGTCTGTTTGTCTATATATATATGTGTGTGTGTATGTGTGTGTGTGTGTGTGTGAGTGTGTGTGTGTGTGTGTTTGTCATTTGTTGTCCCTGTGAGGGGAAGTAGAATCAACAAGCACACCTTTTAAATTCCTTGTTAAATTCCCCTTTCTTGAGTTTTGGTCTTTTGCCGGACCTTTGTCTACACACCCCCTTTTTTAAGTCTTTTGATCACTATATCTCTCTCTCTCTCTCTCTCTCTCTCTCTCTCTCTCTCTCTCTCTCTCTCTCTCTCTCTCTCTCTCTCTCTCTCTCTCTCTTTCCACCAGACAAGACCCCTCTTCGCATGCCTTCAGCACATACCCCCACTAACACTGGCTTCGAACAAAATGATAAAACATTTAATGCAGAACAGTGTCATTTGTGTGTGCGATGTATGGGTGTGGAGATATGTGGTGTAGTCTATCGTGAATGCGAGACAGGATAGTTTAGTCTAGGATCAGCATCACAGTTGTCATCATGGTACAGCCATTCGACTTCACATAGCACAGAACTTGAAGTAGCTCACCAGCTGATGTGTCTCTCCGACCGAATTTGGACTTCCAATATATCCGTGAACGTTTGAATGTCTGATCACCACTTCGTGATTGAGTTACTTAGTGTCATTTAGTTCTACACAGACGATATACCGGTCGGTAATATAGTCCATGGCTTGAAGAATATAAACACCGGTCCAACAATATTACGCCTATACACTGCGGTTTGTCACTCACTAACTGTTCATTTAATCCGGAAAAATGTTAATGATAGTCTTTTCCTTTCTCTATTGCTTAGAGGAAATATTACTGTTCATTATTCTCTGGTTGTTTGGAATACCTTCATTGAGCACCTCACTTCTAGTGATTAATTTCGAATGTTCAATTTTAGCTCAGCACTTGTCTGACCTTCTTGCTACATAGGGTTCACAGCTTGATATCAGTTAGCACTGCACCAGAGTATGACCAATTGCTTCTTCTCAGATTGGGAACTACTTTCACTCTCAAGTGGATGGAACCTGTCGAAGAAATAACACACGGTGAGAGAAACTCAACTCAGACCCATTATATATAGTTAGTTAGTTAGTTAGTCGACAGATCATCCTCGTTGCACATCGAACCATTCAGTCCATAAGTGCTCGGATCCCCTCTTCAGCAAATCCCGCAGCGTGTAGCGGCTAACGACGCCAGTTCTGTGTTGGTTTATCAATCTTCTTTGGCTTCCTGCGTAGTGTTCTTGTTTGGCCACCCCTCTTTTAATTTGCTGCTCCTGCAGTCTGGCCATTGTTGTAGATTCACAGTCATCACTTGGTTCTCGCAAAAGTCTCACTTATCGTAGAGCATTCAGAATGTCAGCCTGGTCCATGGCGCGTCCGCCTTCCACGGTAGCCTCACCTGCGAGCTTGTCAGCCCGCTCATTTCCTTGTACTCCCGCATGACCTGGCACGAAGATGAAACTAATCTTTGCCAGCCGAGACCGCTTCAGAGGCAGCAGCCATTCTCTTCGGATCGACCCCTCCTCTATCCTCTTGATCATGTTCATTGAGTCGCTAAGGAAACAAGCCCTAGTGAATGTCTGTGTCTCGAGCCATGTTATTGCTTTACTTACTGCCATGACTTACATGGTCAGGCTACTTGTGGTTTCAGTGAAAGCACCAGAGTCCTCCTTCACAATTCTCCCTCCTGCCCGAGCTGTAAAGGCCCATGAGCTTCTCACATGTCGGACGACCGACCCATCTATGTAGATAACCGTGTCACCGTCTAGCGAATTCTCGAAAATCAACGCTTGTACTTCAGCCTCAACAGCAGCCGGATTTTCTTGTCTGCATTTTCTATCTAGTTGGATGCAAACTGAAAAGGATGTGCAGAAGTCTGTTGGCAATTGCACCCACTCCTCGCCAGGTTCTAAGTCCTCAAGTGAACACACCTGTTGAAGAATGTCTTCGGCATGACCCATCCACGACCGTCCTCTTTTTAACCTGCTGCCCTTCACCTTCCTAATTTCACTATGCAGTGGATGTTGTGTGTTTGCGTTAATTCTGAGGTAGGCGCGTGCCCTGCAAACTTGTATTCTCTCTTCAATGGTTGGAAAATCAAGAAGGTAGCGCATCGCCCTGCATGCTGTATCTCTTGTACATCCAAGAATAATGCGCATAGCTTCATTCTGTATCCTTTCCATCCTTTCTATCTGCTTATGGCTGAGAGTCAGGATTGCCATTGCATACTCCAAAACAGACATGACCAGCCCCTCGTACAGAAGACATAGATGGCGCTGCTCACAGTTTGCTGCCGCCATCACCCGCATCGCTGCCAAACCCCGCTTGGCCTTTGTTATCACCTGGTCTATGTGCACATTATAAGCAAGGCTTCGATCAAACCGTATCCCCAGGTAATTCATTGCCTGCGTTCTTTCCACCGTCTCTGAACACAGCATTACAGTTGGTGTTGGGTTGTTGACAATATGATTATTCAACGAGAACCAAGTCACTGTTGCCTTTGTTGTGTTGACCATTGCCCCAGCTTCATCACACCAAGTACTTATGCGATTGAGTTCGGTTTGTAGTTCCACAGCAACCTCCTCTCTATCCTTTCCCTGACGATACACTAAAACATTCCATTATATGTGAATGTAGGCCTAAGGCCATACTCAGACTGTAACATCTATATCATCCTAGAGCTACACTCTGGCATAAGACAGAGTAGTTCAGCACATTACCCGAGACAAGGTAAAAGAAAGAAAAGCTAAAGGAAAAGCACAGAAATCACAGTAGACTCACCTACCATAATATCCTAGCATTGACTTATCCTTTATCTCCCCACTCAATCTCAATCCTGCTGAATATCTTCTCATGGCATTGTACTTATCCTACCGAGTGTAATGACACCCACTCTACACAGCTTAAGTCACCCTTCAGTCTAATACTGCCGACACTCTATACTACGGTTACACACGCAAGTTCACTATGCTCGAGTTCTAATCTACATCACTACTACCTTATTTAACCTATTTCAGTCCTAGAATTAAACCACCGAGTCACATCCAGGACAAATGCCTGTCGTCTTTAAACGACCTAGACATCGTGATTTGTATTTCTTATTCGGCACTGAAATAAATCCCCACTCCAGCCGGTGTCAAGCCAACATGTATACTGAACTTAAAACTAGATTCTCATTCCCTCGAATTTCGCCTGTAGGACGTCATTTTCCTCCCCACCAATCTATCCCCTTATCTTCTCTGGTCTTTAGATCTTTGTACAAAACATACCGAAAATCTTCTTTGATGTAGACAATTCTAGTTGAGATCGTTTCTTCCGTTACTCACGGCCGTCTTTCAAAGAGATCCGAGCGTGTTTTATCGGGACTCCGTCTCCTTTGATATAAACGATCTTTCTGGACATCGATGATTATCCTTTGATCTCGACTACTTTACCTGGATCACGGGACCTACGTTCCCGTATTCAAAGATTTCGGCTAGTGTTTAGATTGACGATCTCTGTCCTTTGAACATTTAGGAGCGAAGATCTCTGGCCTTTGAACATTTAGGATCGACGACCTCCAGTATCGTGACAATGTTCATTCGTGCATTTAATGAGAGAGGGCGGGAGTTTGATAGTTAGTGTGGGGTGGGTGGGTGGATGTGTATATGTTGTTGTATGATGTTATATTGTAAGATTAGTTTAATCTTCGTGCCATATCATGCGGATGTACAAGGAAATGAGTGGGCTGACAAGCTTGCAGGTAAGGCTACTGTGGAAGGCGGACGAGCCATGGACTAGGCTGACATTCTGAATGCTCTACGAGCAATAAGTCGTTTGCGAGAACCAAGTGATAAATTTTAATCTACAACAATGGTCAGACTGCGAGAAGAGCAAGTTAAAAGAGATGTGGCCAAACAAGAACACTATGAAGGAAGCCAAAGCAGATTAATAAACCAACACAGAACTGGTATCGTGAGCCGCTACACGCTGCGGGATTTACTGAGGAGGGGATCTGAGCACTTATGGATAAATGGTTCGATGTGCAATGAGGATGATCTATCTACTAATTGACTGACTGACTAACACTTGTATGATTCTATCCATCTGTCTATCTCTCTATGTCTGTGCCTGTGTGTACATGTGCATTTATGTGTACATATATATGTGTATTTGTATGTTTTGTTATTCACTCGGTTCACTGGACTTTCGGTTGTTCTCTGTGTCACTATTGGCATCATGTACTATTCCGATAAGCGTAGGCGGTGATGTTTTGCCATCTCACACGATCACCAGATTTGCGAATCAGATATCTTTGTTTATCGGTTATACCACTCGGCCGAGCCATCCATATATATACCTCTATGCCTCCCCCATGTTCTTGATTAACAAATTGCTCTATACACATGCCCTTTATTCTATATCACACACACACACACACACACACATGTATATATATATATATATATATATATATATATATATATATATATATATATATACATACATACACACACATACACACACACGCACACATACACATATATGCACACACATGTGAACACAATAAAATAATCGATTCAAAGATCTTCTGTCATAAACACACACACACACACACACACACACACACACACACACACACACACACACACACACACACACGCTCATACGCGCCAACGAAAAACTGTAGCAATGAATACAAAGAATATAGATGTGTAAAGTAAACAGAACAAAAACACATGAAAAATATGTAATTAGTATTTATTTATAGTATATAACTATATAGCATAGTAGTATAATATTATATATATATAGTATATAATAATATAACTATTTATAGTATATAAATAGTATATATTTATTCATTTATTTATTTATTTATTTATTTATTTATTTAGACATGGAATATGATGCCTTTGCATCAAACATTGGTTACATCAGTGTTTGCTGATATCTCGGGGGAACATATATATATCAACCAGTATATATATATATATATACTATTAAGATCTGTACTTTTGTATCTATGTGAAGCGTGGACAATGAGCAGTCAAGCTGAAAAAACATCTGATGGCTGTGGAAATGTGGTTTCTGATGAAAATGCAAAGAATACCATGGACAGACAGAAAAACCAATGAGCAAGTCCTTCAAGAAACAAATGAAGATCGTAAACTGATTAGAGACATTAGACGTAGACAGTCAAAATTTTTTGGGCATGTTATGAGAAGAAATCATTTGGAGAACTTGGTGACAACTGGCAAGATCGAAGGGAACAGACCAAGGGGAAGACCGAGAAGCAAATACCGGGATGGCTTGGCCACGTGGCATGGTCGAGACAGGAAGACGGAGCTGATCCACGACTCTGGTGATCGAGTGAGATGGCAGAACATGACCGCCCACGCTTATCGGCATGGCACATGATGGATGGATGTATACTATTAAGCCTTCAAGAATAAAATGTCTCTCGTAAGTCACATATATCATTTGAGGTCAGCGGTGCCGAAAGGATAAGAGCGCCCTCTCTTGGGCTTCCGGTGCGCTGAAGCTAAGATAGCCTTTTGAAACCTTACATGGGTCAGTTCGACTAAAATATTGAGTTCTCGTCCTCGACTTGCGAACGTAAATAACAAGTACATCTGAAGTCGGAGTGGGTTCGCCCGATGGCGAGGGACACTGGTAGCCAAGCAGAGGTTATCCACCCACAAACATCAGTTTAATGCACTAGAAGAAGTAGTACGTGTATGGACTACGCTTGAGATCAAAGCGACCGAGGCCCCTCCCCCTCCCCCCCCCAAAAAAAAAACAACAACAACAACAACAATAACAACAACAAGTAGTTTAATCAATATATACCCTAATCTATTCTACAGATCAGATAAAACAGGAAAGAACTAACTGAGTTGAGCTTAGGCATTTCGAAAATACACTTCATAACTCTGTATCGTTTCTGATGTTACTGGACCGGTAGTTTTGGGTATATCTCCCGCTGGCTTGTTACTTAGCTATATGTTTTGCTGAATAAATAATTGTATACATTTCCGGCGTTTGAGCAGCGGAGGCGTTGTCTGTATAGATTTTTACCCACAACGTTTCCGAATTGAAAGAAATTCTCTAATTTCTCCCTGAGATTTGACGGAGCCAAATACATTTATTTAAAGTGGAACAGAGAAATGGCGGCTATTTAGGTTCATTTAATTTAATCCACAATCGATCTTTCTTCACGGAAAACGCATAAACGTCGTGTTTCCGGTTCTTGCAAAAGTACTCTTTTAACTTCCGATGCGTTTTTGACAAATCACAACGGATTTTCAAAGAGTAATTTTACTGAGTTGTCCAGACAAAACTTAATTCCGGTTAAATCGCCTCTATTAGCTGCCTGGGAGAGGTCAGCTAGCTGTACAGAAAAAAAGAAACACCGTTGGCGAGAAACATGTCAGACTCAATGGTGACAGGCAGATGCGGTATCTTTGAGACATGGCCAAGTTTAACTGATTTTATTGCCGATGGATAATATATTACCAAAAATGACTTTCCATTCATTCATTCATTCATTCATTCATTCATTCATTCATTCATTCATTCATTCATTCATTAAGTAGCAAGTCCTTTGCTTAACCTCGCTCCCAACAACCTTCATGAAAACCTCTCGGTCATAAGCAATATGCCCCGCGCCCAAAACACTCATCTGGAGATCACCTGCCACATCCTGCACCCATCTTCTCTTTAGCCTTCCAATTCCTCTCTTACCGGGCATAAAGCCCTACAAAATCACTCTCTTCAAACGTTCATGGTGTTTCATATTACCAAAATATTTCAATTTTCTCTGTTTCATCGTCTTTAGCAGCCAACTTTCTTCAATATTCAGCTCTTGTCTTGTATGTGAAAAGGATGACAGGCTAAAGAGGGGCAAATCATGGATGGGTCGGGCGGAAGATGTCGTCAGACAGGTCTGCAGTCTTACCAGTATCAACCCCGGCAAGGAATGGGTGCCGCTGCCTCCAGCATTTAAGTGCACTTTCTCCTGCATTATCACACTCGACAGACGGTGCAGAGAGCAGAACCCTGCCGCTGTCAATGCAGAGGTTAACGCGCTCATCTATGAACACTCAGATAGCCTCGAAGTGCTCATCTATACAGATGGATCTGTTGTAAAGCAGCAGAGAAGTGCGTGGACATTTAGAGCCCGTTCAGCAGGCCGAACCGTTCAAGAATCCAGTGGCGCCCACTCTATGACCACGAGCAGCATGACGATGGAGGTGATGGCAGTTACACAGGCTTTCATATGGCTGGAATAACAGCATTATACCAACGTGCGTGTACTAAGTGATTCAATGAGCATGATTCAGAAGATCGAAGCTGGTTCTGTACGTAGACAGTGGACTGAGTCGCTGCGGAAGTCTGGTGTCCGTAAAGTCACCTTCATCTTCATCCCGGGACATGCGGGAGTCGAGGGAAATGAACGAGCTGACAAACTGGCTGGCTCTGCAACCCCTGTAGATGGCCAGCCCATGGATCGTGCCGATGTTATTAACGTCCTCAAAGATATGGCGAGAACAGAGGACTTTGACGTCAGTGATTCCACATCGCTGTCCATGATGAAAGACCTGGGAGTAAGAATCGGCACAGCCAGACGCGAGAGGTACATCGGGAAAACAAAGCGCCTCGTCAACCAACACAGAACTGGCACTATTAGCCACCGGACCCTGATGCATATGCTGGGGGGAGGATCTGAGCACCTATGGACATGTCCGGAGTGCAGCGAAGATACCCCAACTGATAACTGACTGATAACTGATGTATTCATTTGTTCTTTTCTTTATCCAAGATATTCTTAGAACTTGTCTATAACATTCACATGCGCTGTTCCGCTTGTTTAGTGTCCAGGTCTCATAGGCGTATGTTGTTTCTTTCATGATTGTTATGGTTTCTTGGCAAGTTTTGCAGAAGATAGTTTGCTGTTGCTTTCCTTATGGGCAGTGACTGTACTAGTCGGTGGCCATAGTCACTGTTTCCACTGATGAGATCATCTGCCTATCGCTGCAGAGTGCAGAACATAACCAACAACAGTCTGTCGGCTGCTCACACAATCCATCCACAACCTGCTCCCATGGCTTCACGTAACCCTGATGGGGGAAGGGAGTACTAAACGGATACTCCACCTTGCCATTCCAGCTGGCGTAGGCGTTCATGTCTCTCCACATATCTAGGTCTTTGGTGTTCTTGGTCAATTCTGCTGCTGATATTCCCCCATGCCACAGTCTTAAGTCATCCAGCATCATTTCTCTTGGACGGCCTCTGCCTCTCTTTCTTTCGATCTTTCCAGTCGTCACGATGTTTTCCAATGCCTCTCTTCGCATCACATGACCATAGAAAGCTCTTTCTTATTGTTGACTATAACATTCTAGCTTCATTAGCCTCTTTCATGCAAACGTTGTTAGTTACTCTGGCAATCCAAGGAATTCGCAACATTCGTCTTAGGAACCACATCTCTGTTGCTTCCAAGTTCTTCAGAATTTGTTCATGTACATTCCAAAATTCACTGTCATACAGCAAAACAGGTTCTATATAGCACTTCTTCAGTACTCTCTTTCTTACATTCAATGATTGTGACTTGTTGCATCAAATACTTTAATTTTCTAGCATTATTACAACAAATATTGTTGACTTCACAACACTCACTATACTGACAAAGCATAAAGACTGTCTAGAAACAACCACGCTAAGATGCTAATCTTCACATTCGAAGTGACGAAATCTTGCTTGCAACATAAAATACAGAAAACCTTTTATCGCTCTTATCACACTAACTAGCTGCAGCCGAACGACAGGCGAACATGCCGGCAAGATGGACAAACGTTGTACATCTGGCTTGAGAAAGTCACGTCTGCCAGATAACCAGTATTGTTTTTGATGTTCACAGAGCGGAAGTTTCCCGTGTTATGGCGGTGATTTTCCAAAAAAACATTGAATTCCCGATGATCTCTTGAATTGTTATCTTCTGTTGAATTCACAGCCACGCACACATTACTGCTGGGCAATTTTACATTTGGAGTTCACTAGATATGGCATTTAGAAACCTCGAGGGCCTCTTTTTCATTTAATGGAAAATGTGGATCAGAAAATTGGGGTGGCCATGGTTTTTTTATTTTCTCTATTTGCGTTCTCTTGCTTTGAACTCAAGCGTGCTACTACTTTAAATTCACTGGACTGATGTTTGCTAGTGGAATAACTTTTCCCTATTACCAGTGTTCTTCGCCATCAGGCTTCTGAGATACTTCTAATTTACGTTCATAAGTTAAAGATGGGAAGTCAATATTTCAGTCCAACTGACCGGTGTGGGAGTTGAACCCGCTACCTCGGCATCGTCACACCAGAGGGATTAGAACAAGCGATCTGTCCATTCAGCCATGTTGACCTCCTTTACGGATTCTCATGGGAGACTGAGTTTCACCTCTTGAGTCCGGTGTCTCGGTGTCCAGGTGGTTTGAGCCCCGTAAAGCGTGTGCATCTGTCTGGCAGAGGCCAGTGATGATACGTGTCTCTCAACCGATTAGCCAAGTAGTATCTTTACGGGACTCTGTTGTAGAGATGTTATTCCCCTCTGCAAGTTCAGACATCAATGGGGGTGTGCAAGACCGGTTCTGAAGCTTCACATGTACGGAGACGTAATCCGATCATTTTTCAGCACAGCACATACGGATTGGCTAGGAGTATGCGTGGGTTGTCCATGAAAGAAGCAACATATGCCTGTGAAACCTGGACACTAAACAAGCTGAACAGAGCATAAGTGACTGTGATTACAAATGTTATAGTGGGGTGCATGTCTATGCGTTGGGGTGGGGGGGGGGGCTGAGTGGTCTCGAGGTATGGTGTCCGCCTCGAGTACTGGAGGTCCCGGGTTCAGGTCGCGATGAGGACAGGGACTTATTTTAAAAATCCACCTGGACTTCCAGTAATAAAATTTCCCCTGGTCTCTGGGTAGTGAGATCGGACGCCTGTGTGTATTGTTGCGCACGTAAAAAATTCCCTTGGCAGTTGGAAATCGAAAAAGAGTAGCCTAACGGCGTTGCCCGGGCAAAATTTCGAGTTACAAATCTACCCAAAGTATTTCAGGATCCTCGCCGATGCAACGGAGTTCGTGCATTGAGCTGAGTTTCTCGAGACTCAGGTTTGAGTAAGGAGGAAAACGGAGCACTTGTGGGTTAAACAGTGTGCCGTGATGTTGATCCAACGACTAAACTAAACAAACTAAACTATGCATGGGTTGGTGATGTGTCCTTCTGTGTGTTTAGGTATCGCATTGTTAAGATTGATTGATTGATTGATTTAGGAATCGACATCACAGCATTCGGGGATTTTCCATAAGTGCTCCGTCCCCATCCTCAGCAGCCAGCGAAGAGTTCCAACACTAATAGTACCAGTAGCAATCTGATTATATGTCCGTCGCGCCTTTCCTCTGAGCGTTGAGCGTCGGCCAGATCCCCTCGTCACTCCTCGCTGTCTCATTCTTGCCAGACCATGATGATCCATTTGCTCCTTCGAGGTGTACACGTGCTCCCACAAGGCCGCAACCACATCTGCCTTGTCATGTATCAATACTCCACTAAGTTCTGCAGAGCCAGTCAATCTGTCCGCCTGTTCATTTCCCAGCACACCGGCATGCCCCGGAGAAAAGATCCAGGCGATGCTTGTCACCCGTGACCTCCGAAGCGAAGCAAGCCATTCCGCACGAAGCCTGCCCATCCTCACCCTCGTCAGCATGCTTTCTGAGTCAGTTACAATCACGATGTGTATGTGTGTCGTATTCTCCATCCAGCGGAGAGCCGCAGTGACTGCCTCCACCTCCATTCTTAAGCTGGATGTTGTGGTATCATATGCCAGGCTCTCCTGCCCCAAACATCGACCATTAGCTTTGGTTATGAACCCCCAGCCACTTCTCTCACCTCTTGACACCGAACCATCTGTGTAGATAATCACATCACCCGAGTGAGCATTGCCCTGAATTAATTGCAGGATTTCCACTTCCGTGGCCCCTGCTGGCCACTCCCTGCACTCCCGGCTTAATGTGATTATAACTCTGCACAAGTCTGACTGCTCCACTGGCACTCTGACCCACTCCTCTCCACGCCTAATGTTCTCCAAGGGGCACACATGTCTGATCGTATCCTCCGCCTGAGCCATCCATGATTTCCCTCTTATCAGTCACTGACCCACTGCGTCCAGCGCCTCATGCAGTTGGTGGTCTGTGTCTGCAGCTACTCTGAGGTATGCCTTGAGCCTACCAGCAACACTCGGCAGACCAAGGATGTAACGCATACACACTACTGGGGTGTCTCTAGTGCATCCCAGAATGACCCGCATAGCTTCGTTCTGTATGCGCTCTAACTTCACCAGCTGATTCTCTGAGACAGTGAGGAGACCTAATCCATAATCAATTACTGAGAGGATCAAGTGCTGGTATAGTGTGAAAAGCATTCTCTGCCCTGTGTCCATTGCAGCCATAGTTTTAAGTGCACTGAGTCCCTTTTGAGATCTTGTCACAACCGTCTCCACATGGTCCTTGAAGGATAGGCTCCTGTCAAATGTGATCCCCAGATACTTCAGTTTGTTCTCTCTGCTGACATTTCTACCATCTATCGCGAGGCTTGGGACATCAGCTCTTACAATCCTGTTGTCCAGAGAGCACCACAAAACAGCCGCTTTTTCCGGGTGGATGACAGCACTCATTAAAAAAAAAAGTCGCTTAAAAGTCGACAGGGTCGACTTCATCGCTCCGAGTTTTATCCCATATGGCTCGGTCTCTTTCCGCAGCGCGGAAAGCGTCGCACAAAGCACGAACTCCGTAGCTTTTAGCGACGACCCACAGGGGTCTCCGAAACATTTAACTCGTAAACCAAAGGGTGCGGCCCGGAATCGAACCCACAACCTTCGGATCACAAGTCAAACGGCTTTCTGTGCACCAGTCAATCACTTCATCTACTGTCGCCTGTAACTCCTGGGCTGTTTGCTCCCTATCTCTCCCATGCCTATATGTAAGAATATCATCTGCAAATGTTAGTATTCTTCCAACCCCTGGTGCTTCTAGGTTTGCAATCTTGCTCGTATACACATTAAAGAGCACCGGTGAGACTTCAGATCCCTGTGGCAGTCCCGGGGTTAACATATGTGGCTCTGAGGTCCATGCACCCAGACGGAGAGCAACCCGACGAGAGTGCAGGTCGGCTGCTATCCAGTTCACCAACCAGGGATTGACCCCCCTTCTCCATCAGTGCGGTCATCAAAATATCATATCGAACTCTATTGTACGCATCCTCAAGATCAAGCGCTACCGCCATCGTTTCCTATCTACTCTGGAACCCTTCATAAACATCAAAGGCAAAAGTGGCTGCATTTGACCAGGTATCTTTTCCTGGCCTGTAGCTCCCCAGGCCTCTTGGAAGAAGCTTCCCCCTTTCCAAAAAATCCTGCAGCTTAACAGTGATATCTTCTCTAAAACCTTCACAAATGTATTAAAAGTCGCTTAAAAGTCGACAGGGTCGACTTCATTGCACCGAGTTTATGGTCACCCATATGGCTCGGTCTCTTTCCGCAGCGCGGAAAGCGTCGCACAAAGCACGAGCTCCGTAGCTCTAGCGACGACCCACAGGAGTCTACGAAAAATTTAACTCGTGAACCGAAGGACGCGGCCCGGAATCGAACCCACAACCTTCGGAGCCCGAGTTAAACGGCTTGACCACTTCGCCACGAAGATTCCCCCCAAATGTATTTTGAAGGGTGATGATCCTAAAGCCGCTGAGCTTTGACTGATCCTTGAATGGTTTTGGGAGAGGGATGAGATAGCTGTGCACCCAATCCTGCGGTACTGATGCTGTCCTAATGCTCTGGTTAAAGCAGTCGGTCATCTCCTCCAGGTCTGCATCGCTTCATGTGGCCATACCTGACCCCATCGGGCCCTGGTGCCGTGTCTTATGCCTTTTTCAAAATGTGTTTAACATCTTCAACCCGTATGATGTCTTCATACTTCATATTCTTCGTGGTGCCAGATAACTCCTCTCTAACTGCATCCCTGGTGTCCGCATCATTATGATTGGCCTGCTCTAAAAATCTCTGGAGAAACGCCTCCCCTTTCTCTTTGTCTGTTGTCACGCGCACACCATCATCTCTATAAATTGTTTCCACTGTCATAGGCCGATCTTTTCTCTGCATTTGCCTGTGCAGTTTCCAGAATTTTCGCAGTGTTTTATCACCTCCATGAAACATTCCCATTTTGCCTTTTTGGCCTCTGCAGCACAGTGCTTGAAAACCTCCACCTTGACTTTCTTGACATTTTCCGCCATGTCCACTTCCTCTCGTGAGCTTCGAAGTGTCTGTCGCACTTTCTTTAGCTGCTTCACTGCAGATCTCTTTACTTTCCAAGCATGGTCTACTTCTGTCGCATTGTTAAGACCCCCAGCCCAATGTCCGGTGTAGAGGCAAGATGACATATTAGAAAAAAAAGTCTGCCAAGACAAAGAGTCGCAGACAATACAAGACGAGAAACCAGCAGCGCTGTTCCGAAAGAATATGTTAAAAGTACTTAAAAGGGCATAGCATAAAGGCCCCAATTATAACTCGTCTGTAGAACGGCGGTTGAACGGGGCCTGAATATATTTTTCTCAAATAGAGTTTGGGTTTCATACATAGCTGATGATTCGAATACATATTCATGTTGATGCTAAGTGCGCGCGTGCGTGAGCGCGGGAATGCTGTGTGGGTGGGTGTCGGAGTTTTGTGTGCGTGGGAGGGGGTGATGTGTGGGTGGGTGTGGAGTGTTGTGTAGGTTGGTGGGGTTATGTGTGGGTGGGTGTGGGATGATGTGTGGGTAGGTGTGGAGGATGTATGGATGAGTGTGGGGTGTTGTCTGAGTTAGTGTGGGGTGTTGCATGGTTGCGTGTGAGGTGGTGCATGGATGGGGGTGGGGTGCTTTATGGATAAGTATGGGGTGGTGTGTGAGTGGAGTGTGTGGGTGTGGATGGGTGTGGGGTTATGTTTTGGCGAGTGTGGAGTATTGTGTGTGTGTATGTGTGTGTGTGTGTGTGTGTGTGTGTGTGTGGTGTGTGTGTGTCCTCCGTCTAGCGTTGGTGGTCATGTCTTTGCACATCTCTCTGTCTCATCTGCAGACAATCGTTTCTAATACTGCTGTTCCTGCATGGCAACATGTCAAACTACCCAGCATCTTCTCTCTTTGTCTGTCTCTTCCTCTCGTGCTCTTCTCTCCAACTTTGCCGGATAGCCGTTGTGGTGTTAAGCGTTGGGTGTTTACATATACCAGGCAATGAGATGCGGTAGGCATTTACCTTCCTCTTTGTCCATTTTTTTCTAGTAAATTTCCAGAAAATTCTAAAGGCGTCTGATGTCCATTTTTGTTGGTCGACCCCAGAGTAGTATTGGTCTGATAACGATTCCACAAACACACACACACACACACACACACACACTCACAGACATACACACACACACATGCATACATACATACACACACTGATAGACTTATGGGTGAATTTATTGAATGACGGAAGAATTGATGGAGAAAGAGCAGGTTCATTAATATAATAATGGGACGCATAGTTGCTGGAACAAGAGATAGGAGGCAGCTGACAATCAGCACAACAGTGGACAACGTGAAGAGACTTGAGATTGCCCCAGATTTACCAAACTCAACTGGCAGTGGTGATAGAGAGTGGACACCCTGTTGTGACTCTAGATCAAGTCACTGCTCTTCATCCATCCAAAGGTTTCCACAAATCACTTCTGGTACGCCTGTTTATTAACCTGTGGTCAAATTCTCAATTGTAGTTCAATCTGAAAAAGTGAGCTTCCACTTAATATAACCAATCATCACCTGGACAGGAGCCGTCACGGCCCAGTTACTTGACGCTCGCCTGCTGGCTCGGTGGTCATTGGCTTCAGTTGAGTTGAGTTGAGTTAAGTTGAGATGAATTGAGTTGATGTTTTATTTTAGTTGAGTTGAGTTGACTTTACTTGGGCTGAGTTGAGTTGAGCTGAGCTGAGTTGAGTTGAGTTGATTTGGGTTGGGTTGAGTTGAGTTGAACTAAGTTGATTTGAATTGAGTTGACTTGACTTGGGTTGAGTTGAGTTGACTTGAGTTGAGTAGCTGAGTTAAGTTGAGTTGAGTTGACTTGACTTGAGTTAAGCTGAGTTGAGTTAACTTGACTTGGGTTGAGTTGTGTTGAGCTCTGTTGAGTTGAGTTGAGTTGGGTGGAGCTGAGTTGTTCTATTTGACCTGTGTTGTGCCTAGTGGAGCTGAGTTTAGTTAAGTTGAGTTAATGACATATCTAGTTACTTGAGTCAAGAACAGACATCATTGCTCTCAGGACATCCACATGCGTACACCACCTTTATATTCAACCGCCAGTGATAAGTTCCAATAATAATGGTACCAGGAGCAGTCTGATTATGTAACCGTCTGGCCTTTCCTCGAAGTCCTGAGTGTCGGTCAGATGCTCTTTTCCAACGGTTCTCAACCTTTTTTGGCCCGTGCCCCTCTTCACCATATTTTCAGAACGTCATCCCCCCCCCCCTTTCGTATTTCCTACCTAAACATTTGGCCCGTGCCCCCTTCACCATATTTTCAGAATGTCATTCCCCCCTTTCGTATTTCCTACCTAAAATCCCCCCTCCCCCGCTCCTACACAGTATACGTAATAATGGAAGCACATACTAAAACAAGTCTAGACATGCACATAAAATGTGATTTGTGGGTCTACTTACTTTACAAAATGAATTTTAGAAGGGTGAGACATACAGAACCGTAAAGTATGAAGGGAAAAACATCATCAAGTAATCAGTTCTTGTATTAACGCGATCTTGAAATAATCTTCATTCCCCCCATGGAAACCCTAAAATTCCCCCGGAAATTCCCCACCGGTTGAGAACCTCTGCTCTATTCACTCCCTGCAGCACCATTCTCTCCAGACCGTGATGATCTATCTGTTCTTCCACAGTATACACAAGATCCCAAAGGGGCCCCGACCGCGTCTGCCTTATCATACCCCAATACCCCACCCAGCGGTGGAGACCCAGCCAGTCTGTTTAATCTAGGAATGTCTTAGGGAATAAAGTCGGCCGGAGGGTTACTGATCACATCACTCAGCGAGTGCTGGATACGTCTATACAAATATTGATCTAGCACTATTAACATAATAGGCCTACAGGCATGTTAGAAGGTTCTTCCGTGTTTTAATGACATGCGATGTACTTCCAGTGACATCCATTGTACTCCAAATGACATGCATTGTACTCTTAATGGTATGCTTTGTACTCTTAAAGACATGCATTGTACTCTTAATGACATGCATTGTACTCTTAATGACATGCCTTGTACACTTAATGGCATGTATTGAACTCTTAATGACATTTATTGTACTCTTAATGACATGCATTGTACTCTTAATGGCATGCATTGTACACTTAATGGCATGTATTGTACTCTTAATGACATGTATTGTACTCTTAATGACATGCATTGTACTCTTAATGACACGGATTGTACACTTAATGGCATGTATTGAACTCTTAATGACATTTATTGTACTCTTAATGACATGTATTGTACTCTTAATGACATGCCTTGTACACTTAATGGCATGTATTGAACTCTTAATGACATTTATTGTACTCTTAATGACATGTATTGTACTCTTAATGACATGCCTTGTACACTTAATGGCATGTATTGTACTCTTAATGACATGTGTTGTACTCTTAATGACATGCCTTGTACACTTAATGGCATGTATTGAACTCTTAATGACATTTATTGTACACTTAATGACATGCATTGTACTCTTAATGGCATGCATTGTACTCATAATGGCATGTATTGTACTCTTAATGACATGTATTGTGCTCTTAATGGCATGTATTGTACTCTTAATGACATGGATTGTACTCGTATTAACATGCATTGTTCTCTTTATGACAAGCTTTGTATTCTTTTAATAGTTGAGTTGAGTTGAGTTAAGAACCGACATCACTGAACTCAGGACATTCCCATAGTGCTCAGTCCCCTCGGTCAACAGCCAGCGAAGAGTCATACTACTAATCGTTCCCACCGCTATCTGATTAAAAGTTCTCCTGGTCTTCCCTCTCAGTTTTGAGATTCTTTCAGAACCCCTGCCGATCCCCCGCAATCTCATTCTTTCCACATATGGATTCTCAATCTGTTCCTCCGCTTTCTCCACCTGGTCCCACAAGCGCACGACTACCTCCCCCTTGTCCATAGGCAAGATACCATCAAGAGGTGCATTCCCTGCTAGCCTATCAGCCTGTTCATTCCCCCGTACACCCGCATGGCCAGGGCAAAATATTGTATTCTTAATAACAAGCATTGCATTCTTAATTACATGCAATGAGCTTGCAGTGACATGCCTTGTACTTCCAAATGACATACTGTGTACTCCCACATGACAAACGTTGTACTTCCATATAATTATATTGTAAACACGCCGTATCTTGATCATGCACTAAGGATTACAAATATCCTTGTCATAAAATTGCACGAGGCAAGCGAACTAGCTAAGGATTTAGAGTATTTAATAAGAGCTATGTTCGGCTAAGGACTGGTTACATGATGATGATTCTATGTGGACAGGTTTATACGTAAAGCAAGCCCATATGCATGTACAATAATTCCACAACTATGGTGTGTTTGTGTGTACGTAAAGCAAGCCCACATGTATGTACAATAATTCAACAAACACCAATGTGTGTATGTCCACATAAAGCAAGCCGACATATGTGTACAATTATTCTACAAATATGATGTGTGTGTACGCAAAGCAAGCCCACATGTATGTACAATAATTCCACAAATATCGATGGGTGTGTACGTAAAGCACGCCTACATATATGTACAATAATTCCAAAACTATGGTGTGTTTGTGTATGTAAAGCAAGCCCACATGCATGTACAATAATTCAACAAACACCGATGTGTGTATGTGTTCATAAAGTAAGCCAACATATATGTACAATTATTCCACAAATATGATGGATGTGGACTTAAAGCACGCCCACATGTATGTACAATAATCCCACAAACATCGATGGGTGGGTATGTAAAGCAAGCCCACATGTATGTACAATAACTCCACAACTATGATGTGTGTGTACGTAAAGCACGCCTACATGCATGTACAATAATTCCACAAACACCCATGTGTGTGTGTGTAAAGCAAGCCCACATGTATGTACAATAATACCACATATACCGATGGCTTGGTACGTAAAGCAAGCCCACATGTATGTACAATAATTCTGCAGACACCCATGGGTTTGCGTCGCCTGTATCGAAAGGAAGACATTAGATGCCATTACACAAAGTCCTGTCTAACGCCGTGCAAAGACCTTGCCTCGCTCCCTGGATTAAACTATTGCGGCTTGTCGTATTCTGTAATCGTTATCAATACTGAGATTACAATACCTCTACAATGCCCCGCTACACGTGCGAACGTACACACACACACACACACACACACACACACACACACACACACACACATTCACACACACACACACGCGCGAAGCTTCTCTCACAGCTATATACCATTGTAAATGCACTACTGGGGCACAAGTAAATAGGTTTTCGTTGGCTTAGTCGTTTAGTGCTGTAGACATCGTATCTCATGAGGTGTTTTGCCTCGTTTCCGGCCATAACGTGCTGTCTTCAAAGTCAGCAATAAGGGAAGTCATCTTCCAGTAATCTACGGTATTTAGCATCTGGATGGGCCGACCATAACAAAGTAGGCTCGTATGGAAGTCGATCAATCCGTTGGTGCAGGTTGGGCACAGTCGCTAGCTAAATAAGCGAAAATAAGGTCAACAATATTACATGCATACATTTTGTTTGCTAAGTCAGTACGTGTCCTACGACCATTACGTTAACGGCAAGGAAATGACGTAGTGACAAAAAAGTCTGGGGATAATCGTTCATTCGTTATCTACATGCAAGGCACAGTGTGTCATCAACTATTGCCTGTGTGTAGCAAGGCACAGTGTGTCATCAACTATTGCCTGTGTGTAGCAAGGCACAGTGTGTCATCAACTATTGCCTGTGTGTAGCAAGCAACACGATGTGTTCATGCTTCTATTACGTTTGGTATGAACGAAGTAAATCTAGCTAGATATTTCAAGTCTCAAAACATTGTGTTTTCTACACGGCGTATATATGATATCTTGGACAGTAATCAACGTAACAAAGAAAACAGCTAAAAGGATTTTATCGCCATAACCCATCCCCCACCCATCTATAAACAATAATCCCTTTCAAATAATTTCCGAAATGTGACTGATTCTGTCACATGATTATTAATCTGAGGCTTGGGTGGGCCCTAATTATAACTTCTCTTCTGATGCTGAACGGGGCTAGGGATAATGTAAAGTTCAAGCAAGCGAACGCAAGAAACAAAAATTATAAAAATTAAATGGCCTACCCTCATAGATCGACCCAACTTAAAATGGGTAGCTATAAATGTTTTGATGAGAAGACGGCTGACGTGACATTACCCCACCCCTGGAGATTAATCCATACAAACTCGCGCATTGCACCATGTATATATCTAGTACACTTTAAGACGTGCAAACAGGCCATTTACTTAACCACTGCCAACAGGGGCACACAAAGCATGCTGAATGCACATAAAAATACACTCTCACAATGGACAAAAGGGAAGTAATCCACAAGGTATCTCCCCTCTGGAGCTAGTGGACTCACTTAATGGTATCGGTTCTCGCCCCATTACTGCCACCTACCACGATTCACTGGTTCAGGACAGATCTCTTATATGTATCTAAAGACCAGGAGTCTCCCTTTTATTGCTCGGATGAGTAAATGTGTGGCAGGGGCCCTCCGTCTCAACAAGGATGTGGCGGTGGTAGGTGAAGTGATGGGAATCATTTCGTTCGTTTTCTGTCGAAGGTGATAGAAAGGGATATATCTGCCGCATGATGTCGATAAGATGAGGATTCAAACGCATGACCAACGATCCGGTAGTCAGCCCGCTAGCCGTTGCGTTACTATTTATTATCGAATTGTAGTCTAGCTGCCTACCATCCTGACATGGGTACCATTAAATGTCTTGGGAAATGAAGATGGTCGACGTGATATGGGCCCACCCCTGGCCTGCTAACCGTTGAGCTATTACTTACTATTGAATTGCATACTAGCTCTCTAAGAACTAAACTACAACGGCGCCACAAGTTCTTCCTGTGTAGCTAAGTAAAGGATTCTATTACACTCCTTAAAGCGCACCGGGCTTATGGTGTTAGACACATATTTTTATAAACCAACCATCACTGAGTAGTCGATGTGGTAAGTATCACGTCGATCGCCTTTATCTGTCAAGACCTTTCCTGGTATCATTGTCGGCTGGGTATACATGACAGCCCTAGTCAATTACAGCGAAATTCGAATCCGCCCCGCAGACAGAATCCATAACCAGGAGCCCGGCAGGCGGGCGTCTACTCACTACACCACCATTGATGGCACTTACTTTGTACTGGTAGAGATACAAGATATCGCCCTCCTCCCATTCAAGCGCACTACTCGACGGGGACTTCGCATGAAAACCTTAAACGTGTGATGGAAATTACAATAACCTTGCCATTGTTTTGTAACCTGTCAATATTGCTGGTAGGGATGTCTAGAGGGTTAAGCATGTGACATTACAGTACAGACGAACACGGTGACGTCGTTAGGACAATATAAATAATGGCCGCCCCGGTTTTGATATGCACCAAAGCGAAGCAGCGTTCTGTTATCCGTGTTTTTTTTTCTTCAATCGAGGGCTGAAACCTATAGGAATTCATCAGCGACGAAGGTCCAGTATGGTGAATCTTGCCTGTCGGTCCAGCAAACGTGTATGAGTGGAGTTTTTTTTTTTTTTTTAATGTTGCATATCCCTTACAGGACTTTGCAGTCAGCTTCAGCATTTTTCAGCTGCTGTTGATGTACTGGGCAAGTTTTATATTCAGTAGTTTGCCAATTCTTTCTGAACGACCGGCTCCCATACCCACGTAAGTTACCAGCACGGCGCGAACTGCTGCCGATTCTCTCAGCTGCTGTTTTCTCCATATATCTGGATATACGGGATTACGAACAACGTCGTTAACCTCTTGGCCAGGGAGAGCAGCTGAGTAGAGTAGGAAGTTTCGAAACGACGTGTCTTCTGTGACAGACTGTTTACGACCGGGTCAGGCACACCGAGTAGTAACCGCAGGGTCGATTTTTTCTACAGGAATCCAAGCACTTTATCGGCGATGGAGGACTTGCATTGAACGCAGTAACAGCATTGAAAAATAATACATTTGTTCTTTAGTTTTTCAAAATATATTCACCAAACCTCACAAAACACACATCCACCCCCCCCCCACCCCACCCCCCCCACCCCCCACACACACACACACTCACACACACACACACATTTTGAGGTTTTCATTTAAATCCCCCTCGTATGAACCCATAAAAATATGAGATAGCACCCGTTTCCCTTTCAAGGGCAATATGTCTCACGTTGGCAAGTACTATTTGCAATGTCGGTGACGTTTCATGTGTCTAGTCAAACAGCAATTTCATTACAAGGTAATCTATAAGAAACGGGTACGAGTGGTCTTGGCATCCTGCTTCTGAAAGAACAAAGACGGGGTTTATTGAAATCTCCTTGCATAGCGACATTTGCAAACCTTCTCTTGGGCCGTGATATGATTTGTCTCCTGTCTGGTATACTGGCCTTTGGTGCGGTTTCCCACGAGCTTCTCATATCGTACTTGTACTTCAACGGTGGAAGGGAAGGAGGGTGTTTGATGGTATGTTTGTTTCAGGGATGTTAAGTCTGTAAGTCTGGTGTGGTGAAGGAGGGTGTTTGATGGTATGTTTGTTTCAGGGATGTTAAGTCTGTAAGTCTGGTGTGGTGAAGGAGGGTGTTTGATGGTATGTTTGTTTCAGGGATGTTAAGTCTGTAAGTCTGGTGTGGTGAAGGAGGGTGTTTGATGGTATGTTTGTTTCAGGGATGTTAAGTCTGTAAGTCTGGTGTGGTGAAGGAGGGTGTTTGATGGTATGTTTGTTTCTGGGATGTTAAGTCTGTAAGTCTGGTGTGGTGAAGAAGTTATAGTTCATATAGTTATGGCGAGATGGGTTAGAGGGAGGGGTGGAGAGGGGGGGTGGAGAGAGACAGAAAGGGGGTGCGATGAGAGGGATACAGACAGACAAACTGACTGACTGACAGAGAGACAAACTGACTGACAGACAGACAGAGAGATCATACGGACAGATAGGCAGTACAGACAGACAGACAATACAGACAGAGGCAATACAGACAAACAGACGGAAGAACGGAAGGAGAGACAGATGAAAGGACGGGCAGACATACATACAGACGGAGAGACGGATAGCTCAAAGGACAGACAGACTGATAGAAACTGTGCAGACAGACAGACAGAAGGATACCTGGATGAATGGCTGGGCAGATAGACAGACGGGCGGACGGAAAGACAGAAAGGGGCAGTGAAATGAAACAGAAGAAAGTAACCAAAATGAGAATGGAATAGGGACACATTTACAGCGAAGGAAGGAAATAAGGAATGTGCAGGAGGGAAGAATCAAGAGAAAACAATTTAACAGACTAGATAAGAAGATTAGAAAGAAAAAAAAAAAAAATAGTAGTGAAGCAATGAAACAAGGCAAAGACACCGATATGCAAAGAAAGAAATAACAGTATTAGAGAGAGAGAGGAGAGAGAGAGAGAGAGAGAGAGAGAGAGAGAGAGAGAGAGAGAGAGAGAGAGAGAGAGAGAGAACGAAAGAACGAACGAACGAACAAACGAACGAACAAACAAACTTTATTTTCAAAGGGTTAGGAATTGGGCACGCAGGCCCGTCTGACATTCTGCCCTTCTTCTCTCTTTCCTCTGTTACGTTAATTCATTCAGTTATCATAGCCGGGGGGAAGAGATGACAAAGGAAGAAGAAGAACAAAAAAAAAAAAAGGAAACATGAATGGTTAAAATGACAAGAAAAGAGATACAAAGGGAGAAGAAAGATGGAGGAGACACACGGTGAGAATTTGCTATACTAATCACTTAATGAAAGTAATTAATGTAATCATTTCCTGTGTGAGATAATACATTTAGTGTGAGAGGGAGGGACGGTGTGTATTTGGTGGGGAATGGGGCGCGAGGAGCATGATGCGGAATGGAGCGCGATTAGTACATTTTGAGGAGAGAATTAGGATGCGTTTAGTACATTTTGAAGAGATCAAATAGGATGCGTTTAGTACATTTTGAGGAGATGAAATAGGATGCGTTTAATGCATTTTGAGGAGATGAAACAGGATGCGTGTAGTACATCTTGATGAGATGAAATAGGATGCGTGTAGTACATCTTGATGAGATGAAATAGGATGCGCTTAGTACATTTTGAGGAGATATTTACACGTATCAATTTTAGGCTGGGTCGACCTGCCTTCTCACACAGACGCTGAGATCACATCTGTACTCTAAAACAGGATCCGTGTTTAACAGCGAGAGATAAGACAGGCGGTGAGCTGCACCGGGTGAGTTTCACAGCAGGATTACTGCCGACATTTGTCGTGGACGTACACCTGGCAAATATTTCCACAACCTGGACTCAAGACCTGCAAAAGCTCATGCTGTTTATCGTTTATCTTTCTCTCTCTCTCTCTCTCTCTCTCTCTCTCTCTCTCTCTCTCTCTCTCCCCCCCCTCTCTCTCTCTCGCTCTCTGTCTGTCTGTCTGTCTGTCTGTCTGTCTGTCTGTCTGTCTGTCTGTCTGTCTCTCTCTCTCTCTCTCTCTCTCTCTCTCTCTATATATATATATATATATATATATATATATATGTGTGTGTGTGTGTGTGTGTGTGTGTGTGTCTGTGTGTCTGTTTATCTCTCTGTCTTTGTGTCATTCCCTATGTCTCTCTGTCTCTCACTCGCTCTCGGTCTCTCTCTCTCTCTCTCTCTCTCTGAAAAAGAGGATGCGTGTAGTATACTTTGAGGAGATGGAATAGGATGCTTATAGTACATATTGAGGAGATGAAATGGGACAGAGAGACAGAAAGATATTGAGAAATAAAGAGAAGGAGAAAGGGGAAAAAGACAGAGACAAAGACAGACAGACATACAGACAGACAGACAGACAGACAGACAGACAGACAGACAGACAGACAGACAGACAGACAGACAGACAGGCAGGCAGGCAGGCAGGCCGTCTTACATTCGGTTCTTCCAATCACTCATCTTTCATTCATCAGTGTGTGAATGATACATTCACATAGGAAAAAACATTGTCAAATAGATTTTGTAAACATAAACAATGCATATTACCATGCTATAAGACAGGCAGACATACATACACATGCACATTCATAAACATACACGCACTCATACATACCTGCTTACATACTTACGTCATTAGCACAGACTCTCACAGGTATGCACACACTCAATAACATACAAATACACACTCCCTCGCAATCACTGCATGCATGCACACATACCCAAACAAACATATACACATACATACACTAACATACACACACATTTACACACACATGCACATACACACATATACATACACTTGCGCATATACACACATACACACATACACACTCATGCACACACATACACACATACATACACGCACATACACACATACATACACACATACACACATGCAAACACATACACACACATACACACTCATATACCCATATAAACACATGCATCGGCACATATACACACACGCACGCATACACACACAAACATACACACACTCATACACACTCATATACACATACACACATGTACACACACATAAACAAGCATACTCACACATACAGACGCATACACACAAACACACACGCATTACATACATACACACATACATACACACATACACGCACATACACCACATACACCCACATATGAGAGAGAGGGAAGGAGCAAAATTGAGATAAACGATAAAAAGCATGAGATAAATGATAAAAAGCATGAGATAAATGATAAAAAGCATGAGATAAATGATAAAAAGCATGAGATAAATGATAAAAAGCATGAGATAAATGATAAAAAGCATGAGATAAATGATAAAAAGCATGAGATAAATGATAAAAAGCATGAGATAAATGATAAAAAGCATGAGATAAACGATAAAAAGCATGAGATAAATGATAAAAAGCATGAGATAAATGATAAAAAGCATGAGATAAATGATAAAAAGCATGAGATAAACGATAAAAAGCATGAGATAAATGATAAAAAGCATGAGATAAACGATAAAAAGCATGAGATAAACGATAAAAAGCATGAGATAAATGATAAAAAGCATGAGATAAATGATAAAAAGCATGAGATAAATGATAAAAAGCATGAGATAAACGATAAAAAGCATGAGATAAATGATAAAAAGCATGAGATAAACGATAAAAAGCATGAGATAAATGATAAAAAGCATGAGATAAACGATAAAAAGCATGAGATAAACGATAAAAAGCATGAGATAAACGATAAAAAGCATGAGATAAATGATAAAAAGCTTGAGATAAATGATAAAAAGCATGAGATAAACGATAAAAAGCATGAGATAAATGATAAAAAGCATGAGATAAATGATAAAAAGCATGAGATAAACGATAAAAAGCATGAGATAAATGATAAAAAGCATGAGATAAATGATAAAAAGCATGAGATAAATGATAAAAAGCATGAGATAAATGATAAAAAGCATGAGATAAACGATAAAAAGCATGAGATAAATGATAAAAAGCATGAGATAAATGATAAAAAGCATGAGATAAATGATAAAAAGCATGAGATAAATGATAAAAAGCATGAGATAAATGATAAAAAGCATGAGATAAATGATAAAAAGCATGAGCTTTTACAGGTATTGCAGCCAGTTTGTGGACATGTTTGGTAATCATACAGGTGTACATCGACGACAAATATCGGCACTAATCCTGTTATGAAACTCACCCGATGCAGCTCACCGCCTGTCTTATCTCTTATCGTGGGTGTGGGTATGTGGGTGTGTGTATGTGGGTGTCTGTGTATGTGTGTGAGAGAGAATGTGAGAGTGTGTGTGAGAGAGAGAGAGAGAATGTGAGAGAGAGAGAGAGTGTGTGAGTGTGAGAGAGTGTGACTGAGAGAGTGTGAGTGTGAGAGAGTGTGTGACAGAGTGTAATTGAGAGGGAGACAATTGAGAGATAGAGTGTTGGCGAGAGTGTGAGTGAGAGAGAGAGTGCGTTTGAGTTTGAGAGAGTGTGAGTGTGAGAGAGTGGGAGTGTGAGATAGCGTGAGTGTGAGAGAGAGAATTGAGAGAGTGTTAGTGAGAGAGTGTGAGTGTGAAAGAATGTGTGTGTGTGTGTGTGTGAGAGAGAGAGAGAGAGAGAGAGAGAGAGAGAGAATGAATGTGAGAGAGAGTTTGATTGAGAGAGTGTGAGTGACGTAATGTGAGTTAGAGAACGTGAGAATGTGAGAGAGAGAGAGAGAGAATGTTAGATCGAGTGTGAGTGTGAGAGAGTATGAGTGTGAGAGAGTCTGAGTGTGAGTGTGAAAGAGTGTCAGCGAGAGAGAGACAATTGAGAGAGAGTATTAGTGAGAGAGTGTGAGTGAGAGAGACTGTGAATGTGAAAGAGTGTCAGCGAGAGAGAGACAATTGAGAGAGAGTATTAGTGAGAGAGTGTAAGTGAGAGAGTGTGTGAGGGAGAGAGAATGTGAGTGTGAGAGAGTGTGAGTGTGAGAGAGTGTAAGTGTGAGAGAGTGTAAGTGTGAGAGAGTGTGTATGAGAGAGAATGTGAGAGAGAAAGTGTGATTGAGAGAGTGTGAATGTGAGAGAGTGTGTGTGAGAGAGAATGTGAGAGAGAGAATTGAGAGTGTTAGTGAGAGTGTGTCAGTGTGAGAGAGTGTCAGTGAGAGAGAGAATGTGAGAGAGAAAGTGTGATTGAGAGAATGTGAGAGACAGAATGTGAGTTAGAGAAAGTGTGAATATGAGAGAGAGATTTGAGTGTGAGTGTGAGAGAGTGTGAGTGTGTGAGAGAACGAACGAACGAACGAACGAACGAACAGACTTTATTTTCAAAGGGTAACAAATTGGGCACGCAGGCCCGTCTTACATTCGGCCCTTCCAATCATTCATCTTTCTTTCATCAACAGTGCATAGGAAAAAAACATTGTCACATGAATTTGAATTTGATTCACCACATGAATGAGAGAGAGTAGGTGAGAGAGAGAGAGTGAATGTGAACGATTGTGTGAGTGAGACAGAGAGAGTGTGAGTGAGAGAGTATGAATGGGAGAAAGAGAATGAGTGAGAGAGAAAGATAGTGAGTGTGAGAGAAGGAGAGTGAGTGAGAGAGAGAGAGTATGTGAGTGTGAGAGAATGTGAGTGTAAGAGAGTGTGAGTGAAAAAGAGCGCGTGTGATAGAATGTGAGAGAGAGAGGGAGAGGGAGAGAGAGAGAGAGAGAGAGAGAGAGAGAGAGAGAGAGAGAGAGAGAGAGAGAGAGACAACAATAATACTGCAGGGTTTCAGATTCAGTATAACACATGGTTATAGTCAGTATGATTCAGTTAGATTCAGTATAACACTTGGTTATAGTCAGTATGATTCAGTTAGATTCAGTATAACACTTGGTTATAGTCAGGTCTTAGTCAGATATATATTTTTGGCGCTCTCTCGCTTTGAACTCTAGTGTTGTCCACACACATTACTTCTAGTAGCACTTGACTGATATTTGCGTGTCGATTAGCTGTCCCTATTACCTATGTGCCTCGCCATCAGGCGAACCCACCCCACATTCAGAGGTATTTGTAATTTACGTACCCAAGCCAAGAACGAGAATTCAACATTTCGGTGGAACCCATCGGTTTAAGGGTTGAACCCCCTCCCCCAGCATCAGCTCACCGGATGTTTAAGAACGCACGCTCATATTCGTTCAGCTATGTGTGACAGTAGACCGTACTACCTGCATTCCGATAGCGCCGGATGTTGAGCGGGGCTAAACAACTCGACATCCCTTCGGGTTTAGGAACGCCGTTGGGAAAGTACATGCCTTACTTAACTTCATGGTTAGACAGTCCAGACTCTAAGCCTTGGTTCGCAACTGGTCTAGGATCGTAGCTCCGACTTGCGGACAGTTAGAACACTGCTTTGTTCATCCGGCAGCTTCTGCAGCCTGTCTTGTTCCAGGTGTATTGGTGTTAGCTTTCCTCTGGAGTAAACTTGGCAGGCTGAGAGAGGGATCATGCTGCATGGGAAACTTATAGTCTCTACAATTCAGCCCAGGCTTTCTGCCATGGAGAGATATAACTCCATCCCTGGACCCCGCTATGAGTTAGTGTAATCAACTATCGTTTGCTAAGACGGCATGGCGCCTGTGTATGGCACATGTGCATGGCTCATGTAAACCCAACAAATGTTTGCGATAGAAATAGTTAAAGATAAATCCTTATCTCCCAATGCTATTTTTATCCTGGATGGATTGATATGGTCTGGGCGGTTCCTTCTCTCTCTCTCTCTCTCTCTCTCTCTCTCTCTCTCTCTCTCTCTCTCTCTCTCTCTCTCTCTCTCTCTCTCTCTCTTCTGCTTTTGTTTTCTCATAATAATTATTGATTCTAGGCACTTGATCGGTGGTATTGATGTGTCTATTGATTCGATCAAAGCTATTAGACATTAAGTAATTAAGTAATATAAAGAACACTTTTACGTAAATTAAGGCGCAATGAACTTACTTGGCTAGATCCACACTTGTATTTATTAGTCATTCATTCATTCATTCATTCAGTAGCATGTCCTTTACAGAACCTCGCTCCCATAACAACCCTCCGGAAAACTTCTCGATCACAAGCAAGATGTCCCGCGTCTGATACACCCATCTGGAGATCATCCGCCACATCCTGCACCCATCTTCTCTTTGGCCTTCCTCTTCCTCTCTTCCCAGGCATATACCCTTCCATTATTGTTCTCTCCAAACTGTCGTGACGTTTCAAGTGACCAAAATACTTCAATTTTCTTTGTTTTATCGTCTTTAATAGCCATCCCTCCTCAATATTCAACTCTTGAAGTATGGATGCATTTGTTCTTTTCTTTACCCACGATATTATTAGAACTCGTCTATAACATTTATATTCAAAGGCATGTATGCGCTGTTCAGCTTGTTTAGTAAGTGTCCATGTCTCACAGGCGTATGTTGCAATGGGAAAGATGCATGCTCTTAAAAATCTAATTTTTGTAGTTCTGTCTGTCCCACACCATAATTTATTCATCTGTTTTAGTCTTTGAAGAGCAATGGATAGTCGCCGTTTTATTTCTTTCATTGTGTCACCATTATTCGTAATCAATGACCCAAGATATTCAAAATTTTCCACCACCTCCAATTTTCTCCCATTAATGTATATTTCTTTCTCCATAGTAGTTTTATCTGTATGCATTATCTTAGTTTTTGCTATGTTAAGATATAAGTTGTGATTTTCACTATTCAATTGTGTTGAGGCTATTAGGTTTTCTATGCCATTCTGTGTTGTGGATAGTAATACTGTATCATCAGCATATCGAATCTCTGGTATGTCATGACCGCCGATATTTAGGGCATCATATGGCTCCCTGTTTATATCATCTCTTACATTTCTCATTATATTTTCGGCATACAGGTTAAACAAATAGGGTGACAGCACGCAACCCTGACGGACTCCTTGCTTGATGTCAAACCAATCTGATGTCTCGCCATCTATTCTAACTGCTGCTTGTTGGTCTAGATATAGCATTTTTATGAGATGTACTACATGTGAAGGAAAGCCCATATTTCTCATGATTTCCCAAAGTTTCTGATGCTGTACACAGTCAAATGCCTTTGAATAATCCACAAAACATGAGAATAGGTTTACATTAAATTCTCTGCACTTCTCTATTATTAAACGCATGTTGAATATGTGATCTCTTGTTCCTCTTCCTTGTCTAAATCCAGCTTGAACTACGTTAATCTCTTCTTCCATTTTCTTACTAAGTCGTCGCATTATGACTTTTAGTAGAATTTTACTTGCATGACTTATCAGGGCAACAGTTCTATAGTTGGTGCATAATTTCAGGTTGCCCTTTTTTGGTATTGGAATGAAGATAGTTCTCTTCCAATCTTTTGGCCATATACCATATTTCCAAATCTTTGTACATAATGCATGATATATGTGTATGCTTTCTTCTCCTCCTGCTTTAATTAGTTCAGCTGGTATCTCATCACATCCAGGTGATTTACCATTCTTCAGGTTCCTTATAGCCCAAGCAATTTCATCTAATGAGGGTTCAGGTTCTGTCTCTGCTGTCATTGGCTCATGTATCTCATTCATATCCTCACTGTCACTCATATCATACATTCCACTGCAGTACTCCTGCCATCTTTCTAGAATTTGTCTAGATTCTGTTAAGGTATTTCCCATCTTGTCACAGATAACATTCAATTGAGGTTGAACATTTCTTGTCAATAACTTCATTTCCTTGAACATTTCATAATCTCTTCCAGCCTCATGATATTGCTCTATTCTGGTACAGCTATCTTGTATATATTGATTTTTGTCCTTTCTTGTGTTCTTTCTTATTTCTCGAGTTAAAGATTTATACTTCATCCTGCTATCGGATTCATCTCCTTTCTGTTTCAGCTCCCTTCGTTGTTTTATTAATTCTAACGTGTCTGATGTAATCCATGGCTTACGTTGCGTTTTCTTGGTCGGAATGAAATCTTTGGCTGCAGTTATCAAGATATCTCTAGCTTGTACTGCCAGTTCATCAGGTGTCATTTCTTCTTGTACAGACATCAAGACCCCAAAGCGATTCCTAACTTCTATGTTGTATGCGTCCGGTATTTGTGTGAGATCAAAACGAAGTGGCCTTGGTCCTCGGGTAAGCTTTTTGAGTTTTAATTTCAGATCTGCTTCCAATAACTGATGATCTGTATCACAGTCTGCACTTCGTAGGGTTTTTGCAGATGTTATGCTTGATCTCCATCTTCTTTGTATTAAAATATAATCTATCTGATTTTTGGTAAAACTGTCTGGAGACTTCCATGTGAAGAGTCTTCTTGGATGTTGTTTAAAAAGTGTGTTGGCTATCGTTAACTCATTTTCTGTGCAAAATTCAATTAATTTGTCACCTGCATCATTTCTATTTCCTAATCCAAATTTTCCTAAAATGTGTCTCTCATTTTCAGCTCTTCCTGCACCTACTTTAGCATTAAAATCTCCCATTATTATTGCTATATCATTATGACCAATCTTATTTAATGTGTCTTGTAGTGTGTTGTAAAAATCTTCAATTTCGTCCTCCTCTGCTGTTGAAGTAGGTGCATATATCTGTATGAGAGTTGTGTTTTTTGGACGGCCTTTAAGTCTAATAGTGAGGATTCTATCACTAACTGGATTATATCCCATTAAAGCTTTTGCAGTTGTCTTATCTAAACAAAATGCCACTCCACTCTATCCTCCGACATCTCTACCAGAATAAATGAAAATACTTCCATTTTCAGTTGTGAAATGTCCCTTGCCGCTCCAGCGATGTTCACTAATTCCTAAAATGTGAATGTTTAACCTCTCAATCTCATCACACACTACTTTAAGCTTTCCCTCATACAAACTTCTCACATTCCACGTTGCCATTCTCACTCTGTTTCTTAGTCTGACACAGGGAATTTCCTTGGTAACACAGTCAGGATTAACTCCGTCATCACGATTACTAGTACTGGTCCCGGCGTCACACTCTTCCCCAGTGTTATCTGATCTGCCTGGCCTGGGGGTCTCGCCACCAGATCTCTTTCTTATTATGTTTTCTGTCATGGTTGTTATGGTTTCTTGGCAAGTTTTGCAGAAGGTAGTTTGCCGTTGCTTTCCTTCTGGGCAGTGACTGTACTAGTCGGTGGCCATAGCCATTGTCTCTACTGATGAGATCATCTGCCTATCGCCGCAGAGTGCAAGACCATAACCAACAACAATCTGTCGGCTGCTCTGACACTCCATCCACCACCTGCTTCCATGGCTTCACGTAACCCTGATCGGGGGGCTAAACGGGTACTCCACCTTGCCCAAGGGTGTCCCGTAGACTAACGGAGGAAAGGAGGCGTCTTACATCTCCTTTGATAGGGGACACCCCTACCCCGCTAACAGGTATTAGTCATTAGAGGATTTTATTCTGTGTAGATTTCTTTATCACATGTGTATCTCTCTTTGATTCTTTAAGGATTTAGACCTTACTGTGGGTGTATTTTCCTTCACATTAAGTCAGCCAGTCTACTTTTGCTTCTTCTTCTTCTTCTTCTTCTTCTTCTTCTTCTTCTTCTTCTTCTTCTTCTTCTTCTTCTTCTTCTTCTTCTTCTTCTTCTTCTTCTTCTTCTTCTTCTTCTTCTTCTTCTTCTTCTTCTTCTTCTTCTTCTTCTTCTTCTTCTTCTTCTTCTTCTTCTTCTTCTTCTTCTTCTTCTTCTTCTTCTTCTTCTTTATTCTTGATTCCTCTTCTTATATTCCTTCTTTTCCTTCCTTCTTCTTCTTCTCCTCCCCCTCTTCTTCCTCCACCTCCACTTCTTCTTCTTCTTCTTCTTCTTCTTCTTCTTCTTCTTCTTCTTCTTCTTCTTCTTCTTCTTCTTCTTCTTCTTCTTCTTTATTCTTGATTCCTCTTCTTATATTCCTTCTTTTCCTTCCTTCTTCTTCTTCTCCTCCCCCTCTTCTTCCTCCACCTCCACTTCTTCTTCTTCTTCTTCTTCTTCTTCTTCTTCTTCTTCTTCTTCTTCTTCCTCTTCTTCTTCTTCTTCTTCTTCATCGACCTTCTCCCTACTTTATTCTTCCTTCTTTCTTTCTTTCTTACTGCCCTGCTTTATTTCTTATTGCCCAGCATTTTTTCATACTGCCCTGCTTTCTTTCTTTCTTTCTTTCTTTCTTTCTTTCTTTCTTTCTTTCTTTCTTTCTTTCTTTCTTTCTTCTTCTGTTTCTTATTCTGCTACTGCCACTGCTTCTGCTTCTTCTGCGTCTACTTCCTCCTCCTCCTTCTCCTATTCCTTCAGCTGCAGCAGCATTAATAATAATAATCGTCATCATTTTTGTTATATAATTTTTATTATTATTATACGGCAAACCTATCAAATGGCGAACATATTTTGACTGAATGAAATATAATGCAGTCGGTGTAGTTTTATTTCTGCAGTATGCACCTAACGAGTTATACGAAATATGCCAAGCCATACGTCGTGTCATCTACTGCTACTTTTTGCTTATTTAAAATCAAATAAAATGTCGATTTCATAAAATAATGTGTTCAGACCATTGTTGTATTCAAATTATTCACCAGCTTGACCAGAGTAAGCAACAAATATAACATGTATTTTTGTATAATATTTTGGGGTCATCATGAGTTCTTCAAAGAGTTTAGATGTTTTCGACAAACGGCTAATTTGTTACAAGACAAAATTATTTTCCTTTAATTTAAAATTAGTGAATATTCTCGCTCATAGTTCCATATTCTTGTTCATATTTCCGGAATAAAGGAACTAGTGATGCCCTAAAAGTGAGTGGCTTGCATTTTACCGGTTCTAAAAGAGGCTAATGGTTTTTGTAGCAACTCAGTTCTTCAGTACATTTAAGGATCGCGTTGTCAGTATCTGAATGTTGTTGTGTGCTAATGAGCTAGATTTTTGTGGATTAAATATTTGAATATTCCTTAATGAGAGCCAAATCTTGGGAATGCCAACGAGAGAGAGAGAGAGAGAGAGATAACGAGAGAGACAGCGAGAGAGAGATAGCGCGAGAACGATAGCGAGAGAGAGAGAGATAGCGAGAAAGATGCCGAGAGAGAGAGCGAGAGAGATATAGCTAGAGAGAGGTAGCGAGAGAGAGAGAGATAACGAGAGAGACAGCGAGAGAGAGAGATAGCGCGAGAGCGATAGCGAGAGAGAGAGAGAGTTAGCGA
This sequence comes from Cepaea hortensis, assembly GCA_963921405.1. Taxonomy (NCBI): domain Eukaryota; kingdom Metazoa; phylum Mollusca; class Gastropoda; order Stylommatophora; family Helicidae; genus Cepaea; species Cepaea hortensis. The sequence goes on along the minus strand of OY992897.1, from coordinate 57,919,368 downwards.
GAAAGATGCCGAGAGAGAGAGCGAGAGAGAGATAGCTAGAGAGAGGTAGCGAGAGAGAGAGATGCCGAGAGAGATAGCGAGAGAGCGGTAGAGAGAGAGAGGTAGTGAGAGAGATATGAGGAGAAAGAGATAGCAAGCGAGATATAGCGAGAGAAAGAGAAAAATAGCTAGAGAGATAGTGAGAGGGATAGCGAGAGAGATATATCGGGAGAGACATAGGGAGAGAGGGATAGAGGGAGAGATATATCGGGAGAGATAGCATCGAGAGATATAGAGATAGCGAGAGAGAGAGAGAGAGATCGTGAGAGAGATAGCTAGAGAGAGATGGAGACCGTGAGAGAGATGGAGACCGTGAGAGAGATGGAGACCGTGAGAGAGAGAGAGAGAGAGAGAGCGAGAGAGAGAGAGAGATAGATAACTAGTTAGATATAACGAGAGAGATATAGCAGGAGAGATATAGCGGGAGAGATAGCAGCGAGAGATAAAGAGATAACTAGAGAGAGAGAGATAGCTAGAGAGATAGAGAGTGTGAGACATAGGGAGAGAGGGATACAGGGAGAGATATATTGGGAGAGATAGCAGCGAGAGATATAGAGATAGCTAGAGAGAGAGATAGCTAGAGAGATAGAGAGTGAGAGACATAGGGAGAGAGGGATAGAGGGAGAGATATATCGGGAGAGATAGCAGCGAGAGGTATAGAGATAGCGAGAGAGAGAGATCGTAAGAGAGATAGCTAGAGAGAGAGATCGTGAGAAATATCGTGAGAGAGATAGCTAGAGAGAGAGAGAGAGAGAGAGAGAGAGAGAGAGAGAAAGATAGCTAGAGAGAGATGGATACCGTGAGAGAGATGGAGACCGTGAGAGAGAGATAGAGAGAGAGATAGCTAGTTAGATATAACGAGAGAGAGAGAGATAGCAGGAGAGATATAGTGGGAGAGATAGCAGCGAGAGATATAGAGATAGCTAGAGAGAGAGAGAGAGAGAGAGAGGCAGAGAGAGAGAGAGATGGAGACCGTGAGAGAGATGGAGACCGTGAGAGAGATAGCGAGAGATATATCGAGAGAGATATCGCGAGAGAGAGAGATAGAGAGAGAGAGCGAGAGAGATAGAGAGAGAGAGAGCGAGAGAGATAGAGAGAGAGATAGAGAGAGAGCGAGAGAGAGCGAGAGAGAGATAGAGAGTGAGCGAGAGCGAGAGAGAGATAGAGAGAGATAGAAAGAGAGAGATAGAGAGAGAGCGAGAGAGAGATAGAGAGCGAGCGAGTGAGAGAGAGCGAGAGAGATAGAGAGATAGAGAGAGATAGAGAGAGAGCGAGAGAGATAGAGAGAGAGCGAGAGAGATAGAGAGAGAGCGAGAGAGAGATAGAGAGAGATAGAGAGAGAGCGAGAGAGAGATAGAGAGCGAGCGAGTGAGAGAGAGCGAGAGAGATAGAGAGATAGAGAGAGAGATAGAGAGAGAGTAATAGAAAGAGATAGAGAGAGAGAGTAATAGAGAGAGATAGAGAGAGAGAGAGAAAGAGAGAGAGAGAGATAGAGAGAGAGAGAAAGAGAGAGAGAGAGATATCGAGAGAGATATCGCGAGAGAGAGATAGAGAGAGATAGAGAGAGAGATAGAGAGAGAGAGATCGAGCGAGAGAGAGATAGAGAGAGAGCGAGAGATAGAGAGAGATAGAGAGAGATAGAGAGAGAGAGCGAGAGAGATAGAGATATGTGCCTTTCTGCGTAATAAATCAGAGACCCAGCAGGAAGGGAAACAGCCCGAGTGCAGTGAAGTCGTCGATTCTCTCACCTGCAATCCCCTTTACATTACATTGTCCATGATCAGCGGGCCGCCCTGCCGAAAGGGACCAAGAGATATGTGTTAAATCCCGGGGCAATGAAGTCGATCCTCTCGATTTGTAATGCAGTAATGTGTGGCTGCTGGTTTTCTAGTGACTGCCGCTTCAATCCACGATGAACTGTATTACCCGTGGAAGACTTTTGTGCTGGCATTCTGACGGTGGCATTATACACAGTGTACCTGTGCGGGCTGTTGGCTTGTCGAGACTCCTGTCTGTTCCATTTTTCACATAGGACAGTGACGAGTATTTCGTGTGATATTCACTAACACAGGAATGGAGCATAACGGGTAAGACCGGATGCCGTGAAGTTGGAACCGCGACTAACTAACTGTCCACGATTAATGTCTGAACAGATGGGGGAGGGGAGATGTAGGGCAGGTACACAGGTTGGCAGACAGACATACTTAAAGAAAGGTAGATAGGTAGGTAGGTAGGTAGGTAGGTAGGTAGGTAGGTAAGTAGGTAGGTAGTGAAAAAAGTTAGTTGCATATCCTTTACAGGCCGTAGCAGTTAACCCCAGCTTTTTTTGGCTGTTCGTGATTCCTGGGCAAGTTTACGTTTAGTTGTTTGCCATTGCTTTCTGAGTGACCGTCATCTATACCATTTCAGACAAAAACCAACGTAAGGCGACCTGCTGTCAAATCTCCCACAGCTGTGTTTTGAACGCGGTATGCAGGATTACGAACTGCGTCCTTAACCCCCTTCGCCAAGGTAGAAAAATAGACATATAAATAGAATGAAATAATAAATAATTTGTAAGTCAGTCAGTCAGTCAGTCAGTCAGTCAGTCAGTTAGTCAGTCAGTCAGTCAGTCAGTCAGTCAGTCTGTCAGTTAGTTAGTTAGTCAGTCAGTTAGTTAGTTAGTTAGTTAGTTAGTTAGTTAGTTAGTTAGTTAGTTAGTTAGTTAGTTAGTTAGTTAGTTAGTTAGTTAGTTAGTTAGTTAGTTAGTTAGTTAGTTAGTTAGTTAGTTTGTCGAGGTTCCAACTTCACGGCAACGGGTCGTCCCCCATTAAGCTCCATTCCTGTGCCCGTGAATATTACACAAAATGCTCCCCACTGTCCAAAGGGAAAAGTGGACTAGGCAGGAGTCAAGGCAATCCACCAGCCCGCACAGGTTCACTGTGCATAATGCCGCCTCCAGGATACCAACACAAAATGAATCCACGAAAACCAGTTCATCGTCGATGGACTCTGCAGTCACCAGAAAGACCTCATTGACCCGGGTTTTCTCACATGGCTCGGTCTTTTACCGCAGGGCAACCCGCCGAAAGCGTCTTACAAAGCACGAACTCCGCAGCTTCAGCGCCGACTCCCAGGAGTCTCCTGAAAAATGCACTCGTGAACCGAAAAGGCAAATCAGTCAATTCAGCAACAGCCGGTAGCCATTGTTCCGAACATGCAGGTCACTGTGCAGGACAGATGTAAAAGCATTCTACGCGAATTCCATAGCTCACAGTGTCGCCCACGCACTCACTCAGTAGCAGGGCGACGGAACCATGTACTACCAGCTCAACAAACCGATTGCAAACCTTAGTCACAAGCATAAACACGCCGTAGGCCTTAACGGTTCAACGCCTAACCGCCATGTTGGCGACCGGAAGTTTTTCATGAATGAATGAATGAATGAATGAATGACAAGCCGGATAAAGGGACGATTGACAGACAAACCAATCGACCGACCAACAAAATAGATACACAAAGAAACAACATATAACAAAATATAGAGATTGACAACCAGCGCAAGCTAGGCGACCAAGCAGGCAAACAGACCCCAGACAAACATCCAGACAGACAGGTTGACAGACACCCAGAAATACAGGCTGACAAGAAAATGGGGGACGTGGGTGCACAGATATGGGAAAAAGTAGGAAGAAACCCGTGAATATATGCTACACTAATTCAAGATAAGTGTTGGGAAATAACCTCACACTGCGCGTGTGTGGTGGGTTAACAAGTTCTTATTTTTTTTTTTTCTTAACGGATATTTTGCGGGGAGGGGGTGTGCCCAAAAATTGAGTACGTGTTCAAACAGCGAGAGTGAAACAGGAAACATAATTCAGAAACAGAATCCATATAAACATTACTAGGTTGAGTTTTTTTGTTGTTTTTTTTAAATCAAGGAATTGGAAAATATCTATTTTGCGTACTTCTCTGCAGTTCATATTTTACCTTGTCGGGTTGGCGGAAAGATAACATAGAATACTAGCTGCCTACTATTTCTATTATAAATGAATGGATAACAATGGGAAAATTTATGTAGTCATCAAGTTAGAAAAATAAAAAACATCACATTAAAATCAATAAATCAGGTGCCGTCTCCACAATGAAGTTTGGCTGCAATGGATCTCCAACAATATCTGCCTTTGGACTTGACTGTACATTCTGTCATATTGATGTTATCATCCCAATTGTATCGTCGTCTAGCTCTTTCTCGCTGGCCTTCAGTATTACTTTCCAGTATTGTTTTTATAAGACTGTTATGTCCTTTAGCGAGACCGACATATCTCACTAAACTAAAATGTTAGGTACTAATTTGTACTGGAAAAATATAAGGCAAGACGGATTTGATATTTGCTTTCATCTGATCCTGTTTCATGTTTCATCCATTGTCTTGTAATTGTGCCAGTCAATACTTATGAATGTCATATACTTACACTGTAACAATGGCACCTTGCCATCTTGACAGACGATAGTTTGTTTCATTGCGATTCAAAAAGGCATTTTAACTACAACCCATATCGATAAGGAATGTGACTGATCAGGTACATTCACACTGTAAATGTTCGTCCACAATGGATGCATGTGAAAACATGGATATTTCCACCATCATGCACCATCGTACGTCTCACGCGCTCAGTGTGTTACCTATCTGCAATCATTTTCGCCTTGTCTTTATTCCATTTCTGATATTTGCCCCCCCCCCCCCCCATGCAACACGATCAGCCATTATGTACCATCTGTAACCCATCTGTAATTCACCAAAAAAAAAAAAAAAAAATAAGAAATTATTATACCGTCATCCAATCCATCCTACTAATATGTAGTATCCATCTCAGTCTAGGAAGATTGAGCACGGAACAAACCGTCATAAGACCTTATCTTTCCAATATTTCAGTAGTTGTGATTTAGCCACTTAATAGCAAGTATTCTTCGCAGACACCGCATACGAAAGCTGTTTAAATGTTTCTCTTGGGGTAAGTAAGTCACTGCGGCAAAGAAGACAAGACCAGGGATGGAGTTACAACTCTCCATAGCACAAAGCCTGGGTTGTTGAGTTGCTGAGACCATGTGTTGCCCATGCAGCATGATCCATCTCTCGGCCTGACTAATTTACTCCAAACGAAAGGTAACACCAATACAGTGGTTCTCAAACCACGGCCCGCGGGCCACTTGTGGCCCGCTAGCTGTTAGAAAGTGGCACGCGAAGCCTCGTTATTTAATATACTTTAATAATTTCAAAAATACACTCGGGGCACACCGTCAGCATGCGATAATTTACTCTGCTCGTGGTTGTTATGCTCAGATATTATCGAATGCGCCTGTTCAATTCGCAACGAAACGTTATGAAGACACTATCTGCCTTTAAAGTTTTATAATTTTATTGACGAAAGTTAAGAAAGATAAGAATGATATTGCACGACTTTTATAATTTTATAACGTTGTGGCCCGCATAATTACCGAAAATAATAGATATTTCCCTCTGCTTGGAAAGCTTGGGAAATGCTGCACCAATACATTTAGAACAAGACCTGCTGCAGAAGCTGCCGGATCAGCAAAGCAAATCTTTAACTGCCCGCCTGTCGAAGCTTCGATCCTAGACCAGTTGCCAACATAGGCTGGGTTATGGCCTGGTCTTCCCTGCCATGATATTTAATCCTTAGGTTACATTTCTTCACACTATGATAAGGCTTGTACCCTCCCAGTTGCGCTCCTCTGCTAACATAAAGCAGGTAGTACCGTCTACTGTCATACGGTAGCTCAGTTATATCTTACTAAGACCTGGCTGTGCTGTACACTTGTAACTTGTTTTATTTGACATGAAATTCTTTCGTACCATGTAAATTACCTAGCGCTAATTAGTTCTGTACCATTCCTTTTTTATGTGTGTGTCTTTCACTTGTCGTCTCTGGGGGGACAGTAGAATCGACAAGCACACTTCCAACTTCCCTTTTTTCAGTTTTGGGTCTATTGCCGGACCTTTGTCTACACACCCCCTTCCCAGTCTTTTATTCACTATCTCTCTCTCTCTCTCTCTATTACCACAAGACCATACCCCTCTTCACATTCCTCCAGAACATACCCACACAACACTGTCCTCCAATAAATACTAAAATTATTTAATGAATAAAATGTGTCATGGGTGTGCATAGTGTAGGTGTATAGACATCCGTGGTGTATTCTATCGTGTAAGTGAGACAAGATTGACAGTCTAGGATCCACATCACAGTTCTCATCACGCAACGGCCATGTTATATCACAACAGCATAGAACTGGAATGCGCTCACCCAGTGAAGTGTCTCTCTGAATGATGTTGATTTCTTCACAATATCTCCTTGAAAACTTTTGAAACAGTATGTTCACCCATGAGTGAATTTTGTAGGTCATGTTTTTCAGTTTCATACATCCAATAAAATGAAAGTTATTATAGTCCAGGTAATGTCTACACACCCGATACACTTGAATGTACTATTGTTTATGTAGGAACGAACAACCAAAACACTGTCTAGAGATATATCACCGACACACTGCTTTCATTTAGTTCACGAAATGTTCTGTTACGCTGGGAAAATGTTCTGGCGTTACAGCCTTTCCATTTATACGATAGTTCATGTGAACAATTATGGCATTCAGTTCTTTGTTTGTTTGAAATATATTATGTTGTCAGTCTCTCTTATCATGACTGCATTCTAAGTTTCCTTTAGTTCAAGAACTGTCTGACCTTAGTTATGATACAAGACTCAAATCTTGATGTTAGGTATCACTGCACCAGAATATGGTAATTTCCTTCTTCTCGGGAGTGTAGCTATTGCTCTTTCAATTTGAACCCGTCGAAGAGACAATACCAGGTGATATCAACTTAACTCAGACTCATTAGAGGTGAGAGTAGGCTTACGGCCGTTCTCAGTTAGTAACCTCTATATATTCAGAGAACTGACCTCTGACATAAGACACAGGAGTTCTTCACATAACTTAAGACTAGGTAACGGAAGGAAAAGTCACAGAAAAAGCTCAGACATCACAGTAAACACCTCTACTAGAATCTCCTACATAGACCTATCCCTATCTCCCCCCCCCCTCTTCTGCCTATCTTCTCGATGATGTTTCGTGTCCGTCCATGCTATTCTTTCTCAGAAACCATATTTCCACTGCCATCGATTGCCATGACACCTTACTCGACCCACTAAGTAACTCCTCAGCTAAATGCTGACGACACTCGATACTACGGTCACACACGCAAATTCACTATGCTCGAATTCTACACTACATCACTACTACCTTATCACTATCCTCAGCCTGAATTGGGAATACATATGCACATCCAGTACAAATGCCCGTTGTTTTCAACCAATGCGGAACATTGTAAATCCCTTTTCGTACTAGACCAAGAATATATCAACACTTCCTCTCGTTGTAGACCTCGTAGCAAACTGAATTAAAATTGCATATTCAGACCATTTATACTTTGGCTATGTAGGACTATACTGGTATACTCCACCAAGTAGCCCCCTGTTCTCTTCTCCTGTCTTTTGATCTTCATACAACAACATGCCGACAATCTCCTTTGATAAACGATCTCTTCGGGATATCAGTGATTATCCTTTGATATCGACTCTTTTCTCTGGATCACGGACATACGTTCCCGTACTTCAAAAGACCTCCGATCGTGTTTTCTCGGGACTCCGTCTTCCCTTTCAAAGAGTTGTGATATTGCTTGATCGTGACTTCGTCTTCGGTGTTCAAAGCGTTGTGATCGTGGTTTATCGGCCCCCGTCTCACAACAAACAAGTGGTAGCTGTTTTGGTCGCTGATCTCTGTTCTTCGATCTTAGGGTCAACAACCTTCAATCACCTCGCGACGGAGGCGATCTCTGTTTTGTTTATATCGTAGGGTCGACAACCTTCCAGTATTCTGTGACAGTGTCTTTACTTCTGGTGACCATATTATCATCTTCATCACTATCAGCATCATACCGACAGACATCAGCTATCATTGCTGGTCATCTCACACGGTCCGGTCTGTGTTCGTGTCCCCATTAAGCCACGTGGCCTCAGAGGATTTATCTATCTGTTCCTCTTCCTCTTTCCCAATCAAATTTTCCAAACTTTCAGTAAGTTGTCCAAGTATTCTCCTCACAACTAGCCCAATAAATCTGCACTCTCTAGTCTAATGTATCTACTCAGATTACTGCAACATTGTATTCATTACGGATTCAAAGAGTATGCTTAGGAAGGTGGAGAAAGGAATGTTTCGTGTGGAATGTCTGTCGTCGCTTCAGAGGTCACAGGTATTGAGAATTGTATGGATATTTTGCCCTGGCCATGCGGGGAAAGGAACAGGCTGCTAGGCTGGCAGGGAATGCACCTCGTAGTGGTAGATTGCCTATGGACAAGGGGAAGGTGGTGGTACGCTTGTGGGACTAGGTGGAGAAGGCGGGGAGACAGATTGAGAACCCGTATGTGGAAAGAATGAGATTGCGGGGGATCGGTAGGGGTTCTGGAAGAATCTCACAACTGAGAGGGAAGACCAGGAGAACTTTAAATCAGATAGCGGTGGGAAAGATTAGTAGTATGACTCTTCGCTAGCTGTTGAACGAGGGGTCGGAGAACGTATGGGAATGTCCTGAGTGCAGTGATCTCGGTTCTTAACTCAACTCAGCTCAACAACTCAACTGTCTCTACTCAGTATACTGTATTCATTAGGTTCTGAAGGGATTGTCTCATTCGATGATGTTTCGTGTCCGTCCATGCTATTCTTTCTCAGAAACCATATTTCCACTGCCATTGTATTTCGCACCACGTCTGGGCGTGTCATCATCATCATGTGTCATGATATGATTTGATGGTCACGTTTCGCCATCTCACATGATCACCAGAATCGTGGATCAGCTCTGTTTTCTTGTCTCGACCATGCCACGTGAAAAAGCCATCCATATATTTACTTCTTGCAAGGGGAAGGCGAGCTGCGCACCGTATACTGGCAGTGGGGATATGGTTCCTGTCTTCTTACAGTTTAATTCTAACCCTAATAGTTCACTGTGTACAATAGTTTAGTTTAGTTTAGTTTAGTTTAGTTTAGTTTAGTTTAGTTTAGTCGACGGATCAACATCACAGCACACTGGTGTAACCGATAAGTGCTCCGTTCTACTCGAAACTAAAACCTGAGTCCGGAGAATCTCAGCTCAGTTCACGAATTCCGTAGCACCGGCGAGGATCCTGAAATACATTGGGTAGATTTTTAACTCGAAATTTTGCCCGGGCAGCGCTGCTAGGCTACTTTCTTTTAGATTTCCAACTGCCAAGGGATTTTTTACGTGCGCAACAATACACACGGGCGTCCGATCTCACTACCCAGAGACCAGGGGAAATTTTGTTACTAGAAGTCCACGTTAAAATCCCGGCCCTCACCGCGGCTTGAACCCGGAACCTCCAGCACTCGAGGCGGACACCATACCTTCAGACCACTCATCCCCCACTGTGTACAATAATCGCATCTACTAGGTTTTGCAGATCCTGTTCATTGTCAGTCATCAATACTATCTCACTCACATATCAAATGTTATTAGTGGTATATCCCTATAATTCCTTTCATATCTTTTAAATTTCTAAAAATATTTTCATTGTGAGATACGTGTGTTCTGAGATAAATAAAGAACATTTTATTGTCATTTATTTTGTCGTGTTCCCATTATATAATTAATTGTAGTATTATTGTAGTGTCGTTGTAATGTTATTGTAGTGTCGTTGTAATGTTATTGTAGTGTCGTTGTAGTGTTATTGTAGTGTTGTTGTAGTTTCATTGTAGTTTCTTTATAGTGTCGTTGTAGTGTCATTGTAGTGTTGTTGTACTGTCATTGTAGTGTTATTGTAGTGTCATTGTAGTGTTATTGTAGTGTCGTAGTAGTGTCATTGTAGTGTTGTTGTAGTTTCATTGTAGTTTCTTTATAGTGTCGTTGTAGTGTCATTGTAGTGTTGTTGTAGTTTCATTGTAGTGTTATTGTAGTGTCATTGTAGTGTTATTGTAGTGTCGTTGTAGTGTCATTGTAGTGTTGTTGTAGTTTCATTGTAGTTTCTTTATAGTGTCGTTGTAGTGTCATTGCAGTGTTGTTGTACTGTCATTGTAGTGTCATTGAAGTGTCATTGTAGTGTTGTTGTACTGTCATTGTAGTGTCATTGTAGTGTCATTGTAGTGTTGTTGTACTGTCATTGTAGTGTCATTGAAGTGTCATTGTAGTGTCAATGTAGTGTCAGTGTAGTGTTATTGTAGTGTCGTTGTAGTTTCGTTGTAGTGTCGTTGTACTGACGTTGTAGTGTTTTTGTAGTGCCGTTGTAATGTCGTTGTATTGTCATTGTATTGTCATTGTAGTGTCGTTGTAGTGTCATTGTAGTGTCGTTGTAATGTCATTGTAGTGTCGTTGTAGTTGGCGAAGTGGTCAAGCGGTTTGGCTCGGGCTCCGAAGGTTGTGGGTTCGATTCCGGGCCGCATTCTTCGGTTCACGATTGACATTTTTCGAAAACTTCTGCGGGTCGTCGCTAGAGCTACGGAGTTCGTGCTTTGTGCGACGCTTTCCGCGCTGCGGAAAGAGACCGAGCCATATGGGATAAAAACCCGGTGCAATGAAGTCGACCCTACCGACTTTTAAGCGACTTTTTTGGGGGGCAGTGTTACTGTAGTGTCGTCTCATTAGCTTCTATGTCGTGGTGTTATTTTGTGCTTAGTTGCTGATAAAAGTTTGTCGCCGCAACGCCGTTTCTTTTGTCATTTTTTTTTTTACACCCACACGCAAAAATAAATCCAGTTCAGTATAATTAGTATCAACGTGTATGGACTACGCTTGAGTTCAAAGGTAGCGAATAACAAAAAAAAAATTAATTCCTTATCCAAAACAAGAACATTAGCCTTTTTCTTGGGCTGACCATATTGTGAAATACAAGCAAAACGAATGGTGAGGCGAGGCGCTGTCCGAGTAATGTGTCGAAAACAGATTAGATAACAGGGGACACTCTGTTTGTTTAGTTCCTTGCTGCAGGCTACATTAGCGGGGTATTGAGCATTCAGCGGATCGTTTTATCTCAGATTCTCTGGGTCGCCCGTTGTTTTCCCTGCTTGCGATAGGCAGCTTATGAATTCCGAGACGCTGTCTGTGTGTCTATCTGTTTGTCGTTTTGTCTGTACGTTCGTATCTTCATTTTTCCCTTTTCACCCCTCCCTCACTTCTTCACTCCCTCCCTCTCTTCCTTCCTCCGGCCGTCTACCTTATCCCCCCCCCCCACCCGCGAGCTGTCTGACTTTTTATCTGTCTGTCTATCTCTTTGTCTGTTCGTCTGTAGGTCCGTCCGTCCGTTCGTTTCTTCCTCCTTCACTCCCTCCCTCCCTCCCTTCCTTCTCTTTCCCTCATCCTTCCCTTCCTTCCCCCATCTGTCTACCTGCCCGTCTGTCTTTATGTATCTCTGTCTGTCTATCTATCCATATGTCTGTCTGTCTGTCTTTTAGTCGGTCTAGCGGTGTGTCGGTCGTTGAGTTGATCGGTCGGTTGGTCTATCTATGTAACTACCTACTTACCTAGCTTGTTAATTGACTGTCTTCCTGTCTCTCCGTCTGTCTTCCTGTCTGACTGTCTGTTTGCCTGCCCGCTCACCAGTCCTTCCTCTGTTCGTTCCTCTATCTGTATGTCTGTCTATCCGTAATTCCTTCGGTCAATCGTCTCATATAGTGTTAGGAAGGTACAGGGGCCAAGGTCTTCTAAACGTCAGAAGCCTCCTTTCGTGCTTGCTTCACAGTAAATAACTCTTATACGTACCTTACGGAGCACTGGGCATGTGGTGGTAGGTCAATGTCTTGATATACCAATCATATTAACGTCATTGTCCGAGGGGAAGAGGGCGGAGGAGGAGAGGGGGGGGGGGCTTCACAAAAAAGTGTGATAGAAATTACCAATACCATGCCATTGTCTTGTAACCTGTCAATATTGTTGTTAAAGATGTTAAGACTCAAGCACGTGGTATCACGCTGCAGACGAACACTATAGCGTCAGGCGGACAGTTTAAAGATGGCCACCCCACTTTTGACATGCACCAGAGAGGACCAGCGTTCTGTTATCCGGTGTTTCTTTTTATCAGTAAGAGGTGAAACCTATAGAGATTCATCAGCGAATGAAGGCCCAATATGGTGATGAATGCCTGTCCAGCAAGCGTATGAGTCGAGTTGTAAGTTTTAAAACGGCGTGACTTCTGTAATAAACTGTTCACTACCGGGTCAGGCACACCGAGTAGTGACCCTTAGGGTAGATTTTTCTACAGTAATCCAAATACTTTATCAACGCTGGAGGACTTTTATTGAACACAGTGTTGGCGACATGGGAAAATGATACATTTGTTCTTTAGTTTTCCATAAATATTCACACACACACACAAACACACACACACACACACCACACACACCACACACACACACACGTCTCTGTACATAGTTATGTCTCTGACAGTGTGCAATACAGCAACAGTAACTTATAATCAGGGTGTGAATACGGCAACTGTAACTTATACTCAGCGTGTGCTATACTGCAACATTGACATATATTTAGCGTGTGCTATACTGCAACATTAACTTATACTTAGCGTGTGCTATACCACAACATTAACTTATACTTAGCGTGAGCTGTACCACAACATTAATGTATACTTACCGTGTGATATATGGCAATATTAACTGATACTTAGCGTGTGCTATACCGCAACATTAACTTATACTTAGTGTGTGCTATACTGCAACATTAACTTATACTTGGCGTGTGCTCTACCGCAAAATTAACTTATACTTAGCGTATGTTATACCGCAACATTAACTTATACTTAGCGTGTGCTATACTCCAACAGTAACTTATACTTCGCGTGTGCTATACCGCAACATTAACTTATACTTAGCGTGTGCTATATAGCAATATTAACTTATACTTAGCGTGTGATATACTGCAGCACTATCTTATACTTAGCGTGTGCTATACCGCAACATTAACTTATAATCAGCGTTTGCTATACTTCAACATTAACTTATACTCAGCATGTGCTATATGGCAATATTAACTTATACTTAGCGTGTGCTATACTGCAGCATTATCTTATACTTAGCGTGTGCCACTCCGCAACATTAACTTATACTGAGCATGTGCTATATGGCAATATTAACTTATACTTAGCGTGTGCTATACTGCAGAATTATCTTATACCTAGCGTGTGCTATACCGCAACATTAACTTATAATCAGCGTGTGCTATACTGCAACATTAACTTATACTTAGCGTGTGCTACACCGCAACATTAACGTATACTCAGCGTGAACTATACTGTGACGGTAACTTATACTAAGCTTTTGCTATACGGCAACATTAACTTATACTTAGCATGCGCTATACGGCAATATTAATTTATAGTTAGCGTATGCTATACTGTCAGATTAACTTATACTCAGCGTGTGGTATACGACAAAGTTAATTTATATTCAGCATGTGCTATACGGCCGGTCTCTCTGGCTGTGGGGTTACAACACTTTCTCTCTGTAATCCCGTTTATCACGCAGAGTCTCGCAGCGGAGCGAGAACTGAGGTGGTTCGACCCCCGCTCGTGACTTGCGGATACTGAGCCGGCCGCTCAGAAAGCAATGGCAAACTACTGAGCGTAATCTTGCCAAGAGATCAACAGACAGCTGAAAGATGCTGCTGTTGACAGCTAAGTCCTGTAAAAGGATACGCAAAAAAAAAAAAACATGTGCTATACGACAACATTAACGTGTGCTCAAAGTGACAATGACAAAGAGCCCTATTTCCACACCATTGTTGTATTCCTCTTCTGTTTGAGCCTTTAAGCTCCTTAGAAACATTAAGGCCACAAAAAGGCACCACGATCCGTTGTGAGTCAGTTCAAGGTCGGTTGGATCATGGGTGATATTTTGGATTATTTATGTAAGATAATCAGTTTCAGACCACCCCTATTTAGTCGCCTTTTACCACATGCACAGAATATCATCACATGGGTCTCAATGAGGTATGTTGGGAATATTTTGCGAGGACCAGGTTTTTCTAACCAAACGTTGGTCAATGTGTGGTGGACCCAGTCTCTCGTTGTTCTTAATACGCAGTCAACTTTCGCTTTCCCTGTTTATGAGTCAAACAGCTTTCAGATAACCAATTTATGAGCTAGTAAAGTTTCAGTTGCCAATTTCACGACGTAAAAACATATTTAGGAACCAACTTTATACAGCTGTCCAAGGTGTCGGTAACACCTTCAGTAGCAAGACAATTCTCGCCGCCCGGCATATACGAGACAGCTTCATGTGAAAACCATAAACGTGTGATCGAAATTACAACAACCAAGCCCTTGTCCCGTAACCTGTCAATATTGTTATTAAGAAAGTTAAGATAGTTAAACTCGTGACCACACTGTAACGACGTAAGTTAAGTTAGTTGCATACCTTTTATAGGACGTAGCAGTCAACCCCATCATTTTTTGGCTATTCGTGATCTCTTGGCAAGTTTATGTTTAGTAGTTTGCCATTGCTTTGTGACCGACTGGTACCCATACCATTTAATTTTAAAAAAACGAACGTAAGGTGGTCTGCTGCCAAGTCGCCCACAACTGTGTTTCGAAAACAGGTATGCGGGATTACGAACTGCGTCCGTAGCTCCTTCGCCACAGAGCCGGCTACATAAAGACAGTTTTCAGATGGCTGATCCACTTTCGACATGCACCAAAGAGTTCTGTTAACAGTTGTTGTTGTTGTTGTTGTTGTTGTTTTTTTTTTTTTTTTTTTTTTTTTTTTTTTTTTTTTTTAAATCAGTGAAGGGATGAAAACTATAGGGATTCATCGACGAATGAAGGTCCAATATGGTGATGCATGCTTCTCAGTCCAGCAAGAATATGAGTGGAGTAGGAAGTTTCGATGACTGCGGAGGAAAAAATCGAAAGGCAGCAGAAACTCAAACTCGAAGAGGAAAAAAGGTGGGAAAATAAAAAGGGGGAAAATAAAAACGTCAAAAAGCTCCTACAGAAACTACACAAAAAAGGAGTCAAAAAGACCAAATAAAAAGTCCTTATATGGACTGTACCCAGACGAGCCAGAAGCCTGCACCAACAAAGAGAACCACAAGAGCAGACGAGCACAAAGGATAGCCGCCGAACGACCAACCACCCCCCCCTCGCACCCCCCCCCTCGCACCCCCCCCCCCCCATCAGCTGACGTCACAGACACAAACCAACATAACCAGCCTCGCAAAACAAGAGTTAGGGTGAATTAGTTAGTTAGTTATCAGTTGGGTTATCTTCGTTGCACTCCGGACATGTCCATAGGTGCTCAGATCCTCCCCCCAGCATATGCATCAGCGTCCGGTGGCTAATAGTGCCAGTTCTGTGTTGGTTGACGAGGCGCTTTGTTTTCCCGATGTACCTCTCGCGTCTGGCTGTGCCGATTCTTACTCCCAGGTCTTTCATCCTGGAAAGCGATGTGGAATCACTGGCGTCAAAATCCTCTGTTCTCGCCATATCTTTAAGGGCGTTAATAACATCGGCACGATCCATGGGCTGGCCATCCACAGGGGGTGCAGAGCCAGCCAATTTATCAGCTCGTTCATTTCCCTCGACTCCCGCATGTCCCGGGACGAAGATGAAGGTGACTTTGCGGACAACAGACTTCCGCAGCGACTCAGTCCACTGTCTACGTACAGATCCAGCTTCGACCTTCTGAATCATGCTCATTGAATCACTTAGTACACACACGTTGGTATAATGCTGTGATTCCAGCCATATGAAAGCCTGTGTAACTGCCATCACCTCCATCGTCATGCTGCTCGTGGTCATGGAGTGGGCACCACTGGATTCTTGAACGGTTCGGCCCGCTGAGCAGGCTGTAAATGCCCATGCACTTCGCTGCTGCTTTACAACAGATCCATCTGTATAGATGAGCACTTCGGGGCTATCTGAGTGATCATAGATGAGCGCGTTAACCTCTGCATTGACAGCGGCAGGGTTCTGCTCTCTGCACCGTCTATCGAGTGTGATAATGCAGGAGAAGGTACACTTAAAAGCTGGAGGCACCGGCACCCATTCCTTGCCGGGGTTGATACTGGTAAGACTGCAGACCTGTCCGACGACATCTTCCGCCCGACCCATCCATGATTTGCCCCTCTTTAGCCTGTCACCCTTTTCTCTGAATACAGCGTCATGCAGAGGGTGCTGCTCATCTGCACTTATTTTTAAGTATGCACGAGCTCTCCAGATCTTGATTCTGTGTTCCATTGTCGGGAAGTCAAGGAGGTATCTCATTGCTACACAGCTGGTGTCTTTCGTGCAGCCCAAAATGATGCGCATGGCTTCGTTTTGTACCTTTTGAAGTCTTCCAATCTGTGTAGGGCTGACAGTGAGGGTGGCCAGGGCATACTCGATGCGTGAAAGCACAAGTCCTTGGAACAGAAGTAATAGCAGTCTTTGCTCGATATTGGCACTCGCCATGACTCTCATTGCTGCCAAACCTTTTCGAGCCTTCGTTATGACATAATCGACATGATCTCTGAAGGACAGGCTACGATCAAGCCTCACGCCAAGATATGTCATTGACTGGGTTCTACTCAGAATGCTCCCATCCATTCTTACTGCCGGCAGGTCTGTTTTCACAATATGGTTGTTTAGTGAGAACCATGTAACCGTTGCCTTTGCAGGGTTGACAAGGGCATCGGCATCAGCACACCATGAGGAAATTCGATCTAGTTCGCCCTGCATATAGTTGGCAACCGCCTGTCTATCTCGACCCTGTCGATACACGAGGATGTCGTCAACGAATGATAGAGTCCTACCCCTCCCATCCAACTGTTGTTCAGTGATCGGCACCGTATACACGTTGAATAGTACTGGTGACAGTGGTGAACCCTGCGGCAATCCTGGACATATCGTTATCGGCTCAGAAGACCAACTCCCGCATCTTAGCACCACCTTCCTTTGGAGTAGAACTGCAGCTATCCATCGTACAAGGTGAGGGTGCACTTTCAGTCTGAGGAGGGTTTGCATCAAGTGCTCGAAAGATACTCTGTTATATGCGTCCTCTAAGTCTATGGCGGCCGCACATGTCTCTTCTCTGACCTGAAATCCTTCGTAAACATCTTGAGCAAAGACCGCCGCATTCAGCCATGACTCTTTGTTGCGTCTGTATCCTCCAAGTGTGGGCGGGAAGCAGCCGAGCTGTTCCAAGTCCCAAGCAAGTCTGTGTGCTACAATTTTCTCCAGTAGCTTGCCAACAGTATTCTGCATCGTAATGATTCTGTAGCCGCTTATCTTGGAGTGGTCTTTGTTCGGTTTTGGCAGCGGCAGCAGGTAGCTGTGTAGCCATTCTTCTTTGACCTGACCCCTCTGGATACTGGTGTTGAATTCTCTGGCCAGTTCTTCCATGTCATCATCTGATATCACCATTAGGTCACCATATCGGATGCCGTCTGGGCCTGGGGCGGTGTTAGGTGATTTCTTGAGCATCGCACGCAATATGTCAACTGTGATCGTCCATTCTTCGTCTGTCCAGACCCCCTCGCACAACTGAGAGAGTGTTGTTGTGGTCCTCTGTCTGGCGGGCTCGTCTTTCTGGTCAGTCTGTTCTATGTAGCGTGCAAGAAGGGCCTTACCTTTATCCGCATCCGACTTTTTCCATGCGAGGTCTGTGCCTTGAAAGTCTGGAATACCCCTACGTTGTGCAGCACCGTTCATGCTCTTGTGGAGGCGCCAGAATGTCGTAAGAGATTGCTCGGAGCACACCTTCCTGCAGAACTCGTCCCATTTGTCGGCCTTGGCCTGTTTGGCGCAGGATTTGAATAAAGTCGTCGTCCTAACGACCTCAGTCTTCAGGTTCGCCAATTCAACCTGTGGCATGTTAGCCTTTCTGGCCTTTTGCCAGTCTTTGACAGCCTGCCTCTTTCCCAGCCACACCTTCTCGACCTCTCCATTCCACCATGGTGGCTGCAGCCATCTTTCTTGTCTCCTGCGGGAGGAAGTTAGTTTCCTTCTTCTGATCTTGCTTATGGCGTCTTGACCAGTGGTGTCGTACGGGAAGGCATTGGTCTTGTTTCTTTGACTCATGGCCCC
Source organism: Cepaea hortensis (assembly GCA_963921405.1). Taxonomy (NCBI): domain Eukaryota; kingdom Metazoa; phylum Mollusca; class Gastropoda; order Stylommatophora; family Helicidae; genus Cepaea; species Cepaea hortensis. The sequence continues at coordinate 57,901,198 of OY992897.1, read as the reverse complement.
GTCTTTCTTGATCAGGATGACACAAGGGTAGTGGTCACTATCGTGGTATCCCAGTGTGCCCCACCGGCACCTTGGTGCGATGGTGGGCGACACCAGAGCCAAGTCAATGATGCTGTCAGAGTCGCCTGGTCGAGTGGCCATTCTAGTGACCTTCCCATCATTCAGACAGATTAGGGCAGCAGATGCCAGGGCGTCCTCCAAATCTTCTCCCTGTCTATTGGTGATGCAATTCCCCCATTGACTGCCTCTGGCATTGAAGTCCCCGCAGTAGATGATATGCCTTTCATCCATATCGAACAAATTCTGCCATTGTCGCACGTCGACCTTCCCATTTCGCGCATAGACGTTAACGATTACAAGCTGCACTGGTGTCATTATTCTTAATGCCTGCACTTGCAGGGCATCGCTGTTCCAGGCGGACATATCGATCTCTGACACTAGTATGTTGTCGCGGACCAGAATGGCCTGTCCGAGGTGCCGCCTGTTAAGGAAACCCTGAAATCCCGCCACATTGACTGTTCCGTCGGTGAGGTGTGTTTCTTGCAAGACTACAATATCGTTTCCGTAGAGTAGTTTTTCAAGAATGGGTCGGCGTTGACTAAATGATGCACAGTTCCAGTACAGTACTCGAACATTTCCGATACCCAATCTGTCACATTTTAAGCGCCTTCTGCGCGCGCCCGCCCTCTTACCACGTTGTGTCCTAGCTGGTCGTCTGGCCGTCATGTTAGGCTTAACTATCGCCACCGGGCGCCGATGATACGCCGAAAGAAGACCGGACGCGCGTGCACGAACTCCGTTGCACGGTCCGAACTCCATTCCACCACGAAAAAACACTTAATCCATACACATTTCGGAAAAACGGACCTCAACAATAACCACAGCTGAAAGACGCAGGTTGAACGAGGCCGAATTTGGAATTTTTGTTTTGAAAATTGGAATTGGAATTCAAAACGGCGTGACTTCTGTGACAGACTGTTCGCGACCGGGTCAGGCACACCGAGTAGTGACCCTTGAGTCGATTTTTCTACAGGAATCCAAGTACTTTATTGGCGCTGGAGGGCTTTCATTGAACGCAGTGGTGACTACATCGAAAAAAGATACATTTGTTCTTTACTTTTTCATAAAATATTCACCCCAAAAAACCATTTAAGGTTTTAATTTTTTTAAGCCAATCGTACAAGATGATGATTTTGTGAACTATATAGTCATGAACAAATAGTTGACTTACCGGAACGGCAAATCAATGCACTGACCGCGACCCTCCAACGGTCAATCCAGATAAGAAAATAATAAAGTTGTCTTCCCCCTCAACACCAATATACCTACGATCGTAACTGTGTCTTTTTCTTCCTCCCCTACCCCATTATACCTAAATCGGTTTTTATTGTTATCTTTATTATCCACTCGAATATTTAAATCCGTTATTGTTTCTTCTTTGAGGAGCAGCTGTCCGAGTGGCTACAACGCCGGACTCTCCTTCGGGAGACCCGGGTTCCATCCCTCGGTAAGGTGTGGGATGTTTTTCTGTCGGGGGCAAAAAGAAAATCCTAACCTGTACAGTTCACGGCGACTGCACTAGCTAGGCGGCCTTAATTCCCTCTGACATACACAGCAAGGTACAAGGTACTATATTGGCAGTAAATGACAATTGACAGATTGTTTCTTATTTCTTCCTAATGCACCCCAATATATATATAAATTCGTTATTGCTTCTTTTTATTTTTTCTAACTCCCCAAAAATGTCTAAATCGCTAATTGTTTCTATTTTCTTCCTTTCACACCCCCAATATACCTAAATCCGTTATTGTTTTTATTGTCTTCATCGCTCACTTCAATATATCTAAATAACTTTTTGTTTCTGTTTTTTTTTTTTTTATTTTTTATTTACACCCCAATATATCTATATCCGTTATTGTTTCTTCCCCATTCACCCCAATATATCTATACCCGTTATTGTTTCTTCCCCATTCACCCCAATATATCTATACCCGTTATTGTTTCTTCCCCATTCACCCCAATATATCTATACCCGTTATTGTTTCTTCCCCATTCACTCCAATATATCTATACCCGTTATTGTTTCTTCCCCATTCACCCCAATATATCTATACCCGTTATTGTTTCTTCCCCATTCACTCCAATATATCTATACCCGTTATTGTTTCTTCCCCATTCACTCCAATATATCTATACCCGTTATTGTTTCTTCCCCATTCACTCCAATATATCTATACCCGTTATTGTTTCTTCCCCATTCACCCCAATATATCTATATCCGTTATTGTTTCTTCCCCATTCACCCCAATATATCTATATCCGTTATTGTTTCTTCCCCATTCACTCCAATATATCTATACCCGTTATTGTTTCTTCCCCATTCACCCCAATATATCTATACCCGTTATTGTTTCTTCCCCATTCACCCCAATATATCTATACCCGTTATTGTTTCTTCCCCATTCACCCCAATATATCTATACCCGTTATTGTTTCTTCCCCATTCACTCCAATATATCTATACCCGTTATTGTTTCTTCCCCATTCACCCCAATATATCTATACCCGTTATTGTTTCTTCCCCATTCACTCCAATATATCTATACCCGTTATTGTTTCTTCCCCATTCACTCCAATATATCTATACCCGTTATTGTTTCTTCCCCATTCACTCCAATATATCTATACCCGTTATTGTTTCTTCCCCATTCACCCCAATATATCTATACCCGTTATTGTTTCTTCCCCATTCACTCCAATATATCTATACCCGTTATTGTTTCTTCCCCATTCACTCCAATATATCTATACCCGTTATTGTTTCTTCCCCATTCACTCCAATATATCTATACCCGTTATTGTTTCTTCCCCATTCACTCCAATATATCTATACACGTTATTGTTTCTTCCCCATTCACTCCAATATATCTATACCCGTTATTGTTTCTTCCCCATTCACTCCAATATATCTATACACGTTATTGTTTCTTCCCCATTCACCCCAATATATCTATACCCGTTATTGTTTCTTCCCCATTCACCCCAATATATCTATACCCGTTATTGTTTCTTCCCCATTCACCCCAATATATCTATACCCGTTATTGTTTCTTCCCCATTCACTCCAATATATCTATACCCGTTATTGTTTCTTCCCCATTCACTCCAATATATCTATACCCGTTATTGTTTCTTCCCCATTCACTCCAATATATCTATACCCGTTATTGTTTCTTCCCCATTCACTCCAATATATCTATACCCGTTATTGTTTCTTCCCCATTCACTCCAATATATCTATACCCGTTATTGTTTCTTCCCCATTCACTCCAATATATCTATACCCGTTATTGTTTCTTCCCCATTCACTCCAATATATCTATACCCGTTATTGTTTCTTCCCCATTCACTCCAATATATCTATACCCGTTATTGTTTCTTCCCCATTCTCTCCAATATATCTATACCCGTTATTGTTTCTTCCCCATTCACTCCAATATATCTATACCCGGTATTGTTTCTTCCCCATTCACTCCAATATATCTATACCCGTTATTGTTTCTTCCCCATTCACTCCAATATATCTATACCCGTTATTGTTTCTTCCCCATTCACTCCAATATATCTATACCCGTTATTGTTTCTTCCCCATTCACTCCAATATATCTAAATTCGTTGTCATCTCCGTTTGCTTCCACCGCCACCTCCAACTGCCTGTCTGTGGACTAGCGCCGTTAGGTAGCCACGGACTTAAGATGATTTAAGACGCGCTTCACGGTCTCTGCTAAGGGTAATCATTCCGACCACTCATACAGGCTCACAACAGAAGACTTTTAGCGGGCCAGTTCCCTGGGCTTGAAGTCCCTCACAAGTAGTTTGCCAGAGTCGTCTAAATTAATTCAAGGTGTAAAGTTTTGACGGGAAGGGATCATTCAATCATGACGTCAGCTTTAGGCTTCAAATCAATCAACAGCATTTATGGAAAATGTATGGAGCATTTGTAGCTCCATACATTTTCCATAAATATGCAACATATGAGCTCAACTGGACGCGCTTCGACGTCTGGGCTCGTCTCTTGTCAAAATGAGACAAAGATTGGCCACATAATCCTCCTTGCAATCACGGCTAGAAAATATGATGGCGCTTTCACCACACGACCCGCGGTAAGAAACTGCCTCACCATCATCATGTTTCATGCCGGTAAGCTTGGGCGGTTATGTTTCGCCATCTCGCGCGATCACCAATGTCGTGAATCAGCTCAGTGTTCTGGTCTCGACCGTAACACGCGGTCAAGCCATCCAGGTATTTATTTACTTTTTTGGCTTTCCCTTGTTCTGTGTCTCTCGATTTTGCCAGTTGTCACCAAGTTCTCCGATTTATTTCTTCTCATAGCGTGACCAAAAAATGTTGACTGTCTACGTCTAATTTCTCTAATCAGTTTACAATTTTCACTTGTTTCTTGTAGGACTTGGTCATTGGTTTTTCTGTTTGTCCGTGGTATTCTCTGCATTCTCCTCAGAAACCACATTTCCACAGCCATCCGTTGCTTTTCAGCTTTTCTACTTATTGTTCACTGCTTCGGGACCTAAAATAAAAAGATATATATATATATATTAAGATCTTACGATGAATGTGATAGTTCCCGAGTCATTTCCGTCTATAACGGCCCATATGAAAACTGGATGAAGCGGTAAAACAGTGACTAACACACTAGCCTGGCGGTGCCGGGGTCATGGGGTAGAATCCTCATCAAATTTAAATGAAATTAAATTTTACATTGACCCAGCAAGCGCCTGGTATAACCCTTACGGTATGCCTATAGCAAGGGCCTGGTATAAGGTACACGGCATGCCAATAGCAAGGGCCTGGTATAATCTACACGCGTCGGTAACTTACGGGGTCTGTGAGCCGATCGCTCAGAAATCAATGGCAAACTACTGAGCGTAATCTTGCTAAGAAATCAACAATCAGCTGAAAGATGCTGATGTTGACAGCGATGTCCTGTAAAGGATATGCGAACAAACAAAAAATGTGCTATACGGCAACATTAACTTATACTCAGCGTGTGCTGTACGGCAAAATTAACGTGTGCTCAAAGTGACAATGACAAAGGGCCCTATTTCCACACCATTGTTGTATTCCTCTTCTGTTTGAGCCTTTAAGCTCATTAGAAACATTAAGGCCACAAAAACGCACCACGATCCTTTGTGAGTCAGTTCAAGCGCCTGGTATAACATACACGGTATGGCTATAGCAAGGGCCTGGTATAACATACACGGTATGCCTATAGCAAGCGACTGGTATAACATACATGGTATGCCTATAGCAAGGGCCTGGTATAACATACACGGTATGGCTATATCAAGGGCCTGGTATAACATACATGGTATGGCTATATCAAGAGCCTGGTATAACATACATGGTATGCCTATATCAAGAGCCTGGTATAACATACATGGTATGGCTATATCAAGGGCCTGGTATAACATACACGGTATGGCTATATCAAGGGCCTGGTATAACATACACGGTATGGCTATATCAAGGGCCTGGTATAACATACACGGTATGGCTATATCAAGGGCCTGGTATAACATACACGGTATGGCTATATCAAGGGCCTGGTATAACATACACGGTATGGCTATATCAAGGTCCTGGTATAACATACACGGTATGGCTATATCAAGGGCCTGGTATAACATACACGGTATGGCTATATCAAGGGCCTGGTATAACATACACGGTATGCCTATATCAAGAGCCTGGTATAACATACACGGTATGGCTATATCAAGGGCCTGGTATAACATACACGGTATGGCTATATCAAGGGCCTGGTATAACATAAACGGTATGGCTATATCAAGAGCCTGGTATAACATACACGGTATGGCTATATCAAGGGCCTGGTATAACATACACGGTATGGCTATATCAAGAGCCTGGTATAACATACACGGTATGGCTATATCAAGGGCCTGGTATAACATACACGGTATGGCTATATCAAGAGCCTGGTATAACATACACGGTATGCCTATAGCAAGAGCCTGGTATAACATACACGGTATGCCTATAGCAAGCGACTGGTATAACATACATGGTATGGATATTGTGAGATTTTTGGGAAAATCTCAAAGAGATAGAGGACAACTAGAGTTCCTCTTTTCCAGTGTGATCCTGTCCGTTGTAATTATAATAACTTTCAATGGCTCAAATTGCTTGAGTCCAAAATTAGAGTTCAGGATAGTCAAGGAAGTTCCCAAGGTGAACAAGGAAAAGATTTCCTTGAATAATAATTATAATCTTGGGTATTAATATCTAGGGTATATTAATTACTAACAACGATGAGATAAACACTCAAGGAATTCTTGTAATACCCAAGAGTCGAAATGACATATCTGTAACATTTTATTAATCAACAAGCTTGGGGTTGGGGTTTGGATATTTTAATTCATAAAATTATCATCCAGTCCAACGGTATTATACATACTCATTAATCTCACAATCATTCATTTGGTTGTGCTTGCTTGCTTGCTTGCGTTAGCTGGCTATGAACTCCAGCATGAAGTCCTGTATGTCGGATGAAGACATCCTGTTGTCCAACATCAGTGTGATGTCATACCGGACTGAGGTTTGCGTGAGTATCTGTTGTCCCATGTCTGGTTTATTGGTGTGCAGAGTGGTGGTTCCTCGCCGAGCAGGCAGATACTCTCCGACTTCGGAAGAATTAGCGAACTTACTACGTTAGCCAGGACCCGGAAGGGACCTGTTGCCCAGGACGCACGATTAGGACGTATTAGTAGGTCTTGGCCAGTATAAAATCTGGTCCTGGTGCCTTGGAAACACCTCTGTCTCACTCACTTGGTTGTGAAATAAACACAAACATAAACTCCAATTACCCAGATGAACAAATACTATACATTTATCAGTGGAGTTATAATAATAATTAGTCTTGATCATGAACTCAAGTTTCTCCACTCCAGGTTTTTTTTTTTTTTTTTTTTTGGAACCCACTTGTATAAGAGTTCTGTAAAATTAAGTACAGTTGGTCCACTGTGTGAGTATCATTTTGGATCAGGTATGTTGATAGTTGAGTTGTCTCTCCACTTCCAGGTACAAGCTAAAATTCCACTGATTTCCTCAAGGTGATACAGGTTTACCTGATTTTTGTGGTTGGATGACCTCTTGTCTGTACGTTTTTTTTTTAAACAGAGGCTTCATCATCACTCCAGTCAGGAGCTCCCATCAAGAGGCATGTCTATATGTGGATGGATCTATTCGCTACCTGAAATTCCAGAATCACACGTATATCTACTGATATAATAAATGCATCTATAGGATCATTAGAAATAGAAGAAGGTAAAACCCCTAAAGAAAAAAGGAAAATAAATAAAGGGAATTTTGACCCCAGGGAAAAATAAACAAGAGGGGAAGAGGGTCTTAGTGTCTCCCAACAGTTATCAACCCCATAGTTAGTTCCTCTCCATCCAATCCTCCACTAGAGGGCGCTCAAGGTTTAGACTACCAGATAAGCAGTGTCATCTTCACCCATGCCTGTCACCCATGGTCTCAAGGTTGAGTAATACCTTGATCAATTCGGAATCTGATAACCATGTTCACCATTCCCCTTTGTACATAATTATTTTCCCTAGTTATCCTTCCATTTTAAAAGAAAAGGCCTCACACTTTAAGTGTCTTAATTCATTCCTAAATGCAAAGATTATTTACTTGTAAACAATATAAGTACAGTATGGCATCATCTCCTGTATAACATTCAAGGGGGGAGTGGGGGGGGGGGGTTCTTCCCAATCAAATGCTTTGAGGAGGAGCATCCTCTCTCCTCTTCAACATGTAGGTATATGCCTTTACCTTACTCATCTATAAAATTCATCATCATCATACAACAAACATAGTTCATGAAACAAAACCATATAATTGTAACATGAGTGATATGGAATACAGAGTGGTGTCATGGGTAGAGGCACCTAAATTATCAATTAGTGCATGGGTACCACTATCATCTTCTCCTCTGATAAACATGGCAGTGTCGTGTCTTAATTTAAAGTGTCGTCCCTGGAGTGAGGCGAGTCAACACCCACATTATATTTTACCCCCTTTCAATAACCTGGAGAATCCACCAGCTTCCGTCCAACACACTCCTTCGGTTCATGGACACCTTTTCCTATCTCTCTCTCTCTCTCTCTCACTGTCGTACTATGCCCCCTCTCATTCTTCCCCAACGCAACATATTCAACAACTCATTCTTCCAACAATTAATAAAGATTAATTTATTAAAAGAAAAAAAAGTGTAATGTACGTGAGGCGTGTATGCAAAGAAAATGTGTGTTGTGTATTCTAATGTAAATGTAGAGGTCAGACCACAAAGTTCATGATCAGAGTCCACTCATCATGGCAAGGATTACACGACATCACAAGAATCAGCCCAATAGACCTCACCGAATGCCGTGTCTCTCCCGCCAGACACGTCCTCCTCCAGGAGCTCTGATAACCATGAGATCTGATTCCCATTCAAATCTAGTCCTGGAATGATACTTTTTTTGTTCCTAACAAAAAAAAACTGTTCCTAATAGTTTATAGAAAACTGAGACCTCACAATTCCTGCGCAGTGAAAAAACATGGAACACTGTCCTATGAACATGACGTTTTTTCTTCTTACGAAATGTTCTACAGTTTTCACTCTTGAAACAGTCATTGTATCTAGTCTCAAATAGATGTCTTTATTTTCTAGATATTGTCTTAATGTTATGATTTCCTTGATACTTGGAGCAACCACTCTTCAATGTTTGGGTTTCATCTAATGTGAACATCAGTCCCTACTGATCTAGTAATAAGTGGACTGAACATCCATCACCACTGGTGTGTTCACGAATGGTATGAACTCAAACTCATTACTACGTTGCGGTCCACAGGTATTGTGTAATCTTCTTAGTAATGTTATCAGTATTTATCCTGTAGGATACTTATACTATTCAGTTCTGTCAAAGTCTTGCTTAGCGCAAGAGCTATGGCTCGTATCTTGACAAGTGTGATACTAAATATGATTATCAAATAACACGAGGCTAATCACCGATAATATAATTCGCGCTATTTATTCGCGCACTGCACACATCAGAAACAATACAGGCTTCGCGCAATCACAATTCACATTATCAAATAGATCATAAATACAAGCAATCAATACATCAATATAATAATACATCAATGTACTCAACTTACAAGTCAAACACACAGGCGTTCCATCTCCAACGGTCATACAGGCTAGCTATCAAGACATGCATAAACTCTAAAGCCGCAATCACACGTCAGTCCGTTACGGCCCCCAAGCCTAGTCTGGCTGGTCTTTCAGCACACACCTCAGTTGTGCTCGAGTCAGCTTGCGTGACCCCTCAATGTTCACGCTGTGTTCCAGCTGACCGCCGACTGCTTAGCATCGCTCAGTGTTGGTTGCCTGGCGTTATTGACGACGCCGCGTTACAGCTGTAGTGTTTATCATAGTTCAGCGTTGCATTGTCGGGCGTTGGTACAGACAACGCGTTATAACTCTGGGTGAGACTCTGACAAGTTCCACCGAGCCAATGTTTATCAACTTCTTCTAGCATAGGCCCATTGAGAAAGTTGATGGCCAATCTTCCAGCACCAAAATTTAACCGGGATCTGATTTTTCAATGGTTCTGTGTTCTTCATCCCAACCAGAGGGAACCTGTAAAATATATAGCACAACTGGTGATAGCCTCCCCGTCACTGATCCCTATTAGATGATCATGGGCCATCGGCCTTGCTCAGAAAAATACATTGAACCTAACTCTGTCAGGGACAGATGAACTCAACACATTGGTTTTCATCAGGCTAAGACAAGAAAAAAAAACAGAATGCGGAGCCCCGCCCATCAGGGAGCACCCACTGGAAGATCCCAATTATCCCCCATTACTCAATTCTCAACTAGTAGTGCTTATCAACACTTCACTACTCTATTTTCAACTAACAGAGCTAATTATCACTTCACTACTCTAGCTAGTTTCAACCATGCACCTGCCTAAATTAATTAGGACTAATTATACAATATGAACTACCTTAGGCAACACTGCAGTCTACCAAATCACATCTACATTTGCCATGACAGGCACGTGAAAATTAGATCCACTTAATTCGCACACGGTAGACATTTTTACAATCTCTAACTGCAGTGCCAAGGCACTACTGCCTAGATCAACTGTCTAAGTTACACTGTGTCCAAATCATGTTTTCTTGGCAAACAGCCTTGAATTGTTCACTTGACGTTTTTTGATCTCCAAACTCCAGATAGTTTCAAGGGCAGATCATCCATTTTCAGAAATCTTATGTCCCCTGTCGCAACTAATGCAAGAGTGATTCCCCTTGTTGCAACTTCCAACCAAGGTAGCGAGTCCCTGCATTTCCCCCAACCACGGGTATCACTAACCAGCCGCCAATTCGTTTGATGTCGGAGAATTCTCAATGTTCCCTGGGTGTCTTTATCTCACCGCTACTCGAAGTAAACAAGTTGGAGCTGCGAACACAGACTGTCTTTTCTCTGGACCGGTTAAAAACAAGTGTGGCCTTGAAGACACGCCGTGAAGCAACTGTCTATATTATCATCATCTGGTTAATACACGGTGATTTTCATGACATAGGCCCCCTATTAAGAGAGTAGTCCATCTCACTCTTCTCCACCGTGAGTTCAATCCAGATGATTAATTCCTCTTCTTCTGGAGCTGGGTGTCTTGACAAGAAGTCCGCTCCAACATTTTCCTTCCCAGGAATATACTCCACTGTGAAATTGTAGGGTTGAAGTAACAACTACCACCGCATCAAACGGGCGTTGAGCTTCTGAGAAGTAGCCAGGAACATCAGGGGCTGATGATCCGACTGGACCCGAAACTTAACTCCATACAAATAGGGCTGGAATTTTTGCACGGCCCATACGAGAGACAAGCACTCTCTCTCTCTCTCTCTCTCTCTCTCTCTCTCTCTCTCTCTCTCTCTCTCTCTCTCTCTCTCTCGACGGTCGAATAATTCCGCTCAGCCTGGAGTAGTTTCTTGCTTGCGTATGCCACAGGTTTCAAAACCGAAGCATCGTCTTTCCCTTCCTGTAACAGGGCTGCCCCAATTCCAATCCCACTCGCATCCGTTCTCAACACAAATGGTTTAGAAAGGTCCGGGAGCTGTAATACAGGTTTGCTGACCAAGGCCTCCTTTAACTGACTATATGCAGTCTCACATTCTGGTGTCCAAATGATTTGGTCCGGGAATCCCTTTTTCAAGGTTTACGTCAATGGAGCTCCCAGTTCAGTGAAATGTGGGATAAATTTGTGGTAGAACCCACACAACGAGAGAAAACATCGCACATCCTTCTTCGTTTTTGGCCTTGGTGCATTTCTGATTTTCTCCATGTTCTTCTCTTCTGGGACAATGTGTCCTGGAGTTATGGTGTGACCTAGAAATTCCAGAGTCTGGTAACCAATCATGCACTTGGTTGGACGAGCGGTAAGCCCTGCTTCTTTGAGTCTATTAAACACTCTCTCCAAGGATTGCAAGTGGTCATCCAAGCTGTCACTGGAAATCAGAATATCATCCATGAATGAGATGATGGCCGGATCCTGTAAAGGATCTAGTAAAGTCCTCATCATGCGTGTAAACACACTAGGTGCATTGCTGAGTCCAAAGGGCATGACCTTGAATTCGTAGTGTCCACTGGGTGTACTGAAAGCCAACAGTGGTCGAATCTCCGGTTTGACTGGTATCTGATAGTACCCCCGACTCAGATCCACCTTTGAAAAGTATCGAGCCTTATGGAGCCTAGCGAATAACTGAGTTGGATTCGGCAAAAGTTCCACCTTAAATTGTGTATGACTGTTCAGAAGTCGGTAATCTATACACAACCGGTGTTCTCCACTTGGTTTGCGTAACAAAACTACCCCCGCATTGTATGGGGATGTGGATGGTGTAATCACGTCATCCTCCAACAGTTTCTGTATTTCCTCCTACAGGGCCTTTTCTTTAGAGAATGGCACTGGGTAAACCTTTTTGCGAACAGGTTCCTGAGTGGTCAAAGTCATCTCGAACTCCATCAACCTCGTTCGTCCTGGTTTATCAGTCAGTATCTCCTCATGAGACGTGAGAACCTGGGTTATCTTTTCCCTCTCCTGGGAAGTCAGATCAGGGTTCACTTGCACATCCCTATAGGTTTCCTGGTGTACCAAGGGATATTCCCTGCCCTCGTTGGTTCCCACTTCCATCTCCACTGCAACTGCCATTGCCATGAGGTGAGCTGCCTTGTCTCCGGGTCTCTCTTCGTATTTCCGCAAGAGATTGATATGGAAAATCTTCGACTTTCCCCGGATCCGGATCTGATAGTTGGTTCTGGATATCACCCTTTCCACGGGAAATGGTCCTTGCCAACCTATCTCCAGTTTGTTGTTTCCCGTTGGGAGTAACAATAAGACTTTGTCTCCCACCTCTAGAGATCTGTCTTTAGACCTACGGTTGTAGTAAGCCGCATATCTTTTTCTGGCCTTTTTCAAGTTTTGATTCGCCAGAGTCCATCCCTTGTGGAGTTTTTGTTTCAGTTCCTCCACGTATTTATAGGAAGAGATCACTTCTTCTGACGTCCCCTCTTCAGTCCAACTCCTCAACATGGCTTCCAACGGTCCTTTGATTGGACGACCAAACAGCAACGTAGCGGGTGGTAGTCCTGTTGAGCCATGAGGAACTTCCCGATAGGCAAAGAGTGCTGCTGGGATATATTCATCCCACCTATCAGGTTTTTCCTGTGCCAGTTTCCTGAGCATTGTCATCAACGTGCCGTTGAAACGCTCTACTTGTCCATTGGCTTGAGGATGGTAAGGGCTGGTATGTATGTGGTTAGAGTGAAACACCCTAAATACCTCCTCCATGAGTTTTCCACAAAACTGGGACCCATTGTCCGTCAGAATTTGATCAGGGAAGCCTAATCTGGTAAAGGCCTCCATCAGTGCATCCGCCACTCGTTTCGAGTCAATCGTAGTCAACGGTATGGCTTCACCTCACATTGTACAGCAATCCACCATTGTGAGTATATACATGTTCCTCTTCCTAGTCCTGGGAAGTGGACCCACGATATCGATGGCTACCCTCTCGAAAGGAGAGTTCATGATGGGCATCTCCCCCAAGACCATCGGTGTTGTCCAGTGTTTCGGTGCCACCCTCTGGCACTCAGGGCATGACTTCACATACCGACGCACATCATCTGTCATTCCCGGCCAATAGTAGTGGCAGGAAATTCGCTGCATGGTGGCGGCAACACCCATGTGTCCACTAAAGGAGATGGTGTCCCCCATATGAAGAATCTGGGACCGGTGAGCTTTCGGGACGACCAACTGACCGTATAGGTTGTCTCCCCTTCCGGCTCTCCTGTATAGTATCCTATTCTTCATGTAGTACTGCCCACCTCCTGGTGGATCAGCACTTCTCTGCAGCTTTTTGTAGCAAGGACGTAAAGTAGTATCCTCTCTCTGGGCAGTTCGTAGCTCCCCCGGCAGTGGGTTAGTCACAATTGCTTCTGCCTCTTCCGTTCTCGTCTGAGAGCGAGTCTGTATTGCTCCCATATGGATTGGCTCCCTGGGCATTCCCAGAAAGACATACCGGAAACCAAGGATTACTGGGAAAATGGGATCGGTCAATACAGCGGCCTTGATTGTGCCGGTGACATACCTTGACCGAATCTCCACATTAGCAATGGGCAACTTCATGGCCACAGCACTCTCCTGTGCAGGCTGTATCTCCATGGTCTCACCTTCGAATTGTTCTGGGTGTACCAGATCCGCAGAAATCACGGCTTCCCCGTCCAGTTCTGTGTCGTACAAACACTCCACTTGACGTCCGTTAACCTCTACCAATTCCACTACAGGTGGTTTATCCTGGTCTGGAGTCTCTTCCTCGGCCTCGACCTGTTCAGTGGGCTCCACCTTAGGTCTCCCGGGGCACACGACGAAATGCGTCTCCTGAATTTCCCCTGCAGTCAATAGCATTGTGCGTGTTTGACTTGCAGTTTTTGCACCATTTCCCTGTCCTAGAATTTCTAGTGCCGGACTTGAGTCAGCTCTCCTGGTGGCGAGCTTTCTTGTTGACCTTGGCATTTCCCGTGACCACTTCCTTGGAAGTCACTTGACATGCTGCGAAGTTAGTTAGTTAGTTAGTCACAGTTCCAACTTCACAGCAACGGGTCGTCCCCATTATGCTCCGTTCCTGTGCCAGTGAAGTGAGGACTCTTAGCCTTCGATTTGCAGTCCCTCGTATTGTGAGAGGGTGACTTACAAATTGAACACCATTTCTCCGACCACGGTCGTTTTGGTGTAGAGCTTGAAGTGCTCTTGCTTCCCTCCTTCGTCTTCTCTGAATTATCCTCGGATTTTTGCACATAAGGTTCCCCCTTTTTGGTTCCGGAGTTTTTGGCTTTCTTCTTGTCATGTTTCTCCTGACTTTGGGTGTTGGTGGAAAGGTTTTCCCCTGCCTCCCCATGTACCTCAACGAACCGTTCTGCTAATTTTGTCACGAGGTCAATACGTTCCGCTCCTTGTTCTCCCAGGAATGTCCTGAGAGGTTTCGACATTTGCTCCTTCAGCTGGTCGACCACCATGAGCTCTTCCAGACTCTCATAGTCATGGGCGAACCCAGCCAAATAAATTCACTTATGGAGATATGATTTTAGACGCAAACTGTAGGCGGCAAACAACTCCCCCGGTTCTCGTTTCGCTGCTCGAAATTTTTTCCGGTGGTATGTGACGTAACCTCGAATCGTTTCAGCAGAGCCGTCTTCAATTCGTCATAATTGTTCTCATGTCCTGGTGGCAGGCGAGAATAAACCTCGTAGCCGGTCCCGCGTAATCCCTGGGATAGCTTGAGATTCCATTTTTTACGCTCCAGACCCATAGCCACGGACATGGCATCGAAGCGTTGAAGGTACTGGTCAATCTTCTCTTTGTCCTCTTCGTAGATCGTTAGAGGGAACTTCATAGCATGATAACTATGCCCCCCTACTGGGGTTGAGCCAGGGAGAGAGGAACCTCCAACTACTCCTTCAGTTTCCCAATTAGATTGACTCTTCAACTAGAGTTCCCTCATCCGGTACTCGTGCTCACTTTTCTGAGCTTCTTGTTCAGCTTCCAGTTTCTTAGCTGCCTGCTCAGCTTCAAACTTCTTAGCTGCTTGCTCAGCTTCAAATTTCTTAGCTGCTTGCTCAGCTTCAAATTTCTTAGATGCTTGCATGGTTTCAAATTCCAGCCTTCTAGTGGCTTGCTCAGCCTCAAGTTTCTTCGCAGCTTGCTCTGCTTCCAATTTCCTAGCTTCTTGTTCCAGCTCCATCCTTCTAATTTCCAACTCAGCCTTTCGATCTTCTATTTCTCCTTGACGATACTCTCTCTCCACCTCCTGTATGTAATCTGTCAGTGCAGAACCCGACAATCCCATTTCTTCCCCCTTTGCCCTTAGTACTGCGGTGGTTAGTTTAGGAGTGGCCATTTTTCAGAGAGGTAAGCTAGCAGGTTGAGTACAATATAACTGCAAACTAATATATAGATTTATGAACAAGTACTATAAATCTATATATTCACCACACCCAGCACACCACAACACAATTACTCAGTGACAAGAGTAGAATCAGGACCACAGACCTATGCAGACGTGTGAAGTGTGAACAGGTAAGATATTTGTCTTAACCCCTATCCACATTCACTCTAGCTGGATTCTCCAATATGATATCTCCGTCTTATAACTAAGGATCCCGTGTCAAAAGACCCCGTTGTCAGAAGATCCCACTGTCAAAGGATCCCGCTTGCAAGAGATCTCGCTGTCCAAGGATCACGTGTACGAGAGATCCCGCTGTCCAAAGATCACGTTTACGAGCCCCCAATAATGTCGTGTCTTAATTTAAAGTGTCGTCCCTGCAGTGAGGGGAGTCAACACCCACATTATATTTTACCCCCTTTCAATAACCTGGAGAATTCACCAGCTTCCGTCCAACACACTCCTTCGGTTCATGGACACCTTTTCCTATCTCTCTCTCACTGTCGTACTATGCCCCCTCTCATTCTTCCCCAACGCAACACATTCAACAACTCATTCTTCCAACAATTAATCAAGATTAATTTATTAAAAGAAAAAAAGTGTAATGTACGTGAGGCGTGTATGCAAAGAAAATGTGTGTTGGGTATTCTAATGTAAATGTAGAGGTCAGACTACAAAGTTCATGATCAGAGTCCACTCATCGTGGCAAGGATTACACGACATCACAAGAATCAGCACAATGGACCTCACCAAATGTTGTGTCCTTCCCTCCAGACATGTCCTCCTCCAGGAGCTCTGATAACCATGAGATCTGATTCCCATTCAAATCTACAGTCCGGAACGATACTATTTTTGTTCCTAACAAAAAAAAAAAAACTGTTCCTAATAGTTTATAGAAAACTGAGACCTCACAATTTCTGCGCAGTGAAAAAAAATGGAACACTGTCCCATGAACATGACGTTTTTTCTTCTTGCGAAATGTTCTACAGTTTTCACTCTTAAAACAGTCATTGTATCTAGTCTCAAATAGATGTCTTTATTTTCTAGATATTGTCTTAATGTTATGATTTCCTTGATACTTGGAACAACCACTCTTCAATGTTTGGGTTTCATCTAATGTGTACATCAGTCCCTACTGATCTAGTAATAAGTGGACTGAACATCCATCACCACTGGTGTGTTCACGAATGGTATGAACTCAAACTCATTACTACGTTGCGGTCCACAGGTATTGTGTAATCTTCTTAGTAATGTTATGAGTATTTATCCTGTAGGATACTTATACTATTCAGCTCCACCGAGCCAATGTTTATCACCTTCTTCTAGCATAGGCCCATTGAGAAAGTTGCTGGCCAATCTTCCTACACCAAAATTTATCCGGGATCTGATTTTTCAATGGTTCTGTGTTCTTCATCCCAACCAGAGGGAACCTGTAAAATATATAACACAACTGGTGATAGCCTCCCCGTCACTGATCCCTATTAGATGATCATGGGCCATCGGCCTTGCTCAGAAAAATACATTAAACCTAACTCTGTCAGGGACAGATGAACTCAACACATTGGTTTTCATCAGGCCAAGGCAAGAAAAAAAAACAGAATGCGGAGCACCGCCCACCAGGGAGCCCCCACTGGAAGATCCCAATTATCCCCCATTACTCAATTCTCAGCTAGTAGAGCTTATCAACACTTCACTACTCTATTTTCAACTAACAGAGCTAATTATCACTTCACTACTCTAGCTAGTTTCAACCATGCACCTGCCTAAATTAATTAGGACTAATTATACAATATGAACTACCTTAGGCAACACTGCAGTCTACCAAATCACATCTACATTTGCCATGACAGGCACGTGAAAATTAAATCCACTTAATTCGCACACGGTAGACATTTTTACAATCTCTAACTGCAGTGCCAAGGCACTACTGCCTAGATCAACTGTCTAAGTTACACTGTGTCCAAATCATGTTTTCTTGGCAATCAGCCTTGAATTGTTCACTTGACGTTTTTTGATCTCCAAACTCCAGATAGTTTCAAGGGCAGATCGTCCATTTTCAGAAATCTTATGTCCCCTGTTGCTACTAATGCAAGAGTGATTCCCCTTGTTGCAACTTCCAACCAAGGTAGCGAGTCCCTGCATTTCCCACAATCACGGGTTTCACTAACCAGCCGCCAATTCGTTTGATGTCGGAGAATTCTCAATGTTCCCTGGGTGTCTTTATCTCACCGCTACTCGAAGTAAACAAGTTGGAGCTGCGAACACAGACTGTCTTTTCTCTGGACCTGTTAAAAACAAGTGTGGCCTTGAAGACACGCCGTGAAGCAACTGTCTGTATTATCATCATCTGGTTAATACATGGTAATTTTCATGACAGGCAGTATGCATCAAATGGCCTACTATCAGGTGATAGATTGATTGATCTTCCTCATCCTCGGTATGTCACTTCTCCTCACTCAATCCACAATCATTCATCATAAACCATAAACATACTTGCATGGATGATGAATATGCATAATTATGTGACTCACAATCAATAAGTTAAAAGATAAATTCATATATTTAACACCGATGAAGTCACAGCTGAAACACCACATGAATGTTTCCGCAGAACACACAGGATTTCATGATAACACATAGGGAACTATGTAAGATTTAATGTGCCCATGTACTGTTTCTAGGACGAATTATACTAATTCCTCCTACTTAGTGAATGCGCATTTAAGATAGTACCTTACTATTGAACTATGGGTTCTAACCTCCTAAGTCCTAAGTTAATCACTGACTACTAAATCACTACTGACTTAGCTTAACCGCTTAAGGAGTAAACTGCACTATGAAGGCATAATGCTTATGCTTTCATATAAGCTGCGTAACTAAAAAACAAAAACACACTCACGATGGTAACCTAGTGCACAGATTATCTACGAAATACAACATCTGAATATAGTGCTTAGTCTATCCTGAATTAAGTTCTGATGGACTAAACACATTTTTACAGTACACTAACTTACCATTGTGTGTTAAAGGAGCATAACTAACTTTATATTACAATGTGCTTAACTTCAACATAGTTGAATGTCTTGTTCAAGAAATAACGTTGTCAGGTTTCAGGCTCCAGACTATGTTTTTTTCTGTCCTAGTTCTCTGGCTGCTTAATATGCTGGCACTTCTCTCTTTTCCTCTATTGGAGTTAGCTAAACTTAGATGGATTGTTGAGTAGAATATACCAAGCCGTCAGTTCCAGTGGATCTCCTGTTGAGCCATTGCTGGAGGATTTTCGTTTTACACAAACTGACCGTCTGCCGGTCTTCACTCATTTTACACCCTCTAGGTTGTTGTTTACGTCATGCCGAGTCGTGGCCAATGGCTGAGGTCCTTTTCGGCTATAATTAGAATGCTGTCGTTTCCTTTTCAAATCAGCGCTCTTTTTTTTTTTCAAAGTAAGATTATGTAAATTCCATCTATCTTATTAACATAGAGGCGCTAATTCCTAAAATTTTTTTAAATTTGAATTTAGTTATGATGGTGGTGGTTGTTGACACTGTTGCTAACTGGACAAGTGCGGGACAATTCAAACCGTGATGTAGCGGCTTGCAAGATGTATACTACAGGGCTCCCTTCTCAGACAGCTGTTCCCTTGGAAAACTGTAGATTCGAGCAAACGCAACAAGCTGATTTTCCCGCTCTAATCCGTTGTACTTCCATTCGCTTCTCCCTCCTCTGATTCCTGTACAGAATATGCAATAGGATATCTGCCGAGAAATTCCGCTCCTATATTCATCCTTCCAGGAAAATATTCTATTTGAAATGAACATGGTTGTAGAAGTAACGACCATCACATACGTCGAGCGTTTACATTTTTGGAGCTAGCCAGGAACATGAGAGGTTAATGGTCGCATTGTATTGTGAAATGTTTCCCATACAGGTACGTCTGGATCTTCTCTACCGCCCATACTAAAGCTAAGCATTCATTTTCAATGGTAGAATAATTGCGCTCAGATTATTTCAATTTTCTAGTGGCATAAGCAACTGGGAAGAATATTGATCGTTTCCCCTCCTTCCCTTGCATTACGGTAGCCCCAACCCTATGTTGCTTGCACCCGTCCTAAGGATAGATGGACTTGTGAGATGTGGCACGTGGAGAACGGGCTTAGCTGTTATAGCTTTCTTTAGCTCCGCATATTCTCTCTCTCTCAGTCAGCAGACAAAACGACTTTCTCTGGTTCCCCTTTCCGAGTGAGATCTTTCAACGGAGATTTGAGGGAATTGAAGTTTGGGTGTATCTTTGATAAAAATCTGCAAAAGATCGAACATCCATTTGGGTTCTTGGTCGTGGTGCATTCCTAAGTTTCTCCAAAATTGCCCTCATGAGGTTGCATTTTTCCTTGAGAGATTGTGTGTCCCAAAAATATGTAATTGCCGGAATCCAATCTGGCACTTCTTGGGTCTTGCTGTCAATCACACTTCCTGCACGCGGTTGAATAGTATCTTCAATGTCTCAAGATGTTCCTCGAATGTTTCTGTAGCAATCAGGATTTCATCCATGAAGTTGCTAAGGTGTGGATGTTGCAATGGCTCCAGTAGTTTCCTCATCGCCAGAGTTAAGACACTTGGAGCATTGCTTAATCCAAAAAGAAGGACATTAAATTCGAAGTGTCCATCAGGAGTGCTGAAGGCTAACCACGGTCTTACTTCCTTTTTGACTGGGATTTGATAGTATCCCTTACTGAGATCTATCCTCATGAAGTATTTTGCTCTGTTGAGGCTGGTGAATAGTTGGTTCTGATCCGGCAGTGGTTCAGGGTGAAACTCTGTTATAGCGTTTAGCTGCCTATAATCAATATACAACCGATTTTCACCACTGAGTTTCCTCAATAGAACTACGCTTGCACTCTTAGGAGATTCTAAAGGTGATATTATCCGAGCTGAAAGCAGTTGGTGGATCTCATCCTTTAGAGTTTCTGCTTTGGCGTATGGAACTGGGTAGGTTTTGACTAGCACATGTGTTGGATCCTTCAACGTCATGTAGAATTCTACGAGATCCGTCCGTCTTGGATTGTCTGTTAGTATCTCTGCGTAGGTCTCTAAGCACTCTCGACTCTGCTGCTGCTGGTCCGTCGTTTATGTTGGGCTGATGTCCACATCTCGATAAGTCTCTTTGATCTGCTGAGGATACTCAACTCCCACTGAGTTTCCTTGTTCAACTTCCGTTGCTACGGCCAAAGCTATCAAATGTGCTGTTTCGGTGTCGGGTCTCTAATTGTACTTTCGTAGCAGATTGAGATGAAAGATTTTCTCTTTCCCCTTTATAGAGATCTTGTAATTAGTTCGGGAAATTTTCTACTTTACTACATACTACATTCTCTCCATTCCAACTTATTTTGACTCGTGGGAAGAAGCAATAGCAACTTCTCTCCCACCTGTACCTCTCGATCCTTTGCTTTCTTGTTGAAATTTCTAACCATTCTATGTCATGCTTGTCGTCGACTGGTTGCGGCTAATTTCTAGCCAAATTGAAGGCGTTGTTTTAACTCTTCCACATATGTATATGCAGTCATAACAGTCTCGTTAAATGAATCGTCACTCCATTTACAAAGTAAAGCCTCCAATGATCCCTTAATGGGACGATCGAACAACAATGTTTCTGTTGCAATTCCGGTTGATATGTGTGGTACTTCTCAGTAAGCAAACAGTGCTGCCGGAATGTATGTATCCCACGCATCTGGTTTTACTTGAGCTAGATTCTTCAAGATGGTTATTAGGGTCCCATTTAATCATTCTGCAGCTCCATTTGAAGCAGAGTGGTATGGTGAATTATGTATCTGTCATGACTGAAACAGCCTGCAGACTTCATCCATTAGCTTTTCTTTGAACTGCGATCCGTTATCAGTCAGGAAACTGAGTGGAAATTGTAATCTGGTAAATATACCAATTAGAGCTTCTGCTGCATGCTTGGAATCACTCGTTGGCATAGGCACTCCTTCGTCCCACATCGAGCGTGTGTCAACGAGTGTTTGTATACATCGGTTTCATCTCTTCGTCTTGTTAAGAGGTCCGACTATGTCCACAGCCAATGGTGTACCAGTGATGGGCATTTCTCCTAATGTCGTTGGTGGGGTCCAGAGCTTTGGGGCCACTCTCTGACATTCTGGGCATGACCTGACATATCGTTGGATGTCTCTTCATTCCCGGCTAGTAATTGTGGATAGAGATTCGTTGCATCGTTGCGTTGATTCCCATGTGACCTCTGAACGGCATACTATGTCCCATCTCTAGTATTTGTGTTCTGTAAGTGATTTAGGCAACTTACGAAAGCAAGTTCCAAGTGAGCATATACCAAGCGCCCGGTATAAACCTCAAGGTATGCCTATAGCAAGCGTCCGGTGTAACGTACACTGTATGCCTATAGCAAGCGGCTGGTATAACGTACACGGTATGCCTATAGCAAGCGCCCGGTATGTTGTTTGTCAATTAAGAATGATGATGACCATTCATTTCATCCAGTGGGGTTGAAAGTTTGGAGACGTGAGCTCTAAGATGGCTGATAAGGCCTATTTTGTCTCGAAATGTTCTTTGACAATGTGGGCAAAGAAATGATTGGCGTTCCAGGAGGAGGATCTCCTGCAGTGGTTTTTCTGTCCAGCCTTTTCTTCATAGCTCCTGCAGTCCTGGTTGCTTCACAAGTGACTGCACCTTTATGTAATCATGTACGCCACGAATTACGGTCTTTAGCAGCAGCATCCCAGGTGTCAAGATGAATTCCAAAAGTTTTCAGTGACATTTTCAGAGTGTCTTTAAAGCGGTTACTCTGGCCGCTTTGGGAGCGTTTACTACAACGCAGCTCGCCGTAAAAATATTTGTCTAGCGAGCCTGTGATCTGGCATACGAGTTAAGTGACCAGCCAGATAATCTGCTTTTTCATTAGTAGAGTGTGGATACTGGGCATGGACGCTCTTTCTAGAACTTTAGAGTCTGGAATCTTGTCTTGCCATTTAATCTTCAATAGCTTCCTAAGGCAGACTGTGTGGAAGTGGTTTAATTTCCTAGCATGTCACTGATGAACAGTCCATGTTTCACAAGCATATAGCAGTGTGGATAGCACAACTGCTTTATCGAATTTCATCTTTGTTTGCAGGCTTATTCCGATTCTGTCCCATACATTCTTGTACAGTCTGCCAAAGGACGCACTGGCCTTGGAGATCCTTGCATTCACTTCGTCATCAATTTTGGCAGCTTGTGACACAGTGCTGCCAAGATAGGTGAATTTGTCCACAACACTTAGTCTATGACCGTTCACCTTGATATTCGGCAAGGTGTGATTACGTCCTGGAGCTGGCTGGTACATAACTACAATCTTCTCCAAGTTGATATTGATCCTAAAGTTGGCACAGGCATATGAGAAACCTGAAACATTGTGTTGCATGTCTACCTCTGAGTTAGCATATAGAGCGCAATCATCAGCAAACAGCAGTTCTCAGACGGCTTTTAGTTTCGGTTTTGGCTATCAGCCTTCTGAGATTGAACAACTTTCCATCCATGCGGTAGTTGATGTCTATTCCAATGTCATTGTTCTCGAAGCATTCGTCAGCATAGCTGTATAAAGTACACGGTATTCCTACAGCAGGGGCCTCGTATAAGGTACATGGTATGCCTACAGCAAGGGCCTGGTATAACGTACACGGTATGCCTGTAGCAAGGGTCTCTTCTATATGTGCTTAACAGTACCTCTAAAAATATTTCTCACGTTATTCCATGGATTACATTTCCTGCAATTTTAGCTTGCTTTCTTTCTTTTTATTCAATGATTCTTTTAGGCGTTCACTGTTTGTTTGTTTGCTTTTTTTTCCTGCAAATTACTAACAGAAGGAACGAAAAATGGAATACAAGTTTAATGAACGTTGTTTTGTTAACAATTAACCAGGAAAGATGGGTGTTTTTCAAATAGTTGGCGAAAACAATTAATATTCATTTGTCCACGTAATTAACAAAAGATAAAAACATGGAGATAGAATCACATAAAGTACTCCTTCATTACTTGGTTTGTTTGTTGCAATGTTTTTATTGCACACCGGTAGATCAATCAATGACGTGTGGTCATTCGGACACAGAATACATGGATCCAATCCATACTGTTGCTTCTACTCTTACAGATGTTAATCAATATCAGTAACAACAAGGCCTACTTTGATATTGTTGTAGCTGTTCACGGTTTCCCTCTTAAGTGATGTATGAGTGAAATAATGTACGAGAGAGAGAGAGAGAGAGAGAGAGAGAGAGAGAGAGAGAGAGAGAGAGAGAGAGAGAGAGAGAGAGAGAGAGAGATGACTGACCGTTAGATGGGACTACGTTCCCAGTTCAGAACCCTTTGAAGATAAAGTTCGTTCTTTCGTACAGTGAAGTCACATTTGCATGTTACAAGGCAAATTGGGGATGTGGTCTTGGGCCTACTTCCTCAATTGCCAGTAGGGTCTCTGAGAGGTATAATGCGACTGAGGGCCGCGGGAGAGCAGTGGCTGGCACTTGTATCTGTGGGCCTCATTAGGGCGGAGTTTCTAGATTGACCTGACCTTCCAGACTGATCTGACTTAAAATAAGTACCAGGATATGCCATGGGAAATCATTGCAGCCTTGTTGACATTAACCACATCATCTATTGACTGGCTGTTGGTCTATACAAAATACGCAGCTGGCATGTTATACCCACCACGGCTTATGTAATTTTTACTTTACTATTTATATTAATTGTCCTTTAGTTTACTATTTATATTAATTATCCTTTACTTTACTATTTATATTAATTATCCTTTACTTTACTATTTATATTACTTGTCGGTTACTTTACTATTTATATTAATTGTCCTTTACTTTACTATTTATATTAATTGTCCTTTACTTTACTATTTATATTACTTGTCGGTTACTTTACTATTTATATTACTTGTCCTTTACTTTACTATTTATATTAATTATCCTTTACTTTACTATTTATATTAATTGTCCTTTACTTTACTATTTATATTAATTATCCTTTACTTTACTATTTATATTAATTGTCCTTTACTTTACTATTTATATTACTTGTCGGTTACTTTACTATTTATATTACTTGTCCTTTACTTTACTATTTATATTAATTATCCTTTACTTTACTATTTATATTAATTATCCTTTACTTTACTATTTATATTAATTATCCTTTACTTTACTATTTATATTACTTGTCGGTTACTTTACTATTTATATTACTTGTCCTTTACTTTACTATTTATATTAATTATCCTTTACTTTACTATTTATATTAATTGTCCTTTACTTTACTATTTATATTAATTATCCTTTACTTTACTATTTATATTAATTATCCTTTACTTTACTATTTATATTAATTATCCTTTACTTTACTATTTATATTTATTGTCCTTTACTTTACTATTTATATTACTTGTCCTTTACTTTACTATTTATATTAATTATCCTTTACTTTACTATTTATATTAATTATCCTTTACTTTACTATTTATATTACTTGTCGGTTACTTTACTATTTATATTACTTGTCCTTTACTTTACTATGTACATTAACTGTCCTTTACTTCACTATTGATATTAATTACGACGGCTGCTTTTACTGTCCAAGATCCCCAGTACCAAACCTTTGATTCTGGGTCGACCACCCAATCGTGGATTGACGAGATGCAGCCAGGCAATAAATCGTCCAATATATTGTTTGTGGTTTCTCTATGTTTTTTCCCCTTGCCGTTTCCTCTCGTGTCCTTTTGCAATATTAAAATTTTCACTCTATAGTAGTCTATAGGGACCATGGTCTGGAGATGTTACACATCCCCGTGGAGCGCGTCTCTGGTTAGTGCGTGAGGTATGCGGGGAACCTTCCAGTGTATCGGATAATAGTAACTGTGGAGAGCGGATGAGCCATGGACCAGGTTGATATACTGAATGCTCTACGAGAAGTAAGTCGTTTGCGAGAACCAAGTGATGACTGTATCGACATCCATGGTCAGACTGCGAGAACAACAAGTTAAAAGAGGTGTGACCAAACAAGAACACGATGCAGGAAGCCAAAGAACATTAATAAACCAACACAGAACTGGTGACGTTAGCCGATACACGCTGCGGGATTTACTGAGGAGGGGATCTGAGCACGTATGGACTGAATGGTTCCATGTGCAGTGAGGATATTCTGTCGACTAACTAACCAACCAACCAACCAACTAACTAACCAACCAACTAACTAACTAACTAACTAACTAACTAACTATGTAACTAACTAACTAACTAACTAAGTAACCAACTAACTAACTAACTAACTAACTAACTAAGTAACTAACTAACTAACTAACTAACTAAACTAACTAAACTAACTAACTAACTAACTAACTACCTAACTAACTAACTACCTTACTAACTAATTAACTAACTAACTAACTAACCAACCAACCAACCAACCAACTAACTAACTAACTAACTAACTAACCTACTAACTAAACTAACTAACTAACTAACTAACTAACTAACTAACTATCTAACTAACTAACTAACTAAACTAACTAACTAACTAACTAACTAAACTAACTAACTATCTAACTAACTAACTAACTAACTACCTAACTAACTAACTAACTAACTAACTAACTAAACTAAACTAACTAACTAACTGACTGACTGACTGACTGACTGACTGACCTACTGACTGACTGACTGACTGACTGACTGACTGACCGACCGACCGACTGACTGACTGACTGACTGACCTACTGACTGACTGACTGACCGACCGACCGACTGACTGACTGACTGACTGACTGACTGACTGACTGACTGACTGACTGACTGACTGACTGACCGACCAACCGACCAACTTGGACATTAAATTCCTTCAAACACAAAAGCCACGAACAATTTGTTGCACGATTTATTTCGGCAGGTACACACTGCAGAGTTGTATACCATATGAAGTGAATACATGAATAAATCTTTGGCTGAAACACTTAATACACACAGTCACAGATATTGTTCGAAAGTGGAGAATTTGTTATCCCCACGGTATGTTAAATATAAAACGAACTCTTCATGTTTGCACAAAAACTGGCTGGAAGCGCCCAATTGCTGACACCCGCTACCGACCGCGGCTTTTCTTGTACATTTAACACAAAGCATTCCCCAACTCTAATTCATTCCTTATTTTTAGTCAGAGAGACAACCCAGTAATCAGATCTCAATATGACAGCAATTTATCAATTTCCAGAGAACATGGAGATATTAAAGTACTCGCATAGCCACCCATTGTTACTAATTCTGCCTCTGGTCCCTGCTTGTCGGTCACATTCCTAAATTCATGCATAAAACATAGAATCCATAAACCATAGGATGGTATTCGCGTTAAGATTACGTACCGAATTAGTGGGGCTATGTTGAACATATCGTATGATGTCGATTCGTGCAATTATTCTCCCCGGCTTGCAAGGCTGTCAAATATAATCTCACACCCGCTGTTCAGACATATGCAGATGTATTATATTACTATAGGGAACAGTCACGGGTAAACAGAGAAGAAGTAGACAAGAAGAACTACTGCATTTATACTATTAAAGAGCGGACATTGTCATGATACGCCTACCCTCTCTAAAGTAATCTTCCAGGAACAGTTGAGGACAAACGGAGAAGAGGAACGCAGAGACACTCTTAGGTTGATAGTATTAAGGACTGGAAAGTCGTGACACCTTCCCTAAAGTAATCATTCAGTGAACAGTTGACGGCAAACGGAGAAGGGGAACGCAGAGACACTCTTAGGTTGATAGTATTAAGGACTGGAAAGTCGTGACACCTTCCCTAAAGTAATCATTCAGTGAACAGTTGACGGCAAACGAAGAAGAGGAACGCAGAGACACTCTTAGGTTGATAGTAGTAAGAACTGGAAAGTCGTGACACCTTCCCTAAAGTAATCATTCAGTGAACAGTTGACGGCAAACGGAGAAGAGGAACGCAGAGACACTCTTAGGTTGATAGTATTAAGGACTGGAAAGTCGTGACACCTTCCCTAAAGTAATCATTCAGTGAACAGTTGACGGCAAACGGAGAAGAGGAACGCAGAGACACTCTTAGGTTGATAGTATTAAGGACTGGAAAGTCGTGACACCTTCCCTAAAGTAATCATTCAGTGAACAGTTGACGGCAAACGGAGAAGAGGAACGCAGAGACACTCTTAGGTTGATAGTATTAAGGACTGGAAAGTCGTGACACCTTCCCTAAAGTAATCATTCAGTGAACAGTTGACGGCAAACGGAGAAGAGGAACGCAGAGACACTCTTAGGTTGATAGTATTAAGGACTGGAAAGTCGTGACACCTTCCCTAAAGTAATCATTCAGTGAACAGTTGACGGCAAACGGAGAAGAGGAAAGCAGAGACAGTCCTAGTTTGATAATATTAAAGACAAGTGCACATTGCTGTCGACAGAGAGCTGGCGAGGGCTCATGGCAAATGCTTCCATCACTAAACCTCTAACTGCCATGTTTAGTGCTGTCTTATGAGATGAAGGCAGATGTTTCCATCCAATAAACATCTAACTGCCAAGTTTGGTGCTGTCTGATGAGATGAAGGCAGATGTTTCCATCCAATAAACATCTAACTGCCAAGTTTGGTGCTGTCTGATGAGATGAAGGCAGATGTTTCCATCCACTAAACATCTAACTGCCAAGTTTGGTGCTGTCTGATGAGATGAAGGCAGATGCTTCCATCCACTAAACATCTAACTGCCAAGTTTAGTGCTGTCTGATGAGATGAAGGCAGATGCTTCCATCCACTAAACATATAACTGCCAAGTCTGGTGCTGTCTGATGAGATGAAGGCAGATGTTTCCATCACTAAACCTCTAACTGCCATGTTTAGTGATGTCTGATGAGATGAAGGCAGATGTTTCCATCACTAAACATCTAACTGCCAAGTTTGGTGCTGTCTGATGAGATGAAGGCAGATGTTTCCATCACTAAACCTCTAACTGCCATGTTTAGTGATGTCTGATGAGATGAAGGCAGATGTTTCCATCCACTAAACATCTAACTGCCAAGTTTGGTGCTGTCTGATGAGATGAAGGCAGATGTTTCCATCCACTAAACATCTAACTGCCAAGTTTGGTGCTGTCTGATGAGATGAAGGCAGATGTTTCCATCCACTAAACATCTAACTGCCAAGTTTGGTGCTGTCTGATGAGATGAAGGTAGATGTTTCCATCCACTAAACATCTAACTGCCAAGTTTAGTGCTGTCTGATGAGATGAAGGGAAATAATGAATTGTTTGTTCTTCAACCTTCATTTTATAGCCCTGAACGTTTGGCGTTGGCGACCATGTCTGTCCACAACCTTTTGTCTCGTGTACTACCAACCATTTATGATACTGATGTCCCTTCACGTCATGATGTCACACTAACCAGCATCTTCAGTTTTGGTCATCCCCCACCCCCTCGCAAACCTGCCCCGTCAACATACTCCAGCTTTCCTTTTCTCATGAAACTCCTAAAGATTGTAAACTGTCTTCTTCTGATGCGATTAACCACTTCTTTTTTTTTCAGTTAACTTCTTTCGAGATATTTCCATAGCGCTTTTTTCACCCCTTCCACGGTGTCCTTATTATTTCCAACCTACTAATATAAAATGAAACAACGTTGCCGCAGAAATAAGACAAGACATTTGCATGTTCATTGCCTGCACTATTCTGTCAGTCTACGAATTTCCTGTTTACTACGAGGTAAGTTAATAAGTAAGTCACAAATGGCTGTAGAAAAATAATTAACTATGATAACAACTTGAATACAGTTTATTTTTATACATATATTGTCCCTTTATTTCTCAACATAATTTCCACCAACATTGATGCACTTACCCCATCGTTTCATCAGTCCACCCAAACCAGCTGCATAAATCTGCGTGCCTCTTTTTCATTTACCTGCCATCCCACATAACTGTGTGACTTACTTATTGACTCGCCCTCGTAATTGTTTCTGCCCAACTATGCACCGCGTTACGGGAAATCGCTAGGGGCTAAATCCACTGAAAACTCACCTTGGCGGGAGACATTTTGCGAGTGACGCCGAAATTGAATTTAAAGGGAAAACGTCGTTTAGAAAACAGAGCACGCAGTTCTATGCAGCCGGTTTGGGAGAACTGATAAAACTATTGGATAAGTGCATGAATATTGGCGGAAATTATGTTGAAAAATAAAGGGACAATGTATGTATAAAAATAAACTGGTTTCAAGTTGTTATCATGTGTAGTTATTTTTCTACGGCCATTTGTGACTTACTTATGATCTTACATTCGTATATATATCTAATGTTGCAGGTGGCAAGACAAGAGCAGACACAATGTCACAACATGATCTATTCTGTCAATCTACTAAGCGCAGACACAACGTCACAACATGATCTATTCTGTCAATCTACTAAGTGCAGACACAACGTCACAACATGATCTATTATGTCAATCTACTAAGCGCAGACACAACGTCACAACATGATCTATTCTGTCAATCTACTAAGCGCAGACACAACGTCACAACATGATCTATTCTGTCAATCTACTAAGCGCAGACATAATGTCACAACATGATCTATCCTGTCAATCTACTAAGCGCAGACACAATGTCACAACATGATCTATTCTGTCAATCTACTAAGCGCAGACACAACGTCACAACATGATCTATTCTGTCAATCTACTAAGCCCAGACACAATGTCACAACACGATCTATTATGTCAATCTACTAACTTCCTGGCAAGCTCCGTGGCAAAGGTGTTACGGACACAGGTCGCAATTCCACATACCAGTGTTCGAAACACAGCTGCGGGCGATTTGGCAGCAGTTCGTCTTGCGTTAGTTTTTTTTTAAATTATTTTAAGAAATGGTATGTGTGCTGGTCGTTCAGAAAGCAATGGCAAACTACTGAACGTAAACTTGCAAAGAGATGACAACAGCAAAAAAACAAAGTAGGTGTTGACTCTGACGTCCTGTAAAGATATGTAACTAATTGTAACAAACTTCCTGATGAAACAAATATCGTTTATTTCAATTACAAATGCTACCTTTTGCCTAATTATTGTATATTTCGTTTACAAACTTTTATTTTCGCTTATTATTTCCATCTTTTAGAATTTTAAAACAAAGATATATATGAATAACTAAAGAAAATCATAGCGCGATTCACCCTATCGAAACCTCCCTTCAAGTTAAAAGTTAGTTGAATATCCTTTACAAGACGTAACAGTCATTTCCAGCATTTTTTGGTTGTCTGAGCTTCCTGGGCAAGTTTACGTTCAGTAGTTTGCCAGTGCTGTCTGAACGGCCAGTAATCTTACCATATCATTAAAAAAAAAACAACGCCGCGTACAACTGTCTTTCAAACGCTGTATGCGGTATTACGAAATGCGCCGGTAACACCTTCGGCACTGACCCTTCCAGAGATGGAAGCAAATACATATTTAGGTTGAAGTATCTAGAACATTAGAATAACCCATATAAATGTTCACAGTGCAAGACAATTCAACCTAGAAACTAAACATCATGGCAGGGCATTAAAGGTCCTTAAACTTGGTCGGCAACTGGTCTAGGGCCGAAGCTCCATCGGGCGGACAGTTAGAGCATTGCTTTACTGATCCGGCAGCTTCTGTAGCTTTTGTTCCAGATGTGTTGGTTGGTACCTAACGTCTGGAGTAAACTAAGCAGGCTGAGTGAGGGATCACGCTGAATAGGCAACACATGGTCTCTACATTCAGCACAGGATTTGTGCAATGGAGAAGAGGCACAACTCCGTTTTAGAAACTATCTTCGTTCAAGATGGCGAGGTACCAGTCAATATTACAATAAGAATTCAAACGGAAACATGAGCTTTCCTGGTACAAGGAGCTTTGAGAAAGTCAACAGAAAATAATACTAGTATATAATCTGTGCCGGCTCCGTGATGCAGGTGTTACAGACGCAGATCAAAATCTTGCATACCGTGTTTGTAACACAGCTGCGGTTTGATAGAAGACCACCTTGCGTTGTTTTTTATTTTTATTTGTTTTTTAAAATGAAAATTGTATGGGGGACGGTCGTTCAGAAAGCAATCTCAAACTATTGAAAGTAAACTTGCCAAGAAATCACAAACAGTGCTGGAGTTGACTGCTGCGTCCTGTAAAGGACATGCAACTAACTTTAACCCAACCTGTAACATTTAAGTCCTACGCGAAATCGGTACTACTGTAGGCGGTAATTAATTCTATTACCCCGTTCTAGAATATTCAGTCATGCGTGAATTCAATACTACTGTCTGAATTAGATACATGGAAAACTATCTAACTAATTACAAATTGGCTGCACTTGTCATTAGTCTGTGCCTGCGCAGAATTGAAGTACTAAAGTTATTAGCAAGAAATATCAAGGGGCTGCTTATGGGGTGAACTAAACACATTTCAACGAAACAAGAGGTAAGGAAAAGACTGTCATTGCATAGGACTTGTACAAACTTGGTAATAGCATAACTGGAATATCTTTCGTCGGGAATCCGCAGGGCCAAATAAATAGAAGAAAACCTGAAAACGCACACAAAAGAGAAGTATAGACCAAATGAAGACCAAATATATAGAGGAATACCTGAAAACACACACAGGAGAGAAATATAGACAAATTATAGGTCATATAAATAGAGGAAGACCTGAAAACACATGCAGGAGAGAAATATAGACCAAATACAGGCCAAATAAATAGAGAA
Organism: Cepaea hortensis; assembly: GCA_963921405.1. Taxonomy (NCBI): domain Eukaryota; kingdom Metazoa; phylum Mollusca; class Gastropoda; order Stylommatophora; family Helicidae; genus Cepaea; species Cepaea hortensis. The sequence goes on along the minus strand of OY992897.1, from coordinate 57,868,849 downwards.
AGACCTGAAAACACACACAGGAAAGAAATATAGACAGAGATGAAAATATGGAAAAGGGCTGCCTGCTATGGCAAAGGATGTTGGTGTATGACTTAGAGTGAGTTGTTTGGCTATCTATGTCCCTTTGGGAGTTTGAAGTGAGAAAAAGAAGAAACGAGGAAGATTTTACAGCTCTTTACGTTTGAAACTTATTGGGTTTTTTATTTTCAGTTTTGTTTTATTTATTTATTTTAGTTTACTAACGAAGATGCTTTCGTTTGTCACTGTATATTAAAGCCACCAGACAGCAGTACTGTATGCGTCACGTCAGTATTTTCTATTCACATTTCCGACAGAAGACGAGAGAAGATCGCTTAGGTTAGGCTGATATTTGGTAGCGCGCTTAGAATTATCTCGGCAGTCTGGGCTTGTAACAGCCCGGTAATGGGCGTGCGTGTTTTATGATGGCAAGTTTTCAAACATACGTCGATATGTTATGATTTAGGACGTCCCAGTGTTGCCCTGGTGGGAGTAATGGTGGTCTTGGTCCAGCTTCGTGGTCATTCAAAATCGCCAACTATCATTTTAATGGACCGTACGTAAGTATAATTTAATGGATATTTTTATTCGTTGTTTTTACGACAGCTCAGTGATTGATCTGTCTGTCTGTCTGTTTGTCTGTCTGTCTGTCTGTCTCTGTCTGTATTTTTATTCGTCCATCCACCCATCTAGCTATGTGTCCTTCGTTATCCGTGTATCTACGTACTGGAATGTATCTGTAAACAGTAAATAAATGTATCTGTAAACAGTAAATAAATTATGCACAGGAACGGAGCATAATGGAATACGACCCGTTGCCGTAAAGTTGGAACCGCGACTAACTAACTAAGTAAATAAATTATCTGTTTCTGACGTTATCCGTGGATCTAAGTACTGGAATGTATCTGTAAACAGTAAATAAATTATCTGTATCTGACATTATCCATGTATCAAAGTCTCATCTCATCTCATCATGTTCCTTTAGAACCTTGCGGTGTCGAGGTGGAGTATAAACAGCGGGAAAGTGCCCGCTTATGGGCTTCATTATCGATATTCTCTGCGTCCATCGTTTACTTGGTCGGCCTCTTCCTCTGCTTCCCTCTGGTCTGTACATCATTGCATGTTGTGGTATACTGTTAGTTGGTAACCTACTTGCATGGCCAAACCATTTGACTTGCTGCCTTCTAATAAAATTTAGTGCAGCTATAACTCCCACTTTAGTCCTGATTTCTTCATTTCTGATCTTATCTCTTCTTGATACATTGAGTATTCTTCTTAGGAATCTCATTTTTTTTGTTGTTGTTTTTCTTTTCTCTTTTTCTGTCATTGTCCAGGTTTGGCATTGGTAACATAGAGTTGGTAGGAAGATTGTGTTGTAAAGTTCTTTCTAAGTAGTTATTAACACATGTTTGTTCGTTAGTATTGGTGCCATTTGTCCAATGAGTTGGTTTGCCTTATTGCACCTATTTTCGATCTCGTCTTCTGATTTGCCATTTGATGATATTATACTTCCTAGGTACTTGAAACTCTTTACTTGTTTCTAGGGATGTTCGTTTAGGTGAATCGTTGTTGTTTTATCTTCTTTAGCTATAGTCATTACCACTGTTTTACATGTGCTAATTTTCATGTTATGTTCTCTACATATTTCATTTAGACTATTCATGTGGTCTTGTAATTCAGCTTCTGATTTTGCTATTAGTGCTTAGTCGTCTGCAAACATGAGTTCTCTAATGGTTAGATTTGCAGATGGTTCTTCTTCTGTGTTCTCATCGTGCGGTGTTCTCGCGGTCTCCGTTTGGCTGGTTTCTTTACATATGTTGTCTATATATGTTATAAACAAGAGAGGGGACAGGACACAACCTTGTCGTACTCCAGATCTTATGGTGAAGGGTTCTGAGTGTCCTCCAGTTGCTCTCACTATGCATTCACTGTTGTTGTATAAGCTTCTACATAGGTTTGTTAGATGTGTACTCACTCCATATTGTTTAAGAATTTCCCACAGCTTGTGTCTATCTACTCTATCAAATGCCTTTTCTTTGTCGATAAAGGCTAAGTAGAGTGTTTCATTGAATTCGATTGATTTTTCTATAAGTCGCCTATGAGCAAATATGGCAATTGTGCATCCTTTGTTTTTCCCAAATCCAAGTTGTGTTTCGCTTAGCTTGGGTTCTATAATAGTTCGTAGTCTTTTTTCAAGAATTTTGCAAACTATTTTCCCAGTATGACTCAACAGTGAAATGACTCAGTATTGTGTGCAGTCTCTTTTGCTGCCTTTGTTTTTCCAAATTGGGATAAGTATGGCGTTTCCCCAGTCTCGTGGTGTCTGTTGTTCTACCCAAACATGGATGAATAGTCTATGTAGCCATGTTGCTCCTACTTCTTTTGCTGCTTTAATTAGTTCATTTAGTATTTCACCTTGTCCTGGTGATTTGTTCAATGGGGCTAATCTGATGGCTTCTATAATTTCTTCTTTCAGTATGTCTGGTTCTAGTTCTTCGGTGGCATCTGTGTCTTTTTCTTGAATTCCTGTGAAATCTGATGGGATGTTGAGAAGTTGTTCGAAGTACTGTTTCCATCTTATTAGGATTTGTTTTTGTTCACTTATTGGTTCTCCATTTTCGCTGTTAATTATTTCAGTTGGGTCAAAGGGTTCTCCTCTGGTTCTCATTGCACTTGTCTTTTTATAGAAGTTTCTAGTTGCCTCCTTGTAGTTTTTATTTAGAGTGTCTACATACTCCTCCCAGTCTTTTTGTTTTTTCTCTCTTTGCTATTCTATTCACATGTCTTCTCGCTATTCTATATTCAATGTAATCGCATTCCTGTTTGCTCTTCGACCACGTTTTTTATTTTTGTTTTTTGTTATTTTCTTTATCCGTGTTTTGCGTTTTTTCGTGGTTCCACATGTTATCTTTGCAGTATTTAAAATGCTTGATTTGAACATCTCCCATTCTTCTTCCACGTTCTTTCTTTCTATAGGTAACTTTACAAAGATTTCAGTTAGCTCTTTTTCATAATTTTCACTCACTGCCTCGTCTTTGAGATTTTTTAAGTTTACTGATTCGCATGTCATGTATTTTCCTGGTCTTTGCTTTATACTGCTGATGGTTCTTATTGTGGCAACGACTGCTTTGTGGTCTGTGTTTATACCTAAGTTGGGCACTGCCCTTGCATCTAATTTATTTCTCTTTCTGTTATTTCTTGTTAATATAAAATCACTTTGGCTTTTAGTATCTAGATCGTTCCATTTATACCAGGTGTATATTTGTAAGTCTTTGTGTTTATAGAATGCATTTGTCATATAGAGGTCATGTTGGCTGCATAACTTTACCAGTCTCCTTCCGTTATCATTTCTTTCATTGTGTTGGTCTCCAAATGCTCCAAGATGTTTTTCTATGCCCGCTCTGTTGTGTCCTAGTCTTGCATTGAAGTCTCCCATAACTATGATGTTGTCCTGCTTATCTATTTTATTTTGCACGTCATGGATGTCTTCGTAAAAGTCCTCGCATTCTTGCTCATAATTGTTTGTATTACATGGTGCGTATATTTGTACATATGTTGTAATTGTTTATTCTTTTATTCTCACTGTTATGATTCTTTCTGATATATATTTTATTTCTAGTATTCCTCTTTCTAGCCGTGATTCAATGACTATTCCCACACCGTGTCTTGCCCTTTCCTGCTGTTCTACTCCAGAGTAGACGAACGTGTAACTGTGGTGGATCTCCTTGCATCCTTCCCCCTTTATTCCGGTGTCCGCTATTCCCATCAGTCCAATGTTCCTCTCTTTCATCGAGTCTATAAGTTCTTTTTCTTTGCCATTAACACCGCAGACCTTCATTGTGCCTATTTTTTGAATCGCTGATCTGTCTCGTAGTCCATTAACATTGCCGGGTCTATATCCATTAGGGTCAGTCCGTTTATACTTCTTAGTTTTTCTACGACCAGTATGAATATCCCATGCCGGCTTGCTAGGCCAGTCGCGGGTTTAGGTCAAAAATCTGACCATAGGGAGTCCATCCCCTATGGCGAGCCATATCCCCGTTAGCCCATGACATGTATCTAAGTACTGGGATGTATCTGTAAACAGTAAATAAATGTATCTGTAAACAGTAAATAAATGTATCTGTAAACAATAAATAAATGTATCTGTAAACAGTAAATAAATTATCTGTATCTGACGTTATCCATGTATCTAAGCACTGGAATGTATCTGTAAACTGTCAATCAATTAAAAGACTCGTGTCCACACATTCGGGCGTGTTGAGTATATGGTGTCTTCCCCGTATTTTATAGACGCCATTGGTGATGTAGTCATTATTAGGTCTGACACGTTTACTTCCCTGAACATTTCTTGGTATCTAATTTAGGCCGGGTGGATCCAGGAGCCGAGGTAATTTCTGTAAAATACCAGCCTCTAAGGGGAGTCGAACATACGAGCCCCACACCAGTAGGTAAACGTGCTAGCTCCTGAGCTACGGATGTTCCGATTTTCTGGCCACTTGGAATATCCATCTGTCACTGTCTAAACTGTCATCTGCTGTCCATAGTACCCTGCGGTGTTGGATGGGGGAGGGGGGAGTGGGGTCCTTGAACCTGAGGAATTAAGGCCGCCTGGCTAGTGCAGTCGCCGTGAACACACACGCGCGCGCGCGCGCTCGCACATAATTCAAGAAAAGGGACGATCGGGTTTTGTGTGCTCCTGAAGCCAGTTTGAGTCTGCCAATCTGTGGTCTTAATTCCCCCCCCCCCTCCTCGGGAAACCCAAATATTTTCCCCGGGCTGGGGGGGAATTCCCCACCGGTTGAGAACCACTGACATAGACGCTTGTGAATGTTCACAACAGTTTCCCTCTCTGCAACGAGACATTCTATCACAATTCACTATTTATAACGCAAGTTGCTAACACGCTCAATTTCAACGGTTTAGGGCAGCCATATTATTTGACCATTTGGATTGCAATTTAGATAAAACAATCCGCAGATGCCATATTTGAAATGTGTCAAAATCTATGGTTCTATCTTCATTATTAGCCGAGAAAAATGATGTGGTACATTACTTTCTGAACGACTCTCGTATATTGGAAACTTCTGCAAGAAATGTTCAGCTGTCATTTTACAAGTTGCACAATTACTTTCATAATGGTCTCCTGTCTTTAGTTTATTTAGTATGTGGGTTTTCATTCAGTTGTATTCTGTGCGAAGTCTGAAGATGGTTATTTATTCTTTATCGGTTGAGTTGGTAATGCGAATCATCTGTCTGGTGGTCCTAAATGCTCTGTTGTCCACTTTATATTCTATACCTGTTATTATGTACTATTAAAGAAGCTCAGCTGCGTTGAGTTAAATCTGACATCACGGTACTCGTGTCTCCCTCCTCATCTGCAACAGCCGGCGAAGAGTCCTAATACTAATACTGCTGGTACTAGTCTGATTATGTGGCAATCTGGCCTTTCCTCGAAGTCTTGAGTGTCGGCCATATCGTCTGGTCACTCCATGCAGCACCATGTTCACCAGGCCGTGATAATCTATCGGTTCTTCAGCACCATGCACACCATTCCAAAGAACGCCGACCATATCTGCCTTATCATACACCAATTCCCTACCCAGCGGTACGCACCCAGCCAATCCGTCCGCCTGCTCATTTCCGACCACACCAGTATGTCCTGGGGAACAAATCTCTAATTTTCATTGCTGAATTTAAACGTGCCACTCTGTCGGCAACATGCATGTCTTCACTTTACTCATCATACTTTCTGAGTCAATCACGACATGCCATTAGAGAAATAGCGGAGACAAAACACACCCCTGTCTAACATCTTTCTTTAGACACTGAAATGTTCCTAAACTTTTCAAATTACTGCTGTTTACTGCCAAAAATGTGCTCTGTATTCTCTCGATCATCGCACGAATATGATTTCTTCTAGTAGTTTGATGGTTCATTAATGGTTCACATTGTCAAATGCTTGTGTGTAGTTTATGAAGCACAAGTAGATGTATATTTCAACTTCCATAGCTTTTTAGAATGATATCCTTAGAATGTGTACGTCATTGCTTCTGCTCTGCTCTTTACAAATCCACATTGTTCAAAACAATATATTCGCTTCGTTAATTTAAACACATAAATCACAAATAAAAGACAGCAACGATTTACTACCTGGTATATTTCCACACTCAAATAATATCAGTAACTATCCTGTTTCAGCCGGCCTCTCTGGCCGAGGGTTTACGCCACTTTTTCCGAAATTCCGTTTATAACGCAGAGTCTCGTAGCGGGCGAGAACTGGGAGCGGTTCGTCCCCCGCTGGTGACTTGCGGGATAACTGAGCCGGCCGCTCAGAAAGCAATGGCAAACTACAGAGCGTAATCTTGCCAAGAAATCAACAGACAGCTGAAAGATGCTGCTGTTGACAGCGATGTCCTGTAAAAAAGGATATGCGAATAAAAAAAAAAAATATCCTGTTTCAAGTATTACAGCCAAAGTATAAAGCATTTATTCATTTCATGTGCTGTATAATTGCAGTATGCAGCCAATGAGATGCAACTAAATCTGCCAGGCATTAAATCGTGCATTCTGTTATTTGTGGCATCTGATTTTAAATCCATATTGTTCCTGGCAATCTTCTAGCTTAATCTTGTTTACTTCCTCTCATAGTTATTCCCAGTAACACGCTTTTGACATGGCTCATAAAACTTATTGTAAGCTGATCTTTATATTCTAAAATAAAGATTCCTTTGGCAGAGATAAAATATGAAATATGCCTTATATAGGTCATTACATTCCCCCATCTCCCCGCCCCAACTCCCGTACGTCTCGCAGTTTAGTCTCTTTTTTATCATTTCTGATTCTCTCTCATCTTGATACGTTGAGTTTTCTTCCTAGGAATCTCATTTCCGTTGTTGTGATTTTTTATTATTTCTAGTTTACTGTCATTGCCCACGTTTGGCCATGGTAGCATAGAGTTGATAGAAATAATCACAAACAGCCAATAAATGCTGAAGCTGGACGCAACGTCCTGAAAAGGACAGTCAACTAGCTTTTTGTTTAACTCAAGCTATTACATAGTGCACCTTTCTGCCACGAGGTGACTTTCTATATTCTCTGTAGATTTGGTACTTGTCTCATCACTAGCTTATTTACTTCTGATTCTTCTTCCACCAATGGCAGAATTGACTCGTTTCGTCCAAGTTATGGCTTTCAATCTAAATAACTATATCAACAGGTCAACTCGTAAAGTGTTTATAAAACAACGCCAGACAAGTGCGTCCTTATTTAGAGTCCGTGTTTCTTATAGGGGCAGTATCCCAACGAATATTACAACATGCAGGTAATCCATTGATTTAACCTTATTCGCATTTTCATTGTATCCTTTCGTTCTGTCCCTTTCAACCAGACTCGAAATTATCGTCAAGCATGCCAGTGCCTTACTTCACACACACCTATAGTTAACACTTAAATGATATAACTATCCTACTCACGCCATAGATGCTTGTTGAATTATTCGCTAGGTGACCTCTCCATAATCAGTTAGCTTAGATAACGGCCCATCAATCCTACTAGTGCTTCATATTTAATTCCTCTGCTGTTGATCCGTGTTTCGTGCCTAATATCTCTTCTATTGGTTCTCGGTGTATATCTTCGACTGGTTCTTCATTCTATACTTGAGTTATGCCTTCCAGATGTTGACCATTTAACAGTTAGCCTCTCATAATCTTGCTGAGATGATATTCGTTCTTGCCGTCCTTCCTTGATCTCTGTTGTCCTCTGTCTGTTTGTTCTTCACGTCAAGGTTTCCAAGTCAGCGCGTGTGCGTTCACTGTACGCGCTGCACTTGTTTTGTTTTTTTTTCAACTTCCCGATCATTCCTATCTGTGCGCGACACATGGCACCCTCCTGCTTCCTTAAATCAACTGCTTTCAACATTCGTAAATCAACTGCTTTCCACATCCTTAAATCAACTGCTTTCCACATCCTTAAATCAACTGCTTTCCACATCCTTAAGTCAACTGAATTCCACATTCTTGAATCAACTGTCTTCCTTATTAAATCAATTGTTTTCGACACTTTTCAATCAATTGCTTTCCACATTCTTACATGAACTGTTGTCAACATTCCTAAATCACTTGCTTTCTACATTCTTATATCAACTGCTCTCTACATTCTTAAATCAACTGCTTTCCACATTCTTACATGAACTGTTTTCCACATTCTTAAATCAATTGCTTTCCACATTCTTAAATCAACTGTTTTCCACATTCTTACACCATCTGTTTTCCTCATTCTTGAATCAACTATTGTCCACATTCTTAAATCAACAGCCTGCCACATTCTTGCATCAACTGTTCTCCACATTCGTACATCAACTGCTTTCCACATTCTTACATCAACTGCGTTCCAGCCAAAACGTGTTTTTTTTTTTTTTTGGTCTCCACAGTCTAGCGACTGTTCCACACGCATGTTAATTTAATTACAGACTTTCTCATTGATTAATTTGGTTATTTCGGGATTTAAATTTTAAATTGAGCACAACCCACTACAGGCAACGCTGATCGTATTCTGGTATGAACCTAAGGCCTATCCACGTCAATATGGAAGAACTATACTCGACATTAATGTGGCGTCTTTTATCCCCTATATTATCCCCTGTCATTCTTTCCACCACGGAGTTGTGAAAGTCATAATGTTATGCTTTTTTAGGTAGAACAAGCTAGTTTAATGTGATTTTTGAAGTTTTCATTGGAGTGGTATACTTGTGGTGGTGGTATAGTTGTGGTGGTGGTATACATGTGTCTGTGGTATACTTGTGGTGGTGGTATAGTTGTGATGGCAGTACAGATGTGATAGCAGTATAATTGTGGCGGCAGCATAATTGTGGTTTTAGTTGGGGTAGTGGTTTATTTGTGTGACAGTATAGTTGTGTTGGCAATATTCTGGTGGTGGCAGTATAGTTGTGGTGATAGCAGTATAGATGTGGTGATGGCAGTATAGATGTGGTGGCAATTTAGTTGTGGTGACGGTATAGTTGTGGTGTTATTTAAGTTGTGGTGGCAGTATAGTTGTAGTGGCAGAATAATTATGGTGTTAGTATAGTTGTGGTGTTAGCATAGTTGTGGTGTTGGCAGTATAGATATGGTGGCAGTATAGTTATGAAGGCGGTATAGTTGTGGTGGCTGTAGCATGTGATGGTAGTATAGTTGTGGTGGCAGTATTGTTGTGAAGTCGGAATAGTTGTGATGGTACTGTTGTTGCAGGGAAGTATGCTCGTGGTGGTAGTATAGTTTTGGTGGCTGTAGCATGTGATGGTAGTTGTTAATTGTCCATCAAGAATGATAATGACCATTCATTTCTTACAGTGGGGTTGAAAGTATGGAGCCGTGAGTTCTAAGATGGCTGATAAGGCCTATTTTGGCTCGAAATGTTCTTTGACAATGTGGGAAAAGAATGCTTGACGTTCCAGGAGGAGGATCTCCTGCAGTGGATTTTCTGTCCAGCCTTTTCTTCACAGCTCTTGCAGTCCTGGTTGCTTCACACGTGACTGCACCCTTATATAATGATATACGCCACGAATTACGGTCTTTAGCAGCAGTCTCCCATGTGTCAAGATGAATTTCAAAAGTTTTCAGTGAGATTTGCAGTGTCTTTAAAGCGTTTTCTCTGGCTGCCTTGGAAGCATTTACCACAACGCAGTTCGCCGTAAATAAAAAATGTTTAGGGAGCCTGTGATCTGGCATACGAGTTAAGTGACCAGCCCAGCGAATCTGATTTTTCATTAGTAGAGTGTGGACACTGGGCATGGACGCTTTTTTTAGAACTTCAGTATCTGGGATCTTGTCTTGCCATGTAATCTTCAATAGCTTCCTAAGGCAGACTGTGTGGACGTGGTTTAATTTCCTAGCGTGTCGCTGATAAACAGTCCAGGTTTCACAAACATATAGCAGTGTGGATAATGCAACTGCTTTATAGACCTTCAGCTTTGTTTGCAGGCATATTTCATTTTTCTCGCATAGCTGTAGCATGTGGTGGTAGCATAGTTATGGCGACTGTAGTGTGTGAATGAGACTAAACAACCTCAACAATCGACCCTATAATGTACTGGCAGCGGGAATGTTAGCATTCCCTCATTAGGAAAAATCTATTGGGAATGTTCATTTCTAATTATTTCATTATGAAAATTAGAGCTGGAGAAGTTCCGAAGTAATCTCGCGAACATTGTGGCATGGTTGTTCCGTTAATTATCACTAATATTCATGTGTTAGTCGGCACTAAATAGCACTATTGACATTGCGTTTTTAGTTTATAATTAATAATATCTGGCAATTCATCTCACATTATAACTATTTGCATCGCGTTTTCAAGTCATTAAAACACTATTAATGCCGTGTTAGTCGGCGCACTGCTCCGCTAGTGGCAACCGACTTTTTGATATAGCACGATTATTATTCTAAGGACATTCACCTTAAAAAGAACCACCCAAACTGACATATTCAGGTCAGGATATTACTGTTGGGATCACTTTCTGCGGCTCAAGGGGCTGAGTGGTCTCCAGGTAGAGTGTCCACCTCGAGTGCTGGAGGTCCCGGGTGCAAGCCCTGGTGAGGGCATGAATATTTTTCACGTGGACCTCTAGTAACAAAATTTCCCCCTTGTCTCTGCGTAGTGAGATTGGACGCCCGTGTGTATTGTTGCGCACGTAAAATATCCCTTGGCAGTTGGAAATCTAAACAGAGTAGCCTAACGGCGCTGCCCGTGCAAAATTTCGAGTTACAAATCTACCCAAAGTATTGCAGGATCCTCGCTGGTGCTACGGAGTTCGTGCACTGAGCTAAGGAGTATAACGGAGCACTTATGGGTTACACCCGTGTGCCATGATGTTGATCCATCGACTAAACTAAATTTTCTGCAGCTCAGCATAATAACTCGGTCATTGTAGCGTAGCTGGTCTGCTAATATGGACAACATCAGAATTGTGAAATACTTGTGGTGACAGTATAGTTGTGGTGTAATTATAGTTGAGGTGACAGTATAGTTGTGGTAACAGTATAGTTGAGGTGACAGTATAGTTGTGGTGACAGTATAGTTGAGGTGACAGTATAGTTGTGGTGACAGTATAGTTGAGGTGACAGTATAGCTGAGGTGACAGTATAGTTGTGGTGACAGTATAATTGTGGTGACAGTATAGTTGTGGTGACTGTATAGCTGAGGTGACAGTATAGTTGAGGTGACAGTATAGTTAAGGTGACAGTATAGTTGTGGTGACAGTATAGTTGTGATGACAGTATCGCTGAGGTGACAGTATAGTTGTGGTGACAGTATAGTTGATGTGACAGTATAGATGTGAAAACAGTATAGTTGAGGTGACAGTATAGATTAGGGGACCGTATATTTGAGGTGACAGAATAGATGTGAAAACAGTATAGTTGAGGTGACAGTATAGTTGTGGTAACAGTATAGTTGAGGTGACAGTATAGGTGAGTTGACAGTATCGCTGAGGTGACAGTATAGTTGAAGTGACAGTATAGTTGTGGTGACAGTATAGCTGAGGTGACAGTATAGTTGAGGTGACAGTATAGTTGAGGTGACAGTATAGTTGTGGTGACAGTATAGTTGTGGTGACAGTATAGCTGAGGTGACAGTATAGTTGAAGTGACAGTATAGTTGTGTTGACAGTATAGCTGAGGTGACAGTATAGTTGAAGTGACAGTATAGTTGAGGTGACAGTATAGTAGAGGTGACAGTATAGTTGTAGTGACAGTATAGCTGAGGTGACAGTATAGTTGAAGTGACAGTATAGTTGTGGTGAAAGTATAGTTGGAGTGACAGTATAGTTGTGGTGACAGTATAGTTGAGGTGACAGTATAGTTGTGGTGACTGTATAGCTCAGGTGACAGTATAGCTGAGGTGACAGTATAGTTGAGGTGACAGTATAGTTGAGGTGACAGTATAGTTGTGGTGACAGTATAGTTGAGGTGACAGTATAGTTGAGTTGACAGTATAGCTGAGGTGACAGTATAGTTGAAGTGACAGTATAGTTGTGGTGACAGAATAGGTGTGGTGACAGTATAGCTGAGATGACAGTATAGTTGAAGTGACAGTATAATTGTGGTGAAAGTATAGTTGAAGTGACAGTATAACTGAGGTGACAGTATAGCTGAGTTGACAGTATAGTTGAGGTGACAGTTTAGTTGTGAAAACAGTATAGTTGAGGTGACAGTATAGTTGAGGTGACAGTATAGCTGAGGTGACAGTGTAGTTGAGGTGACAGTATAGTTGTGGTGTCAGTATAGTTGAGGTGACAGTATAGTTGAGTTGAGAGTACAGCTGAGGTAACAGTATAGTTGAAGTGACAGTATAGTTGTGGTGATAGTATAGGTGTGGTGACAGTATAGCTGAGGTGACAGTATAGTTGAAGTGACAGTATAGTTGTGGTGAAAGTATAGTTGAGGTGACAGTATAGCTGAGGTGACAGTATAGCTGAGTTGACAGTATAGATGTGAAAACAGTATAGTTAAGGTGACAGTATAGTTGTGGTGACAGTATAGTTGAGATGACAGTATAGTTGAGGTGACAGTATAGCTGAGGTGACAGTATAGTTGAGGTGACAGTATAGTTGATGTGACAGTATAGCTGAGGTGACAGTATAGTTATGATGACAGTATAGTTGTGGTGACAGTATAGTTGAGGTAACACTATAGTTGTGACAGTATAGTTGAGGTGACAGTATAGTTGGAGTGACAGTATAGTTGTGGTGGCAGCATAGTTGTGGTCGCGGTATAGTTGTGGTTGTCCTGTTATTCCCGAGAGGAGATTGGAATCAACAAGCACATCTTTAAACTTAGTATCTGTTGGGATTATTGACTGACTTTGGTCTACACTCCTCTCTTCTGTCTTCCATTCCATATATCTATTTCTTTCTCTCTCTCTCTCTATTATTCCCTCAACACATACTCCGACAACAGTTCCTTTCAACGATAAGATAAAAGATTTATTAATAAAAAAAACTATGTCTGGTGTATGTATGGATATTGTCTATGTAGTTGGTATGTTCTTCTATTGTGGATGCCAGATAAGATGTTGAGAGATAGTCTCCGTGTCTTCTCTCGTCTCTTCTCTCAGCTAGAGTACAGGACATTACATAGATACAACGGAACGATCTCACCCTGACAGCTCCGTCTGCTTGAGTCTGTAGATATATCCGTTTTTTGTAATGAAAAATGTTCACCACTGTATGAATGTATTTAACCCGATCACCATATGCTGTCAGCTTAAACGGAATGGTCTTTCTTATCTTATAGCGTTCTTAATTCCATCCTGGAAAACACCTCGAGTTTCTGGTATTCTGTATTTTTGTCCTGTACAAGTTCTACACTGGATAGTTCTTAATGGGTATAGGTACTTTGTATGCACCTTGCAACTCTTCGATACTGAGTCATTTGAGTTTTTCTATTAGTTTAAATGATCTCTATTTTCCATTCTCTGTCCTCCTTACTTCTTACTATGAAAATTCTGTTCTTTCCTTTCTTATGCACAAGTGTCGTGCTTTATTACTTTAAAGTGCTTTCTTGTGGTTTATCAACACTGGGTGATCTTGACCACAGCCATCTGTGTTATATCTTAGTTGATAAGTCCCTCACTGGTATGGAAACCTTATAAACATCCTAGTCTGAATTGGGAGTACTAATGCACAAAAGATACACAAACGTTCATCCGAACGCAGCACAACCCTTTACATAATCCTTCTCTCCCGAAACCTAAGAAACACACTCTCTCCACACAAAGACGTAGCCACTCTTTTATAGGTCATCTTTGCCGCATAGTCCTTGACATTGCTGGACACCTCACATCCAGACTTCATTATCATCGTTAGTGGAAAATTACAGCTCTGAACCGTTTCACATCCATACCGCAATATGCTGTCCAATAATACTGTCTGCCTTTGTCGCAAACCAATTTTTCCACTCGACAGTTTACCTGGGCGGTTAGTGGCCCCGTCTGTCTTGACCTATAAACACATGCCTGGTCAACCCGTTGTTTGTTACCCTTACTGCTTCGTTTGTTAACCCTTCTTCTACCTGGTTAGTCGGTGTATACAGTCGTCTATCTGGGAATCATTAACTCTCAGTATTTCACGACAGTGGTTCCGGTATAGTTGTGGTGCCAGAATATTTGTGGTGGCGGTATAGTTCTGGAGTTGTGTTTGCGCTATAGTTGTGGTGACAGTATAGTTGTGATAGCCTTATAGTTGTGGTGGAAACATGGGAGGACATCGTGACATCGTGCAATCAGAATACAGCGAACTATAGGACGGCTTGGCTAGAGTTGATTGAGTGCTTGTGTCCCAAAGGCGATAAAGGCAGAAGACAGGACAAGGCTTTGTTTCTTGCCACTTTGGCTAAGGGACCCATTAGCGTAAAAGAATAGATTTGAAATAACTTGCAGCTTGCCGTTCTGTTATGTTATCGTGTAGAAAAAGTGATACTTGTGAACTTGTGAATGGCTGAGAGTTGTTAAGTGTTGCCTGGCATTAGCCTGGGATGTTGTAACTGAAGGTGAGGGTGGAATCAGCTATAGTATAAGCATAGGAATGTACTGCAAGGCTAGAGTTGTGAACTGCAGTTAAATAAGATCCACCTCAAAGTCTAGTCTTTGGGAATCCATATAATTTTAACAGATGGAATTTATAGAATTTACACAGATGAAATCCATAGAATTTACACAGATGTAATCCTTAGAATTTAAACAGATGGAAGTATTAGAATTTATACTGATAGAATCCTTAGTATTCATATCGATGGATACCTTAAAATGTATACACATGGAATCTATAGAATTTATTGCTGCTGGAATCTATAGAATTTATATAGATGAAATCCTTAGAATTTATACAGCTGAAATCCAAAGAATGTATACAGATTAAACCCATAGAATTTATATAGATGAAATATTTAGAATTTGTACTTATGAGATCCAAATAATTTATATGCAAATGGAATCCATAGAATTTATACACATGGAATCCTTAGAATTTATACATATGAAACCCATGGGATTTATATAGATGGAATACTTTGAATTCATACATGTGGAATCCTTAGAATTTATTCAGATGGAATCCTTAGAATTTATACAGATGAAACCAATAGAATTTATATAGATGGAATACTTAGAACTTACACAGATATAATCATAAATTTATGTTGATGGAATCCAAAGAATTTATGTAGATGAATCCATAGAGTTTATTAGATGGAATCCATAGAATTTATACAGACAGAATCCATAGAATTTATGTAGATGAATACATAGAATGTATGTAACTGGAATCCATATAATTTATGTAGATGAATCCATAGACTTTATGCAGATGGAATCCATATAATTTATACAGCTAGGTCGTTCAGAAAGCATTGGCAAACTACTGAACGTAAACTTGCCAAGACATCGACAACAGCAGTGCTGGTGTTGACAGACATATCCTGTAAATAGGATATGGAAAAGACAAGAATCCATATAATTTGTACCGATGGAATCCTTATAATGATACGGATGTAATCCTAAGAATTTATACAGACAGAATATATCATTTATACAAATGGAAAACCTAGTATTTATACAGTTTAGAATTTATACAGAAGGAATCCATACAATTTATACAGATGTAATCCTTAGAATCTATACAGGTTATATCCATAGGATTTATACAGATGGAATCCATAACATTTATACATCTGGAATCTGTTTATATTATACAGCTGGAATCTATAGAATGTATACAGATGGAATCTATAGAATTTATACAAATGAAATCTATATTATTTATACAGACAGATTGAACCTATAGAATTTATACAGATGTAATCTATTGATGGAATCCTTAGAATTGATACATACAAGTCAGCAGCATAGTGTCCTAGATATCCTATAAAAGTACCTAGAACCTTGTAGAGATTAAAAAAGAGAATCGCTATTGCAAAGGTAGCCTTTTGCAAGATGGAAAACATGCTGACCAATAAAAAGGTGTCAATCGCAAAGAGAAAAATAGTGAAGAAGTGTTACATAGAATGTGTATTTTTTAGGGATGTGAAATGTGGACAATCAGCTGACAGGCTGAAAAACATCTAATGAGAGTGAAGATGTGGTTTCTGAGGAAAATGTAAAGAATACCATGGACAGACAGAAAATCCAATGGCAAAGCCACGCAAGAAGCAAAGAAGACCGGCAAACCTATTAGAGAAATTGGATACGTTTATAAGAAGAAATAAAGTAGGGAACTTGGTGATAACTGGCAAGATTGAGAGGAAAAGAAGGTAGTTAAGTAAGAGTTAGTAAGTATATGGATGGATTGTCCACGCGATATAGTCTAGACTAGAATACAGAGCTGATCCACGAGTTTGATGATCGTGCGAGATGGTGACACATGATCGCCCAAGCTTATCGGCATGGCACATGATGAATGAATGATCAACGACCGGTAAAACAATACATGGGTCAGTTGAACTAAAATGTTGCCACATGATAATGAATCATGAATATGCATAAGAATGAAGAGCTAGAGAAGGATATAGAATCTTTCTAGTGGGTTGTGATGAGAGCGACGCTCGGTAAAGGACACATGATGATGATGGTGATTAAAACTCAGACACCCAAACTGATTGTTGTCAAACCAAAGCCCAGCCAGCAGACATAATCAGTCAGACGGATACAATTGCCAAGAAAGATACCCTGACACCACGCAAGTCAACACTCCGCACATTTCTGAGAACATCCGACGTCAAGCAAAACAAATCGACCCGGACGTTTTCAATTGCTTTATTTGAACATCATTTTAAAACCACGCACCACGGTCTCTGTATTTTCCCCAAGTGCCAAAGAAACGTAATGGTGATTTCACAGCAAACTACTCGTAACAACTTCAAAGCTTTAATTGGCCTCTTTCGTTGTTGTGCTTTTCTTAGCCCGTGTGACATTGGTGTATTGTGTGCCAGCCCGAGCTAAAACAGACACCACGCCTTCGTTGTTTGCTGTGTGAGCTGAGTTTATTACCAAATATATTAATGTGGCTTTTCTTTCCCGCTCGATCAAATAGACTGCTTAAAAAAAAACCGCAACATTTTTGGTGTTACTTTTATAAAAGATATTCGCTGATTGGACATCAGTCAACCTATCGACTGTGTCCATCTGGTCATTAACTTAACGTGGTTACCTGAATTGTACTCACCTCATGATTCGTGAGGTAATGAAAGAGGTCAAGGTCAAAATAGCATTTTTGACAATAACTCGTGACAGATTCGTGATAATCCCTTGAAACTTTCTGAACACAAAATTCTCTGACCATATTATTGAATGCCTATAAAAGATTGACGCTCCTCGAATAAATTCAGTTGAAAGTTCAATATGCAAGTATGACTCATCTCACTACAGAACAACGACTCATCATCATTGGATGTTTACAGGCTGGACAGTCACAAAGTGTAGTAGCCAGAGAATTTAATGTGGTTAGAAGCACCATTAGTTGTCTTTGGGGGTGATTTCAAGAAACCAGCTCATCGGCAGACCGGCCGCACAGTGAAGACCCAGAATCACAACTGCTGTCGAAGACCGCTTCATACGACTGCGTCACCTTAGGAATCGATTTGCATCTGCGTCCTCCACAGTCCAGTCAATGCCAGGAGCTCGTCGAATTTCAGATCAAACTGTCAGGAACCGGCTGCACGACGCTGGTCTTTGGGCTAGAATATCCTACAGAGGTCCTGTTCTTACGGACCGGCATCGCCAGAACCGACAGCACCGTCAATAAAATGTTGGTACAAATTTGCAATTGAAACTGCCATAATTTTGCGTTTCTTTATTTGAACAATATATGTGCTGCTACTTCTAGTGCACTGGACTATTTTTGTGTGTGCGGATTAGCTTTCCCGATTACCAGTGTCCCTCGTCTTCAAGCGAAACCTTCTCCGACTTTTGAGTTACTTAACATTTACGTCCACAAGCCACAAGTCAAGGACGAGAAGTCAACACTTTAGTTCAACCGACTGGTGTTAGTTAGTTAGTTAGTCGATAGATCATCCTCATTGCACGTCGAACTATTCAGTCCATAAGTGGTCGGATCTCCTCCTTAGTAAATCCCGCAGTGTGTAGCTGCTCACGACACCAGTTCTGAGTTGGTTGTGTTAATCTTCTTTGGCTTCCTGCACAGTGTTCTCGTCGCGTTGTTGTTTTTACCAGTCGGTATTAGCTCCCTGTGTAAGACTCTGTTTTAAGTTGAAGCACTTGTCTGGCCTGTCTCTGAGAAGAAATAAAAAACATGACTAACATAGCCCTGATTCCGTCCAGACCGTATGGCTGTTCTGAATCATTATTACCATTACACCATCGCTGTTCAACCTCAAAAAAGAAGCTATATTAGGGCTCACTGCCAGGTTAAATTCTACCATTGCCCTACCCCGTTCACCCGAAGAAGTGAAGCTATATTAGGATCCATCGCCTGGCTCAGATTAATAATCCCGTGACCGAGGAACACATAATATTAATTTGACTGTGATTGTGGCAAATGGGGTGTCTGAATCCTGACCTGCTTGCACCTTATATACGAGTACCTCTCCGCAAATGTGACTTTTCAATAGGCGTCTAGCATTCTGTTCGGCTTTGCCGGCCCTGCGGAAAGGAGGTTTCAAATGCAATTCGTAATCATTTACGCCGAGTTCCAAACCCTGCTGAGGACGATTTGGCAGCAGACCACCTTACGTTGGTTTCCATACAAATGTATGGGGGGGGGGGGGGGGGGTCGTTCAGGAAGCAATGGCAAATTAGCGAGCGTTAATTTGCCCAGAAATCACAAACAGCCAAGAAATGCTGGGGTTGACTGTGACGTCCTGTCAAGGATATGCAACTACCTGACGTGTCTTGCTGTCTACCGGAGAACATGATCAGACTGGGCATTCTAGTGGGAGTCTCCGAGTCTCCGTGGCGAAGTGGTCAAGCCGTTTGACTCGGGCTCCGAAGGTTGTGGGTTCAATTCCGGGCCACGTCCTTCGGTTCACGGGTGAAATTTTTCTGAGACTCCTGTGTGTCGTCGCTAGAGCTACAGAGTTCGTTCTTTGTGCAACGTTTTCCGCGCTGCGGAAAGAGACCGAGCCATATGGGATAAAAACTCGGTGCAATGAAGTCGACCCTGTCAACTTTTAAGCGACTTTTTAAGACTAGGCATTGTGCTAACAAGTCTGCATCTGCGATTCTCAATCCTGATCTTACTGCTCCTTAAATGCCTTACCCCAAATGTAACTGTCCAGTACCAGTTATTGTGCACGCGCGGACACACATACACACTCACATGTGCACATAAACGCATACACGCACACGCACACACACACCTCTTCCTTTTTATTTTGGTTTCTTGGCCCAAAGAAGTAAAAGAGATCTCTACAACACCCGTACGCGTAGCGATGGAACTTAGGTACCGGATTGGCAGAAAAGTATCTACACTTGGATGGATACCAGCCCATTCCGGGCTCCGGTAACCTTGACGACAATGCATTGAACCTGAGGAGTTACACCCGTTGTTCGGAGGATTGACAAACAACCCACACAGCTACGACACTGCACCAGGAGATGTCTCATCATCATCACATCATCATCATCATCATCATCATCATCATCATTATCATCATCATCATCATCATCATGTGCAATATCGGTAAGCGTGAGCGGTCATGTTTCGCAATCTTACACGATGAACAGAGTTGTGGATCAGCTCTGTGTTCTTGTCTCGACCATGCCATGTGGTTAAGCCATCCAGATATTTACTTCCCTGCCTTCCCTTTGTTCTTTTCCCCTCAATCTTATCAGTTATCACCAAGTTTTCTAGTTTATTTCTTCTTATAACTTGCCCAAAAATGTGATTGTCTGCGTATTTCTCTAATCAGTTTGCGGTTTTCCTTTGCCTCTTGCCGGACTGGCTCGTTGGTTTTTCTAGTTATGTCTACAATATAAACTAACACACAGTAATGCAGCTTTACAGAACACAATTATGGAAAACACAGGACGTTGCGGTGACTAGCCCTCATCAGCAAACAAATACATACACAAAACACAACATATAATCACGGGGAAGACAATACAGTAATTACATTAAGGCATAAGGACAGGATGAGAAGAATGGAAAAATGAAAATAAAAAAAAATAGAACAATGGAAAGAACATGGAAAAATAAACAACAATGTGTAACTTAGATGTAACGGAGAACGGGAATTTTTTATCCACTGGGAAAAATTGCCGCTTCTTCGAGGTTGAGAATTTCTCTTAGAATGCTAACTGCTCGACTAGCTGGCTTTCATAGGTTAGATTTTTAGCAGTCTCCGTCAAACATCACAATGAGTTTATTCTTCCTTGAAGTGCAAATTTGTCTGCCGATAGCATGAAGTTGCTGTGGGTGACTTATTTCCCATGTTAATGTTGTTGTAGTCAACAGTACAGTTCATGATGATGTAGCTATGGTGCATTTGAACAGGATTGTTTTTTTTTTTTTTAAGTTGCATATCCCTTAGAGGTCGTTGCAGTCAACACCGGCATTTTTCAGCAGCTGTTGGTGTTCTTGGAAATATTAGGCTCAGTAGTTTGCCATTGCTTTCTGAGCGACTGGCTCACATACCCCCGTAAGCAAACAACTCGACGCGATCCGCTGCTAAATCTCTGGCAGCTTTGTTTCTCACGTGGACATTTGGGATTGTGGAGAAAGTCTTTAACCCCTTTGCCAGAGAGACCGGCTTGAACATGATACAATATTTATTTTTTACTAGCAGGTCTGTCTGTCTGTCTGTCTGTCTGTCCGTCTGTCTGTCTGTCTGTATAGCTATCTGTGTGTGTGTGTGTGTGTGTGTGTGTTTCTAACTAGCTGGCTAGCTATATCTAGGGGAGATGTGTGGGGAGATATGTGGGTCGTGGGGATGTGTGGGTGGGGGGACGTGTTTGGGTGAGGATGTGTATGAGGGGTGGGGGATGTATGAGTGGATGAGGGATATGTGTGGGTGGGTTGGGAATATGTGTGTGGGTGGGGGTGTTGTAGTTGAGGGATGCGAGGTTGGGAGGGGGGTTGGGTGAGTGTGTGTAGATTGGGGGATGGGTGGTGTATATCTGGGTGGGGAGAGATGCTTGGGTGGGGATGTGTGTGTGTTGGTGGGTGCGAGATTTGTGGGTGGATGGCGGGAGATGGTGTGGATGGTGGATATGTGGGTAGGTGCAGGATGTGTGGGTTGGCAGGGAGTGAATGTGTTTGTGTGTGGGTGCGCATGTATGTGTGTGTATGTAAGAAGGGAGAGAGAGATGAGCGCACGCATGTCATATAATATGCTGTTCCATATTTTGTGTACATTCTCATATTTCATATTATCAGTTTGAATGCCACTTGATTCCATACTGTTTTGTGTATTCTCATCTTTCATAGTATCACTTTCTATGCCACTTGATATAATCATGTATAATACGAACACATGCACATTACTGTAAAGTGAGTGAGAGAGAGAGAGTGAGTGGGTGAGTGTGAGAGAGAGATAGTGTGTGTGTGTGTGTATGGTTGGTGTGGAATGTATGTGTGGGAGGGGTATGTGTGTGTGTGTGGTTGGGGGTGTGTTGGTGGGTGGGTGGAGCATGTGTGTGTTGGCGAGTCTGCGTGGGTTTGGGTATGTGTGAGTGGGGAGTTGAGTGTGGGTGGAGATATGTGTGAGGGATGTTTGTGTGGGTGGTTGTGAGACGTATGGGTTGGTGAGGGGATGTGTGAGTGGGTGGAGGGATGTGTGGTGGGTGGAGATGTGTGGGGGACAGTGATAGAATGGATGTTTTAGTGAATCGTGTTTGTGAGAGTGTGTGTGTGCGTGTGTGTGTGTGAGTGTGTGTGTGTGTAAAAGAGAGAGAGAGAGAGAGAGAGAGAGAGAGAGAGAGAGAGAGAGAGAGAGAGTTGAACGCACGCATGTCATGCAACATGCTATTACTCTTACATATTTTATGTATATTTTCATCTTAATATTATCATTTTGAATGCCACTTTATTGCACCACCTTTAATATGAACACATGTACATTACCGTAGAGTGAGTGAGAGAGTTAGTGAGTGCGTGTGTTCGTGTGTGTGTGTGGGGGGGGGGGAGAGAGAAATGAGAGAGTTGAATTGCATCACTATTTTTTATGCTACACTATGTATATGTAAATTTCTTTCTCAAATTTTTTACAATTTTTGTGAGAATGCTCACGACAGTCGTCAGTGTATGTGTGTGTGTGAAGTGTGAGAGATGCTCTTCTTCTTCTTCAGCGTTCCGAGCCATTGAGGTTCTTTGCTGCAGATACAATCCGTCTCCATTCGTCTCTCTGGTTGACCTTCTCTTGCCAGTCGTTGATTCCAAGTGCTTGTAGGTCTGTATATATATTATCTCTCCACCGTCTTCTTGGTCTACCTCGGGGTCTACGGTCATTTATTTCCTGGGTGTAAGCGAGTGGGAGATTGTTCATACTAATTTAAGTGATTATGTAAGGCATCATGTCTAGATGTGAGAAAGGTGTCTAGGGTACGTATGTGTGCGGGGGATGCGTGTGTAATGGATGTATGTGTGGAGTGAGTGTATGTAGGGGTGTGTGTGTGGGGGTTGGGGGAGGAGTGGGTGGGCAATGTGTGTGTGGGTGGGGGATGCGGGTGTGAGTGAGGGGTGTGCCGGTAGGTGGGGATGTATCGGTGGGTGGGGAGATGTGTGGGGGATATGTGGGTGGGTGACGTGTGGTGGATGGGGGATGTGTGTGGGTGAGGGATGTGTGTGTGGGGGGGGGAATTGGGTGGATGGTAGGAAGTGTGTGGGTGTTGGTGGGTTGGGGGTTGTGTGGGTTGGTGGGTGGGGAAGTGTGTGTGGTTAGGTGGGTGCGGGGTGTGAGCGGTTGGGGGATGAGTGTTTGGCTGGGTGGTTGGAGGTGTGTGGATAATTATAATGATATGGGTGGGTGTGTGTGGGCTGGGGGATGGGTATATTTGCGGGAGATGTGTGTGTGTGGGGGGATGTGTGTTAATAGGCAAGGGTGGTTGGTGGGTGTTTGGGTGGGGGTGTGTGTGGTTGAGTGAGGTGTGTGGGTGGGGTGTGTGTGGGTGAGTGGGGGATGTGTATGACTGGGTGAGACTGTGTGTGGGTGGGTGGGGTGGGTATGTGGGATTGTGGGATGGGTGGGGTGTGTGTGTGGGTGGGGATTGTGTGGGTTGGTGTGTGGGGAATGTGTATGTGGGTGGGTGGGTAGGTGTGGGTGTGTGTGTTGTTGGGGGATGAGTGTTTGGCTGAGCGGTTAGAGGTGGGTATGTGTATGCTGGGGGATGGGTGTGTTGTGGGGAGATGTGTGTGGGGGAATGTGTGTTAATAGGGAAGGATGGGTTGGTAGCTGTTTGGGTGGGGGTGTGTGTGGGTGTGTGGGTGGGATTTGTGTGGGGGTGTGTAAGGCTGGGTGAGGCTGTGTGTGGGTGGCTGGGGTGGGTATGTGGAAGGCTGAGGTAGGTGGGGGGGGTGTGCGGGTGGGGGATATGTTTGGGTGGATGGAGGGTGTGTGTATGGGTGGGTTATACGTGTGGGTGAGGTGTAGTTGGATGGTTGGGGGTTGTATGTGGGTGGATAGGGATTGTGTGGGTGGGTTTGGGTGTATGTGGGTGGAAAGTGGTTGTGTGGGTGGGTGAGGGATGTGTCTCATAACATTGTAATATGCACTGTTTATGTTTACAACATTCATTTGACAATGGATTTTCCTATGTGAATACATCGTGCACTATTGATGAATGAAAGATGAGTGATTGGAAGGGCCAAATGTAAGACGGGCCTGCGTGCCCAATTTGTAACCCTTTTAAAATAAAGTTGAAACAGTTGAATTGAATATCTGTCTATCTGTCTAGCTATCTCTCTCTATGTATGTCTGTCTAGCTAGCTAGCAATCTCTCTGTCTGTCTGTCTGTCTGTCTCTCTCTCTCTCTCTCTCTCTCTCTCTCTCTCTCTCTGTCTGTTTGTCTATCTGCCTGCCTAGCTAGTTATCTATCTGTGTGTCTGTCTTTCTAACTAGCTAGCTATGTCTGTCTGTCTGTCTGTCTGTCTGTCTGTCTGTCTGTCTAGCCAGCTAGCAATCTCTCTGTCTGTTTGTCTGTCTGCCTAGCTAGCTATCTATCTCTTTCTAACTAGCTAGCTAGCAATGTCAGTCTAGCTAGCTGGCTATATGTCTGTCAGTTTAGCTATCTCTTTGTGTCAGTCTGTCCAGCTAGCTAGCAATCTCTCTCTCGCGGCCTGTTTGTCTGTTTGCCCCTCTCTCTCTCTCTCTCTCTCTCTCTCTCTCTCTCTCTCTCTCTCTCTCTCTCTCTATGTGTGTGTGTCTGTATGTGTGTCTAATTGCCTGTCTGTCTATCTATCCGTCTGTCTCTCAGTTTGTTTGACGGACTTTCAAAGACGTGCCTGTCTGCTGGTCTCTGTCTGTCTGTCTGGCTGTCTGTCTGTCTGTCTGTCTGTCTGTCTGTCTGTCTGTCTGTCTGTCTGTCTGTCTGTCTGTCTGTCTGTCTCTCTGTCTTTATCCTTCAAATCGCATTCCCGCAGTTTCTGTCTGCCTTTTATTCTTTTCCCCCGACTCCCTTTCTGACTGCCTGATTGTCTGACTGTACGTCTCTATATATGTATGTCAATTTACTTTGCCTGTCTGCTTAACAAGATACATGTCTATTTTTTGAGTGGTGTGTCTACCTGTGCGCCCTCCTGTCCGATGTCCGTCTCTCCCCTTGTCTGTCTGTTTGTCTGGCAATAAACCTGCAGACGTGATTGGTTACATGTCTTTCATTGAACATGCTAATAAATGCTATCCGCCGGAACACGCATGCGCACTGCGCTGACATATTTATCCACACAATCACCTGTCAATTACGCAGAACTCGCAGGTGAAACCGCAACACCTGTGACACGTTGTGCACACCTGAGTTTGTGAACATCAGTAGCTAAAACATGCGGCTGTGACAAACACACAAACCAGGTGTGAGATACGTGTAGCGGAAGCAAACCATTTGCTGGTATTTAACGTCACTTTGGTCGAAGTATACCGGCGCCTAAAGTCAATCTCTGACGTCATTTGGGGGAAGAATGTTCTAATCTCAATGTGCAGTATCTTTACATTTTTATATTGTCTGTTGTGTTACCTGATATTGTCTGTTGTGTTACCTGATATTGTCTGTTGTGTTACCTGATATTGTCTGTTGTGTTACCTGATATTGTCTGTTGTGTTACCTGATATTGTCTGTTGTGTTACCTGATATTGTCTGTTGTGTTACCTGATATTGTCTGTTCTCTTATGTATTTCTGCCGGTTCTGTGGTAAAGGTGTTACTGGCGCAGTTTGTAATCCCGCATACCGCGTTCGAAGCACAGCTGTGAGAGATCTGACAGCACCGCCTTGCGTTGGGTTTTTCATAAAATAGTATGATTGCTGGTCCTTCAGAAAGCAATGGCAAACTATTGAACGTAATCTTGCCAAGAAATCACAAACAGCCAAAAATTTTGGGGTTAACTGCCACGTACTGTAAAGGACTTCCAGTCTGAAACATGGCGGATAGACATTTGAGCTGTTAAGGTCTCTGGGGTGTTTATGCTTGTGGCTAAGGTTTGCATTCGCATTTCCCTCATGTTGGACTGGTAGTTTATGGTTCCGTCGCCCTGCTATACTGAGCTGTGTGCGTGACGCGACACTGTGAGCTGTGAATTTCGTGTGGAATCTGTTTACATCTGTCCGCGGTTGTTTGTAGCATGAACTGCTTGTTTGGAATTATGGCGGACGGCCTGTCAGTGAACTGACTGGATTGTCTTATGCAGTAATGTGTGACTGCTAGTTTTCTAGTGACTGCCGCTTCCATCAATGATGGACTGTATTTTCATTGAGGTCTTTTGTGTTGGCATTCTGGCGGCGGAATTATGCACAGTTTACCTAAGCGGGCTGTTGCCTTGTCGAGACTCCTGTCTGTTCCACTTTTCACATGGGGCAGTGAGGAGCATTTTGTGCGATATTTACTGGCACAGGAACGGAGCATAATGGAGACGGCCCGTTGCCGTGAAGTTGGAATCGCGACTAATGACTAACGACTAAGTCCTGTAAATGATATGCAACTAACTAAAATGCATTTCTATTAGTATATGGTGTTACTCTCATTAGGGCAGCCGAAAGGATTCACCAACCTTTGCCAGTTAAATTACCAAATGTCCTTTGTCCCCGCTATGGCCTATTAGTTGTTTAGTTAGTCGACAGATTATCATCATTGCACATCGAACCATTCAGTCCATAAGTGATCGGATCCCTTCCTCAGAAAATCCCGCAGCGTGTAGCGGCTAACGACACCAGTGCTGTGTTGGTTTATCAATCTTATTTAGCTTCCTGCGTAGTGTTCTTGTTTGGCCACCCCTCTTTTAATTTGCTGTTCTCGCAGTCTGGCCATGGTTGTAGATTCACAGTCATCACGGTTCACGCAAAAGTCTTATTTCTCGTAGAGCATTCAGAATGTCAGCCTGGTCCATGGCGCGTCCGCCCTCCACAGTAGCCTCACCTGCGAGCTTGTCAGCCCGCTCATTTCCTTGTACTCCCGCATGCCCTGGCACGAAGATGAAACTAATCTTTGCCAGCCGAGACCGCTCCAGAGACAGCAACCACTCTCTTCGAATCCACTCCATCTTTATCTTCTTGATCATATTCATTGAGTTGCTAAGGTAACATGCCTTATTGTGTCTCGAGCCATGTTATTGCTTTACTTACTGCCATGACTTCCATATTCAGGCTACATGTGGTCTCAACGAAAGCACCAGAGTCCTCCTTCACAATTCTCTTTCCCGCTCCGTGAAGGCACATGAGCTTCTCACATGTCGGACGACCGACCCATCTGTGTAGATGACAGCATCACCGTCTAACGAATTCTCGAAAATCAACGCTTGTACTTCCGCCTCCACTGCAGCTGGATTTTTTTGTCTGCATTTTCTGTCTAGTTGGATGCAAACTGAAAAGGACATACATAAATCTGTTGGCACTTGTACCCACTCCTCGCCAGGTTCTAAGTCCTCAAGTGAACACACGTGTTGAAGAATATCTTCGGCTTGACCCATCCACGACCTTCCTCTTTTTAACCTGCTGCCCTTCACCTTCCTAATTTCACTATGCAGTGGATGTTGTGTGTTTGCGTTAACTCTGATGTAGGCACGTGCTCTGCAAATATGTAGTCTGTCTTCAATGGTTGGAAAATCAAGAAGGTAGCGCATCGCCCTGCATGCTGTATCTCTTGTACATCCAAGAATAATGCTTTTAGCTTCGTTTTGTATCCTTTCCATCCTTTCTATCTGCTTACGGCTGAGAGTCAGGATTGCCATCGCATACTCAAAAACAGACTTGACAAGCCCCTCATATAGGAGGCATAGATGTCGCTGCTCCAGTTTTCTGCCGCCATCATCCGCATCGCAACGAAACCCCGCTTGGCTTTTGTTATCACCTGGTCTATGTGCTCATTATAAGCAAAGCTTCGATCAAAACGTATCCCAGGGTAATTCATTGCCTGTGTTCTTTCCACAGTCTCTGAACACAGATTAACAGTTGGTGTTGGAGTGTTTACAATATGTTTATTCAAGGAGAATCATGTCACTGTTGCCTTTATTGGGTTGACCATTGCCCCAGCTTCAGCACACCAAGTATTTATGCGAATGAGTTCGGTTTGCTGTTCCACGGCAACCTGATCTCTATCCTTGCCCTAACGATACACTAAAACATCGTCAGCATATGACAATGTCCTCCCTGGTCCAGTGATCTGCTCGCTGGTGATTCTCACAGTGTAGGCGTTGAACAGCACCGGAGATAATGGTGATCCCTGTGGTAGGCCAGGATATATTGTTGTTGGTTCCGAAGAGGGCTGCAGTGATCCCACTAAGGAGGAACGGACTTATCTTGAGTTCAAGAAGCTGAAGCATTAGAAAATCCAATGGTACTCTGTTGTACGCGTCCTCAAGATCAATCGCTGCAGCAAAGGTGTCAATGCCTGAGTGGAAACCTTCATAAACATCATGGACAAAAACTGCTGCATTGGTCCAGGTTTCTCTTTTGGGACGGTACCCTCCCAGGGTAGGTGGGAAAACACCTTGCTTCTCTAGCTGGCTTGATATTTTTCTGGCAATTAACTTCTCCAGCAGCTTGCCCATTGTATTCTGCATGGTGATTACTCGATATCCCTGAATTGTTGTGTGATTTTTACCAGGCTTCGGCAAGGGAATCAGATAGCTGTGTAACCACTCCTCCTTGATGCTAGCATTCCCTATACTGTTGTTGTACATGTCTGCTAGTTTCTCGAGCTCGTTGTCGGTACACCTATTGATGTCGTCATATCTTATGCCATCTGGCCCTGGAGTACGGTTTTTTGATCGTCGAAGCACAGCCTTGATTTCTTTCACTGTCACTGTGTCTTCATCCGAAATGTTCTTAGCCTTACACCTGTCCGAGGTGACCTCTTTGGCATGATTTCGGCCTCCCATGTCTGTCTGGTTGCTTTGTTCTAGATAGCGTTCGAAGAGGGCTTTGCCCTTGTTCTCGTCAGCCCTGTGCCAGATGAGGTCAGCACCTTGGAAGTCAGAAATTCTCTTATTCTTGACTACCCCATTCATGCTTTTATGTAGTCGCCAGAACAATTTCAGTGACTTGTCTGAGCTTACTCTTTGACATACCTCTGCAAATTTTTCACCTTTAACCACCTTAACAAGTTTTTTTAAATAGCTTACTTTTGTGTGCATCTCTCTTTCTAAGTGCATGCAGGGACCAGGATGGGCAACTCTGTTCTTCTTGGCATTTTGCCATTTCCTTACAGTACTACGCTTATCCATCCAGGCCTTCTCCACCTCAAAATTTCACCAAGGTGGCTGTTCCCAGCTGTTTTTCCTGCCCTGAAACTTTCTGTTCTTGTCGCGCCTTATTTTACTCACCACATTTTGCCCTTTACTGTCATATTTGAAAGTCTTGACCGTTGACTTGTGCTGCCTGGTTCTGCCTTTCTCCACCAATATGCTGCAAGGGTGGTGATCACTGCCGTGGTACCCTCGGACACCCCATCTACACACTGTAGCGAGTGAAGGAGAAACCAGCGCCAGATCAAAAGCATTGTCCTCATCACCTGGGCTGTCCTGGTGACACAGCTACTGTTGATATAAACCAGGTCAATGGTTTCAAGTGTAGTCTCTAGCTCCTCCCCCTGTGTGTTGGAGGAAATGTTTTCCCATGATCTGCCTTTAGCGTTGAAATCGCCACAGAAAATGACATTTTTTTCATGACCTAATATGTCACTTAAGCACTGCCACTTGTGGGAATCCACACTCGCGTTATGGGCATAAACATTAACTAACACGAATGGTAGACCGGATTGAACTCTGATCGCCTGTATTTGTATGTCGTCATTGTCCCAGCTGGACATGTCTAGCTCTGAAACAACCATACTGTCGCGGATGAGAATCGCCATTCCCAGATGTCGCCTGCTGTAGAAACATTTGAAGCCGGCCATTTTGAGTAGCTGATCACCCAGTCTCGTCTCTTGGAGTGCTACAATGTCGTTCCTATAAACAAGGTTTTCGAGAATAGGGCCACGTTGTTTTACGCTGGCGCAGTTCCAATATAGGTTGCGAGTATACCTGAGCCCCAGACGGTCACATTTAAGTCTAAAACGTCTTACCCCTCCACGCTTGCGTAACTTGCGACCACCACGTTGGCTCCACCGTCTTGTTTTGTTGACTGCCGTCCTCAAGGAGCACACAATTTGTTCCGCCATGTTGAAAAAACCAAACAGCATAGAACCACGCACGCTGCGAAAATTCACTCAAGGATTGCTTCGCTCAATGCACGAAACTCCGTAGTATCAGCACAGATCTTGAGAAGAAACTCCTGGTTTTACATCATGGCACACAAATTACACGTAGGAGATGAAAATATCCATCTCCTACGCGAAAAGGTAGCGGTCAGAAAAACAACACAACCGTCCTTCGCCATCTTGACCGAAAGTGCCCCCCCCCCCCCCATGGCATGTGTCCTTGCTATGTCATGTATCCCGACAATGTCCTGTGTCCCTACAATGTCCTCTGTACCTTGTCCTGTGTCCCTACAATGTTCCATGTCCCCTGTCCTGTGTCTCTACAATGTCCTATATCGCTTTCTATGTCCTGTGTCTCTACAATGCTCTGTGTCCCTTGTCCTGTGTCCCTTGTCCTGTGTCATTACAATGTCCTGTGTCCTACAATGTCCTGTGTCCTACAATGTCCTGTGTCAATACAATGTCCTGTATCGCTATAATGTCCTGTGTCCCTGCAATGTCATGTGTCCCTGCAATGTCATGTGTCCCTACAATGTCCCGTGTCCCTGCAATGTCCAGTGTCTCTACAATGTCCTGTGTCCCTATTGTGTCCTGTATTTCTACAATGTTCTGTGTCGCTACAATGTCCTGTGTCCCTGCAATGTCCTGTATTTCTACAATGTCCTGTGCCCCTACAATGTCCTGTGTCTCTACAATGTCCTGAATCTCTACAATGTCCTGTGCCCCTACAATGTCCTGTGTCTCTACAATGTCCTGAATCTCTACAATGTCCTGTGTCCCTATAATGCCCTGTGTCTCTACAATGTCCTGAATCTCTACAATGTCCTGTGTCCCTATAATGCCCTGTGTCTCTACAATGTCCTGTATCTCACAATGTCCTGTGTCTCTACAATATCCTGTGTCTCTACAATATCCTGTGTCTCTACAATTTCCTGTGTCCCTGCAATGTTATGTGTCCCTGCAATGTCGTGTGTCCCATCAATGTCCTGTATCTCTACAATGTCATGTATCTCACAATGTTCTGTGTCCCTGCAATGTCGTGTGTCCCTGCAATGTCCTGTATCTCTACTATGTCCTGTATCTCTACAATGTCCTGTATCTCTACAATGTCCTGTGTCTTTACAGTGTCTTGTATCTCTACAATGTCCCGTATCTCTACAATGTCCCGTGTCTCTACAATGTCCTGTGTCCCTGCAATGTTCTGTGTCCTTACAATATCCTGTGTCCCTGCAATGTCTTGTGTCACTATTATGCTCTGTGTCCTACAATGTCATGTGTCCATATTATGTCCTGTGTCCTACAATGACTCGTGTCCATCTTCTTGCTAGCCGACTCCTTACCTCCCCTTCCAAGAAGCATATCCGGCCGACACTCAGTTTTACTCCGAGGAAAAGTCTGACGGACATATAATCAGATGGGTATTGGTACTCTTCGCTGGCTGTTGCAGATGAGTACGGGGAACATTTGGAAATGTCCCGAGGGTTATGATGTCGGTCCTCGACTCAACTCAACAACCACGGATGTGACGTGTAGTACGACCACATTATGGCAGTTTCCGAGACTTGGCACTGTTTATGAGGTCCCCATCATTGATATTTCAGTGGACTCGGGATCCTCTGCATTGATTGATATTTCAGTGTACTAGCAGTCGCCTGTATTGATATTTCAGTGGACTCGGGGTCTCTTGCATTGATATTTCAGTGGAATCAGGGTCCTCAATTGAGACATAAACCATCTAATCACTTACGTTGTTGTTGTTGTTGTTGTTGTTGCTGCTGCTGCTGCTGTTGTTGTTGTTGTTGTTGTTGTTGATGTTGTTGTTATTGTTGTTGTTGCTGCTGTTGTTGTTGTTGTTGTTGTTATTGTTGTTGTTGTTGTTGTTGTTGTTGTTGTTGTTGTTGTTGTTGTTGTTGTTGTTGTTGTTGTTGTTGTTGTTGTTGTTGTTGTTGTTGTTGTTGTTGTTGTTGTTGTTGTTGTTGTTGTTGTTGTTGTTGTTGTTGTTGTTGTTGTTGTTGTTGATATTTTTGTTGTTGTCTTCCATTGATGCAATTAGGCGTCGTGGAGAGGGGTTATTGAAGTTCCAGCGCTTGTGACTAGTGCCTTACCTCCAATTTCCTCCATGAATCATGAGCAGTAGTCGAGTTGAGTTGAGTTGAGTTGAGTTGAGATGAGTTGAGTTGAGTTGAGCTAATAATTGACATCACTGCACTCAGGGCATTCCCATACGCGCTCCGTCCCCTCATTCAACAGCCAGTAAAGAGTCACACTAATAATCGTTCCCACCGCAGATTGAAAATTCTCCTGGTCTTCCCTCTCAGTTTTTAGATTTTACCAGAACCCCTGCCAATCCCCTGCAATCTAAATCTAGAGACAATGTTGATTGTCTATCAATAGAATCATGTGTAATCTACCACCAAGAGATGCATTCCCTGTCTGCCTATCCATCCATCCACCATGTGCCATGCCGGTAAGCGTGAGCTGTCATGTTCTGCCATCTCACTCGATCACCAGAGTCGTGGATCAGCTCCGTGTTTCTGTCTCGACCATGCCACAAGGCCAAGCCATCCAGGTACTTGCTTCTAGGTCTTTCCCTTGGTTTGTTTCCCTCGATCTTACCAGTTGTCACCAAGTTCTCCAAATAATTTCTTCTCATAACATGCCCAAAAAATTGTGACTGTCTACGTCTAATGTCTCTAATCAATTTACGATCTTCATTTGTTTCTTGAAGGACTTGTTCATTGGTCTTTCTGGCTTTCCATGGTATTTTTTGCATTTTCCTCAGAAACCACATTTCTACAGCCATCAGATGTTTTTCAACCTGACTGCTCATTGTGCAAGCTTCACATCCATATAAAAGTACAGGTTCTATGTAGCATCTCAACACTCTTTTTCTCTTTTCAATTGACATCTTTTTATTGGTCAGTATGTTTTTCATCATGCTAAAGGCTACTTTTGCATTGGCGATTCTTGTTCTAATCTCTTCAGGGCATCTCCCATCAGATGTTATTACTGTTACGAGATAATTGTGCCTATTCACTTGTTGAAGAATATTCCCATTTACTTGTATATTGCATTGTGGTATTTCGTTCTTCCTAGTGACGACTACAATCTGTCTTTTTACAATTTAATTTTAACCCTAGTTGTTCACTGTGTGTAACAACCGCATCTACTAAATTTTGCAGGTCCTGTTCATTGTCTGCAATCAAGACTGTATCATCTGCATATCTAATGTTATTGATGCATCGTCCCCCAATGTTGATTCCTTCCATATTTTCAATATTTCTGAAAATATTTTCACTGTACAGGGAAAACAGATCTGGAGACATTACACATCCCTGTCTCACACCTCTCTTAATAAGCTGATATTGGCCTACTTTATTATCAACACTTATGGCAGCTTGTTGTTTCCAATATATGTTGTTTACAAGTCTAAGGTCTTTTCCATCAATTTGTAGATCAAGCATCCTTATCATGTCGACATGTCTCACTTTATCGAAAGCCTGTCTGCCTATAAGTCTGTTCATATCCCCGCACTCATGCATGGCCAGGGCAAAAAAAATCCATACAATTCTCACAATCCTCTGAAGTAAGGTAAGCCATGCCACACGAAACAATCCCCCCACCCCCACCCTCCCCACCCTTACTAGCATACTCTTTGAGTCCGTAATGAATACAATGTGTGTTGCAGGGGTCATTAGCAGTATTTTAGAATCAAGTAAATTTCTTACCGGATTGCTAGATCTGTCGTAGATTTCTTACCTACTTAAGCCTGTTATATGTGCTACTACACCTTGTCACACTAACCACTGGACGCTCACTGACGAGCTATAACCTACGGTGATTGAGATAAACGGAAATGAAAGTTTGAGAACCCTTGATCTCACAAATGACGGTCTTACGAGATAGTTTTCTTCATTTCCTTTGCGCGTCGCTCCTAGATGTACCTCGTCAGAATCTTAAGCAAAGCTATTTGCTAAGCAAATGTATATTATCAATTCCTGGTGGAGTCGTATTTCTTTCTGCCTTGCGCGTTACTTTAAAACAGACGAAACAACCTCTTTCAGCATGTTTGGATTTTCGTCTTGTTTTAGTAAGTAGAGACGTGTGAAGGGAGAGAAATTCTTGTGTTTACAACCGGTCTGTAGGGGAAATGATCCGCATCTAAATCTTCAAACATACATTCAGTGAGAAGGAGATGTTATGGATTTTCCCGGAATGCTGTATATAGATTTTTATTTAAGCGTTAATTGTTAACTGTACTCTATATACTCCCATGTAAAAGCACAACTACTTGATTGGCTGGATAGTATGTCTGTTCAAGGTTAACTTGATTAGTTGGATCGTTTGTCTGTCTCTATTTAACTTCATTGGTTGGATCGTTTGTCCATCCCTGGTTAACTTGATTGGTTGGATCGTTTGTCCATCCCTGGTTAACTTGATTGGTTGGATCGTTTGTCTATTCCTGGTTAACTTGATTGGTTGGATTGTTTGTCTATCCCTGGTTAACTTGATTGGTTGGATCGTTTGTCTATCCCTGGTTAACTTGATTGGTTGGATCGTTTGTCTATTCCTGGTTAACTTGATTGGTTGGATCGTTTGTCTATTCCTGGTTAACTTGATTGGTTGGATCGTTTGTCTATTCCTGGTTAACTTGATTGGTGGGATCGTTTGTCCATCACTGGTTAACTTGATTAGTTGGATCGTTTGTCCATCCCTGGTTAACTTGATTGGTTGGATCGTTTGTCTATTCCTGGTTAACTTGATTGGTTCGATCGTTTGTCTATTCCTGGTTAACTTGATTGGTTGGATCGTTTGTCTATTCCTGGTTAACTTGATTGGTTCGATCGTTTGTCTATTCCTGGTTAACTTGATTGGTGGGATCGTTTGTCCATCACTGGTTAACTTGATTAGTTGGATCGTTTGTCCATCCCTGGTTAACTTGATTGGTTGGATCGTTTGTCTATTCCTGGTTAACTTGATTGGCTCGATCGTTTGTCTATTCCTGGTTAACTTGATTGGTGGGATCGTTTGTCTATTCCTGGTTAACTTGATTGGTGGGATCGTTTGTCTATTCCTGGTTAACTTGATTGGTGGGATCGTTTGTCTATTCCTGGTTAACTTGATTGGTGGGATCGTTTGTCTATTCCTGGTTAACTTGATTGGTTGGATCGTTTGTCCATCCCTGGTTAACTTGATTGGTTGGATCGTTTGTCCATCCCTGGTTAACTTGATTGGTGGGATCGTTTGTCTATTCCTGGTTAACTTGATTGGTGGGATCGTTTGTCTATTCCTGGTTAACTTGATTGGTGGGATCGTTTGTCTATTCTGGTTAACTTGATTGGTGGGATCGTTTGTCTATTCCTGGTTAACTTGATTGGTGGGATCGTTTGTCTATTCCTGGTTTACTTGATTGGTGGGATCGTTTGTCTATTCCTGGTTTACTTTATTCGTGGGATCGTTTGTCTATTTCTGGTTTACTTGATTGGTGGGATCGTTTGTCTATTCCTGGTTTACTTGATTGGTGGGATCGTTTGTCCATCCCTGGTTAACTTGATTAGTTGGATAGTTTGTCTGTCTCTATTTAACTTCATTTGTGGGATCGTTTCTCCATCCCTGGTTAACTTGATTAGTTGGATAGTTTGTCCATCCCTGGTTAACTTGATTAGTTGGATAGTTTGTCTGTCTCTATTTAACTTCATTAGTGGGATCGTTTGTCCATCCCTGGTTAACTTGATTGGTTGGATCGTTTGTATGTCCCTGGTTAACTTGATTAATTGGATAGTTTGTCCATCCCTGGTTAACTTGATTAGTTGGATCGTTTGTCCATTCCTTATTAACTTGATTAGTTGGATCGTTTGTCCATCCCTGGTTAACTTGATTAGTTGGATCGTTTGTCCATCCCTGGTTAACTTGATTAGTGGGATCGTTTGTCCATCCCTGGTTAACTTGATTAGTTGGATAGTTTGTCCATCCCTGGTTAACTTGATTAGTTGGATAGTTTGTCCATCCCTGGTTAACTTGATTAGTTGGATCGTTTGTCCATCCCTGGTTAACTTGATTAGTTGTATCGTTTGTCCATCCCTGGTTAACTTGATTAGTTGGATCGTTTGTCCATCCCTGGTTAACTTGATTAGTTGGATCGTTTGTCCATCCCTGGTTAACTTGATTCGTGGGATCGTTTGTCCATCCCTGGTTAACTTGATTGGTTGGATCGTTTGTCCTTCCCTGGTTAACTTGATTATTTGGATCGTTTGTCTGTCCCTGGTTAACTTGATTGGTTGGATAGTTTGTCTGTCTCTATTTAACTTCATTGGTTGGATCGTTTGTCCATCCCTGGTTAACTTGATTGGTGGGATCATTTGTCCATCCCTGGTTAACTTGATTGGTTGGAACGTTTGTCTATTCCTGGTTAACTTGATTGGTTGGATCGTTTGTCTATTCCTGGTTAACTTGATTGGTGGGATCGTTTGTCCATCACTGGTTAACTTGATTAGTTCGATCGTTTGTCCATCCCTGGTTAACTTGATTGGTTGGATCGTTTGTCTATTCCTGGTTAACTTGATTGGTTCGATCGTTTGTCTATTCCTGGTTAACTTGATTGGTGGGATCGTTTGTCTATTCCTGGTTAACTTGATTGGTGGGATCGTTTGTCTATTCCTGGTTAACTTGATTGGTGGAATCGTTTGTCTATTCCTGGTTAACTTGATTGGTGGGATCGTTTGTCTATTCCTGGTTAACTTGATTGGTGGGATCGTTTGTCTATTCCTGGTTAACTTGATTGGTTGGATCGTTTGTCCATCCCTGGTTAACTTGATTGGTTGGATCGTTTGTCCATCCCTGGTTAACTTGATTGGTGGGATCGTTTGTCTATTCCTGGTTAACTTGATTGGTGGGATCGTTTGTCTATTCCTGGTTAACTTGATTGGTGGGATCGTTTGTCTATTCCTGGTTAACTTGATTGGTTGGATCGTTTGTCCATCCCTGGTTAACTTGATTGGTTGGATCGTTTGTCCATCCCTGGTTAACTTGATTGGTGGGATCGTTTGTCTATTCCTGGTTAACTTGATTGGTGGGATCGTTTGTCTATTCCTGGTTAACTTGATTGGTGGGATCGTTTGTCTATTCTGGTTAACTTGATTGGTGGGATCGTTTGTCTATTCCTGGTTAACTTGATTGGTGGGATCGTTTGTCTATTCCTGGTTTACTTGATTGGTGGGATCGTTTGTCTATTCCTGGTTTACTTTATTCGTGGGATCGTTTGTCTATTTCTGGTTTACTTGATTGGTGGGATCGTTTGTCTATTCCTGGTTTACTTGATTGGTGGGATCGTTTGTCCATCCCTGGTTAACTTGATTAGTTGGATAGTTTGTCTGTCTCTATTTAACTTCATTTGTGGGATCGTTTCTCCATCCCTGGTTAACTTGATTAGTTGGATAGTTTGTCCATCCCTGGTTAACTTGATTAGTTGGATAGTTTGTCTGTCTCTATTTAACTTCATTAGTGGGATCGTTTGTCCATCCCTGGTTAACTTGATTGGTTGGATCGTTTGTATGTCCCTGGTTAACTTGATTAATTGGATAGTTTGTCCATCCCTGGTTAACTTGATTAGTTGGATCGTTTGTCCATCCCTGGTTAACTTGATTAGTTGGATCGTTTGTCCATCCCTTATTAACTTGATTAGTTGGATCGTTTGTCCATCCCTGGTTAACTTGATTAGTTGGATCGTTTGTCCATCCCTGGTTAACTTGATTAGTGGGATCGTTTGTCCATCCCTGGTTAACTTGATTAGTTGGATAGTTTGTCCATCCCTGGTTAACTTGATTAGTTGGATAGTTTGTCCATCCCTGGTTAACTTGATTAGTTGGATCGTTTGTCCATCCCTGGTTAACTTGATTAGTTGTATCGTTTGTCCATCCCTGGTTAACTTGATTAGTTGGATCGTTTGTCCATCCCTGGTTAACTTGATTAGTTGGATCGTTTGTCCATCCCTGGTTAACTTGATTCGTGGGATCGTTTGTCCATCCCTGGTTAACTTGATTGGTTGGATCGTTTGTCCTTCCCTGGTTAACTTGATTATTTGGATCGTTTGTCTGTCCCTGGTTAACTTGATTGGTTGGATAGTTTGTCTGTCTCTATTTAACTTCATTGGTTGGATCGTTTGTCCATCCCTGGTTAACTTGATTGGTGGGATCATTTGTCCATCCCTGGTTAACTTGATTGGTTGGAACGTTTATCTATTCCTGGTTAACTTGATTGGTTGGATCGTTTGTCTATTCCTGGTTAACTTGATTGGTGGGATCGTTTGTCCATCACTGGTTAACTTGATTAGTTCGATCGTTTGTCCATCCCTGGTTAACTTGATTGGTTGGATCGTTTGTCTATTCCTGGTTAACTTGATTGGTTCGATCGTTTGTCTATTCCTGGTTAACTTGATTGGTGGGATCGTTTGTCTATTCCTGGTTAACTTGATTGGTGGGATCGTTTGTCTATTCCTGGTTAACTTGATTGGTGGAATCGTTTGTCTATTCCTGGTTAACTTGATTGGTGGGATCGTTTGTCTATTCCTGGTTAACTTGATTGGTGGGATCGTTTGTCTATTCCTGGTTAACTTGATTGGTTGGATCGTTTGTCCATCCCTGGTTAACTTGATTGGTTGGATCGTTTGTCCATCCCTGGTTAACTTGATTGGTGGGATCGTTTGTCTATTCCTGGTTAACTTGATTGGTGGGATCGTATGTCTATTCCTGGTTAACTTGATTGGTGGGATCGTTTGTCTATTCTGGTTAACTTGATTGGTGGGATCGTTTGTCTATTCCTGGTTAACTTGATTGGTGGGATCGTTTGTCTATTCCTGGTTTACTTGATTGGTGGGATCGTTTGTCTATTCCTGGTTTACTTGATTGGTGGGATCGTTTGTCTATTTCTGGTTAACTTGATTGGTGGGATCGTTTGTCTATTCCTGGTTAACTTAATTGGTGGGATCGTTTGTCCATCCCTGGTTAACTTGATTAATTGGATATTTTGTCAGTCTCTATTTAACTTCATTGGTGGGATCGTTTCTCCATCCCTGGTTAACTTGATTAGTTGGATAGTTTGTCCATCCCTGGTTAACTTGATTAGTTGGATAGTTTGTCTGTCTCTATTTAACTTCATTAGTGGGATCGTTTGTCCATCCCTGGTTAACTTGATTGGTTGGATCGTTTGTATGTCCCTGGTTAACTTGATTAGTTGGATAGTTTGTCCATCCCTGGTTAACTTGATTAGTTGGATCGTTTGTCCATCCCTGGTTAACTTGATTAGTTGGATAGTTTGTTCATCCCTGGTTAACTTGATTAGTTGGATAGTTTGTCCATCCCTGGTTAACTTGATTAGTTGGATCGTTTGTCCATCCCTTGTTAACTTGATTAGTTGTATCGTTTGTCCATCCCTGGTTAACTTGATTAGTTGGATCGTTTGTCCATCCCTGGTTAACTTGATTAGTTGGATCGTTTGTCCATCCCTGGTTAACTTGATTAGTGGGATCGTTTGTCCATCCCTGGTTAACTTGATTAGTTGGATAGTTTGTCCATCTCTGGTTAACTTGATTAGTTGGATAGTTTGTCCATCCCTGGTTAACTTGATTAGTTGGATCGTTTGTCCATCCCTGGTTAACTTGATTAGTCGGA
>OY992897.1:57769320-57824320 GCA_963921405.1 Cepaea hortensis | reverse complement strand
AGAAGAAGAAGAAGAAGAAGAAGAAGAAGAAGAAGAAGAAGAAGAAGAAGAAGAAGAAGAAGAAGAAGAAGAAGAAGAAGAAGAAGAAGAAGAAGAAGAAGAAGAAGAAGAAGAAGAAGAAGAAGAAGAAGAAGAAGAAGAAGAAGAAGAACTAGGTAGAAGGAGGAGGATGGAAGAAGAAGAAGGAAGAAGATGAAGAAGAAGAAGAAGAAGAAGAAGAAGAAGAAGAAGAAGAAGAAGAAGAAGAAGAAGAAGAAGAAGAAGAAGAAGAAGAAGAAGAAGAAGAAGAAGAAGAAGAAGAAGAAGAAGA
Source organism: Cepaea hortensis (assembly GCA_963921405.1). NCBI lineage: Eukaryota > Metazoa > Mollusca > Gastropoda > Stylommatophora > Helicidae > Cepaea > Cepaea hortensis. The sequence goes on along the minus strand of OY992897.1, from coordinate 57,824,010 downwards.
AGAAGAAGAAGAAGAAGAAGAAGAAGAAGAAGAAGAAGAAGAAGAAGAAGAAGAAGAAGAAGAAGAAGAAGAAGAAGAAGAAGAAGAAGAAGAAGAAGAAGAAGAAGAAGAAGAAGAAAGAAAGAAACAAACAAAGACAGAAAACGAAGAAAAGAAAAGAAGGAAGCAGAAGGAAGAAAAAGGAAGGAGGAAGAAAAATTAGATATAAGAAGATGGAAGATGGAAGATGAAAGAAGGAATAAAGAAAACTAAGAGGGATTAAGCAGAAGCAAGAAGAAGCGGTGAAGAAGGAAGAAGGGGGAGGAATAAAAAGAAGGAAGAATAATAATAAAAAGGTAGAAGAAACAGAAAGAAGAACAAGGAAGGAAAAAAGGAAGAAGAAAATGGAAGAAGAAAGGTCAATAAGAAAAAAGAAGAAGAAAACGGAAGAGGAAACGAAAAATAAAGAAGAAAGAATGAGAAGGAGAAAACTGAGAGGGAATGGGAGTGGGGGGATGGAACGAAAGGGGGGGCAGGGAAGGAGAGTGGCAGGGAAGGAGAGAGGAAGGAAGAAAACAGAGAAGATGGAGGAGGCAATAATGGGACAGAGTAGGAAAATCATGCGAACAGCTATAATCCGATCCACCCTCTTATACTTGGCTATCAGAAGACTTTCAGCATTGTCTATGTAATATATTTTCGCAAGCCGTAACGGTGTTGTAAATATTCCACGTACAACAATTCAAGAATGACACCGCAACAATGCGGGTTTATTCCCTACTTCTACAATCCAAAATTTACAATAACTCATTGTCGGCGATTCAACCAAAACCTCGAACTGGGAAAAACTACATAAAAAATGACGAACTACAGTCTGAGAAGGGGGAAATACGAAATACGGACGACATAATAATTACAATCAGCTTACGTGACAAGGAAGTGACGAGTCAGGCAACAGAATTAAAGTCATTACAGTGACAACAAAGTGGCAAATCAGAATCAGCATTTAAGTTGTTTGAAATGACAACAAAGTGGCCAATCAAACAACAGAAATAAAGTCAGAAAGTGAAAACAAAGTGATCCATCAGACAACAGAATTACCGCCATTTTACGTGAAAACAAAGTGGCCAGTCATACAACAGAATTAACGTATTTTCAAATTACAACGAAGTGGCAAATCAAAGAATATAATTTACTCAAGTTAAAGAAACTATAAAATGACCATTCAGATTAGCCGCGTTAGCACAGTGGTTTGTGTGCACCCCTACCAACCCAGCGGTCAGGGATTAATCCCCAGTAGTCGCAGAAATTTGTTTTGCTTCTGTTAGGATCCATCTGCCATCGTACACTTGTTACCAGAATGGTTCCGTCGACATGCTACTGAGATGAGTGCGTGGAGCGACACTATGCGCTGGGGATTCATTTCATGTGAAGTGCTTTTACATCTGTCCGCGGTTGTTTGTGTCGTGAACTGCATGTTCGGAAAAGTGGCTGCCACCGGTTGCTGAACTTACTTGATTTGCCTTATGCTTATGCAGCAATGTGTGACTACTGGTTTTCTAGTAACTGCCGCTTCCATCGACGATGAATTGTATGTTTCGTGACGTCTTTTGTGTTCGCATTCAAGCAGCGTCATTGTGCATAGTATACCTGTGTAGGCTGTTCGTTTGTCGAGATTCCTGTCTGTTCTACTTTTCACATGGGACAGTGAGGAGCACTTTATATGATACTCACTGGCAAAGGAATGGATCATTATGGGGAAACCCTCTGTCCTAAAGTTGGAACCGCGACTAACTGACCAAATAACTTGTTACCCGAAAGTTGCCAGATGTTACTTGTAAATTTTCAGGGAAGAAAACACGGCTAGAAACAGAGCTGGTCGCAACAGTTCATTAAGTAGTTATCTAAAATAACACAAACTAAGTGGGGGAGCTAGCGTTTTTTACAGCGAAATGTGCTGGCAAAGTGATGAGCACGCTGAAGAGCTCGTTCGACGCTTGGGCTCGTCGACTGCGAAAGTGAGTGAGACTGTGAAAGTGAGACTGACCGCCTACTCGTCCTTGCATTCAGACCTACAAACTGTGACGGCGCGTTGCTATCACAGCTCAGGCTGATAATAGAAAGCTCTTTCAATCAAGTGCCGTCTTCACAATGAAGGTTGACTGGAATGGATCTACAACACTGTCTGTCTCTGGCGTTGATTATACATTATGTTAGACTGCTGCGAGTCCATCTCTTGATGTTATCTTCCACTTGTATCGTTGTCTACCTCTTGCTCGCTTGCTTTAAACCTTGCCCCCCCCCCCCTCAGTATGGTTTTTGTAAAAGCGTTATGTCTTTTAACGTGGCGGAAATATTTCACTTGCTTCTTCTTTTGTTTTAATTTATTTCATCAATTCTCTTTTCATTCCCGGTTTTCCTAGAACTTCTGTGTTTGATAATTTTTGTTTCCATGAAATACGACATATTCTTCTATATATCCATATCTTCAGAAAACTGCTTGGGGACAATATATGGTAATTTATTTAAGTAAAATCGGGCCTGTGGTTTTGTGGATAGTGAAATTAAAGTTAAAGTTAGTTGCATATCCTTCAAAGGACATATCAGTCAAACCCATATTTTTTTTTTTCAATTTTTTTTATTTGCTGTTTGTGATCTTTTGGCAAATTTACGTTCAGTAGTTTGCCATTGCTTTCTGAACGACTGGCATCCATACAATTTTATTGAAAAAAATCGCAAGGCGGTCTACTGCCAAATCGCCCACAGCTGTGTTTCGAACGCGGTATGCGAGATTACGAACTTCGTCCGTAACCCTTCGCCATGGAGCAGGCGTAATGAAATTGCGTGTTACAATTCCCAGACATGTCGAGTTCGAGTGTTTCGAATTTAACCGCGGGTGATTTTGAAACAGACCATTTTGCCTTGAGTTCGATGGTATGTGCCGTCGGCTGTTCAGAAAGCAATGACAAACTACTGAACTAACATTGTCTAGTAAATCACAGACAGCCACTAAATGCGGGGTTTGATGGCGACGCTTTGTAAAGGACATGCAACTAACTGTAAGAATCTACTTGTACCTACACTGCGTGCCCAATTTGTTACACTCTGAAAATAAAGTTCGTACGTTTGTTCGTTCGTTCGTACATTACGAAGCATGTACCACAACGCTTGGAAGTATTGGCTTTCTCACGGCGAGTGCTAGAGATCCCGGGTTAAGTCCCGGTGAGGGCCGGGATTTTTTTCAAGTGTACTTCTAGTCCACCAGAGAGACGAATGGAGACGGATTGTATTTGCAGCAAAGAACCTCAATGGCTCGGAACGCTGAAGAAGAAGAAGAAGAAGTACTTCTAGTAACAAAATTATCCCTGGTCTCTGGGTGGTGAGATCGGACCCCCTGTGTATTGTTGCGCACTTAAAAAAAATCCCTTGGCAGTTGGAAATCGGAAAAGAGTACCCTAACGACGTTGCCCGGGAAATATTTCGAGTTAAAAATCTACTCAAAGTATTTCAGGATCCTTTTCGGTGCTATGAAGTTCGTGCACTGAGCTGATTCTCCGGACTCAGGTTTGAGTTAGGGGTAGAACGGAGCACTTATGGGTTACACCCGTGTGCTGTGATGTTAATCCATCAACTATACTAAACTAGGCCGGTCTCTAGCCGAGGGGTTACAACACTTTCTCCGTAATTCCTTTTATCACGTAGTCTCGTAGCGGGCGAGAGCTGGAAGCGGTTCGACCCCCACTGGTGACTTGCGGGATAACTGAGCCGGCCTCTCAGAAAGCAATGGCAAACTACTGAGCGTAATCTTGCCAAGAAATCAACAGACAGCTGAAAGATGCTGCTGTTGACAGCGATGTCCTGTAAAGGATATGCGAATTTTTTTTTAAAATACTAAACTAGAATTGGCGGTCTTCTTACGCTTTCACGTCGTACACTATTTGTGCCCCTGACTCTATCCTCCCCGTGATTCTGACACTGAATCAATCTCACTCGGTCATCTTATCCGCCTGTTATTCCTTCTTGAGGCTATTTAAATACCAACCGTGTCCACAAGTATTGATCACAAATCGTGTCAGATAATGGTAAAATCGTACAAGTGAGAATCCACTCCAACATGCGAGGACAAGTTAAAAAGTAAGTCACAAATGGCTGTAGAAAAATAACTAAATATGATAACAACTTGACTGGTTCATTTTTATACATATATTGTCTCTGTGGCTAAGGGCTTGCGAACGCAGTTTGTGAGCCCGTATACCCGGGTTCGAAACACAGCGGTGCTGGTTTTTTTCGAAAATGGTATAGGAGCCGGTCGTTCAGAAAGCAATGGCAAACTACTGAACGTAAAATTTGTCCAGGAATCACGATCAGCGAAAATGCTGGGGTTGACTGCTACGTCCTGTGAAGGACATGCAACTTAATTTGTTTTGTTTTTTTAATTGTCCCTTTATTTCTTAACATAATTTCCACCAACATTGATGCACTTATCCCATCGTTTTATCAGGCCTCCCAAACGGGCTTCATAGAACTGCGTGCTCTGTTTTCTACACCACGTTTTCACTTCACATTCAACTTCGGCGTCACTCGCGAAATGTCTCCCGCCAAGGTGGGGTTTCAGTGTTTATGCTGACAAATGTTTATCCCGTAAAGAGGTGTTTAGCTGGGTAGAAAAAGTTACGAGGGCGAGTCAATAAGTAAGTCACACAGTTCTGTGGGATGGCAGGTAAATGAAAACAAAGCACGCAGTTATATACAGCCGGTTTTGGAGGACTGATAAAAGTTGTTATCATATTTAGTTATTTTTCTACAGCTATTTGTGACTTACTTATTAACTTACCCTCGTACAACAACAACATTGAAAGCTATAATTAACATTGCTGCTATTTTCGTGATATTCAAGGAGAGTCTTTTCTTTGCATTCTCCGTTACTACAATATCCAACAATTGTTGTAGAAACCTCTGTGAATATAAACACAGAGTCCACAAACAATATGTGGCACGATTTATTACCCGTTATTACCCGGGAAATAATAATTGCTGCACATTTGAACCATACCTGTGATTATATGTTTTAAATATTTCAGCCAATGATTCATTTAATCACGTCAGATAATATGTAACTCTGCAGTATGTACCTGACTAAGTGCAGCGAAATATGCCAGGCAATAGATCGTGCAACATATTATATGTCACTTCTGGGTTTAAAGAAAATGGTTCTTCTGCCTGTATGATAATGGGTATTTCCGATCGCTTTCCCGAGTCAGAGGTCAGAATTGACTGAGCTACCGTATGACAGTAGGCAGTACTATAGTGCGTTCACAAATGATTGCCCTCATTCACGTTCAATTTGTTTAAGTATCTGTTGCATCATTTTGAAATTGTTCCTGTCGGCTTTTATTTATTCGCAAACAAGGAATATGTCTTTGATATGTCCAAAGGCAACTGAAATCTTGGAAAGCTATGACGTTTCTTTGATATTTTAGTGAAAATATATGAATTCACTCTAACAAACTTGTTTTACAGTAATGCACGTACATTCTGAAATTTCCGTCCCACTATGTGACGTGCGTCTCATAAGGAAATTCCTGTGCACCACGTGGAATATTCATTATTGAAAATTGATGTTTGTATGTGAAGGTGTAATACATTTCATGATACGCACCTCATCTGTGACCCGTAAATTATATACCGCATATAAACAAACACTGCTGTACAATCTCCAGAACAAAAAAAATTTTTGTTGGATGTACATAATGATAAGGTTATATGCCAAATCTCATCATTTCCCCTCATTTACTGAGTTACTGAGTTATAGATTTCTATACGGGGAGAAACATTCGGGAACGCATTATACTTGCTTTCTTTTAGCGTCGAATGTTGGGCGGCGCTCACCAAACCCGACTCCCCACATTGTGCCAACGACTTTGTGCAGAGGAGTGCAAATGAGAGGGTACACGCCTTAACCTGGTGCTAGGAAATGCAACCTAAAGACTAAATGTCTTAACTGGGCAGAATCAGGCCCCAAGCCTTGGCCCGGCAACTTGTCTAGAATCGAAGCTCCGACAAGGGGACAGTTTGGGCATTGTTTTGCTGATCCGGCAGCTTCTGCAGCTGTTCTTGTTCCAGGTGTATTGGTGTTACCTTTCCTCTAGAGTAAACTAGGCAGGCCTAGAGAGGGATAATGCTGCTTGGGCAACACATGGTATCTACATTTCAGCCCAAGATTTGTGCTACGAACAGGTATAACTCCATTCTTTATGTCTCAGTCATTCTTCTTCTTTCGTATACTTGAAATGTATTGTATATATGCAATGTTTTCTCTTGTATAAACGTCACTGTGTGTGTATGTGTGTGTGTGTGTGTGTGTGTGTGTGTGTGTGTGTGCTCGCGCGCGCGCTCGTGCGTGCGTGCGTGAGTGCGTACGTGTGTGTGTGTGTGTGTAATTTTTTTTTTTTTTTTTTTTAGTTCACTAAGTGGTCCATTGAGTTTATCGTCCATTTACCGATTGCTACCAATCTCTACACGACGAGGAAATCTGCATTGCGAAATCCAGTTAGAGATGAGAGGGAGAGGCTGGGGAGAAATCTTTACACCCACATGAATATTCCAGGGGGTTTCAAATGAAAACCTTAAAAGTGTGATAGAAATTGCAATACCCTTGCGATTGTCTTATAACCTGTAAATATTGTTGTGAAGAATGTCAAGAGTTTAAGAAGGTGACATAACGGTGAAGATGAACATGGTTACGTCATAAGGACAGTTTAAAGATGGCCGCTCAACTTTTGACATGCACAAAAGAGGAGCAGCGTTCTGTTCCATGGAAATTTGAGGTCAGCATTATACAACATATACTCTTCACTATGTGGAAATAAGAATCCTTCACTTTAATTTTACATTCCAGCTATACAGATTTATTTATTCTTTCTTCCCATTCTATTCATCCGTGGCTAACGTCATTATTCTCTGTTTCCCATATACTTATCTTCACCCTGGTCCTCTCTTCTTCATCCTGTGATGAAACTTCCCTCATGTGAGGGAATGGTATTGCTTAACGATTCTTACTGTCGGTCTTTCCTCTTATTGCCTCTTCTTTGTTTTCCAGTGTGAGCATTAACGCAGTCACGTTCGCAGTTATCCTTACTCACAAACTCATTGGTTTTCTGTTCGTCATTGGCATTGGCGTGTAAACACCATCAACGCAGCGACCATCTGTCTGTAGATATTCCTGCTTTCTTCTTGTGTTCTTCTCCTTGCTCTCGTGTACGCTTTGTTTGAGACAAGATAATATATATCCTATCTATGTATCTGTGATTACCTGCCAGCATGTCTGTCTGTCTGTCTGTCTGTCTGTCTGTCTGTCCATACAAATATCTGTCTGTATACCTACTTGTCTGTCTGTCTATATTTCTAACTGTCTGTCTGTTCGCCTCTCCCTCTGCCGGTAGGTATGTAAGTCCATCTGTCCGTCTGCCGGTCTGTCTGTCTGACTATCCGTCTGTCTGTTCGCCTACGCATCTACCTGTATGTATGTCCATCTGATCGTCTGCAGTCCGTCTATCTGCTGGTCTGTCCATCCGTCTGTCGGTCTGTACGTCTGGTCGCTTGCTGATCTCTCTGTCTGTCTGCAGGTATGTCTGTCCGTCCGTCCGTCTGCCGGTCTCTCCGTCCGTCTGCTGGTCTCTCCGTCCGTCTGCTGATCTCTCCGTCCGTCTGCCGGTCTCTCCCTCCGTCTGTCAACCGGTCTCTCCATCCGTCTGCCTGCCTCTCCGTCTGTCTGTCTGTCTGTCTGTCTGTCTGCCTGTCTGTCTATCTGTCTGTCTGTCTATCTAGCTGGCTAGCTGTGAAGGTCTCCCTCTGTATCAGGTCAGTATATAGTTTTACACATGTAAGCGCTTCTATGTGCGTGCATACACCAGCGAAGAACGTTGTCTGGCATGTGTACATCAACGGTAGCCTCGGCAATGTAGCGACTAGACACCCGCCTGTTATCCAGGTAGCCTCGCTAGTGTAGCGACTAGACACCCATGTACTAACCAGGTAGCCTCAGTAGTTTAGCGACTAGTCACCCTTCTACCCACCAGGTAGTCTCGGTAATGTAGCGACTAGACACCTGCCTGTTATCCAGGTAGCCTCGCTAGTGTAGCGACTAGTCACCCATGTACTAACCAGGTAGCCTCAGTAGTGTAGCGACTAGAAGCCCATGTACTAACCAGGTAGTCTCGATAGTGTAACGACTAGACACCCACCTGCCAACCAGGTAGCCTCGGTAGTGTAGCGACTAGACACTCGCCTACCAACCATGTAGTCTCGGTAGTGTAGCGACTAGACACCCGCCTACTAACCATGTAGTCTCGGTAGTGAAGTGACTAGACACTCGGCTACCAACCATGTAGTCTCGGTAGTGTAGCGACTAGACACCCGCCTACCAAACAGGTAGTCTCGGTAGTGTAGCGACAAGACACCCGCCTACCAACCATGTAATCTCGGTAGTGTAGCGAATAGACACCCGCCTACCAACCATGTAGTCTCGGTAGTGTATCGACTAGACACCCGCCTACCAACCATATAGTCTCGGTAGTGTAGCGACTAGACACCCGCCTACCAACCAGGTAGTCTCGGTAGTGTAGCGACTAGACACCCGCCTACCAACCAGGTAGCCTCGGTAGTGTAGCGACTAGACACTCGCCTACCAACCATGTAGTCTCGGTAGTGTAGCGACTAGACACCCGCCTACTAACCATGTAGTCTCGGTAGTGTAGCGACTAGACACTCGGCTACCAACCATGTAGTCTCGGTAGTGTAGCGACTAGACACCCGCCTACCAAATAGGTAGTCTCGGTAGTGTAGCGACTAGACACCCGCCTACCAACCATGTAGTCTCGGTAGTGTAGCGAATAGACACCCGTCTACCAACCATGTAGTCTCGGTAGTGTATCGACTAGACACCCGCCTACCAACCATATAGTCTCGGTAGTGTAGCGACTAGACACCCGCCTACTAACCATGTAGTCTCGGTAGTGTAGCGACTAGACACTCGGCTACCAACCATGTAGTCTCGGTAGTGTAGCGACTAGACACCCGCCTACCAAATAGGTAGTCTCGGTAGTGTAGCGACTAGACACCCGCCTACCAACCATGTAGTCTCGGTAGTGTAGCGACTAGACACCCGCCTACCAACCATGTAGTCTCGGTAGTGTAGCGAATAGACACCCGCCTACCAACCATGTAGTCTCGGTAGTGTATCGACTAGACACCCGCCTACCAACCATATAGTCTCGGTAGTGTAGCGACTAGACACCCGCCTACCAACCAGGTAGTCTCGGTAGTGTAGCGACTAGACACCCGCCTACCAACCATGTAGTCTCGGTAGTGTAGCGACTAGACTCTCGCCTACCAACCATGTAGTCTCGGTAGTGTAGCGACTAGACACCCGCCTACCAACCAGGTAGTCTCGGTAGTGTAGCGACTAGACACCCGCCTACCAACCATGTAGTCTCGGTAGTGTAGCAACTAGACACTCGCCTACCAACCATGTAGTCTCGGTAGTGTAGCGACTAGACACCCGCCTACCAACCATATAGTCTCGGTAGTGTAGCAACTAGTCACCCGCCTACCTACCAGGTAGTCTCGGCAGTGTAGCGACTAGACACCCGCCTACCTACCAGGTAGCCTCGGTAGTGTAGCAACTAGACACCCGCCTACCTACCAGGTAGCCTCGGTAGTGTAGCGACTAGTTACCCTTCTACCTACCAGGTAGCCTCGGTAGTGTAGCGACTAGTTACCCTTCTACCTACCAGGTAGCCTCGGTAGTGTAGCGACTAGTTACCCTTCTACCTACCAGGTAGCCTCGCTAGTGTAGCAACTAGTCACCCTTCTACCCACCAGGTAGCCTAGGTAGTGTAGCATTTAGTCACCCTTCTACCCACCAGGTAGCCTCGGTAGTGTAGCAACTAGACACCCTTCTACCCACCAGGTAGCCTAGGTAGTGTAGCAACTAGTCACCCTTCTACCCACCAGGTAGCCTCGGTAGTTTAGCAACTAGACACCCTTCTACCCACCAGGTAGCCTCGGTAGTGTAGCGGCTAGTCACACTTCTACCCACCAGGAAGCCTAGGTAGTGTAGCAACTAGACACCCGCATACCAACCATGTAGTCTCAGTCGTGTAGCAACTAGACACCCGCCTACCTACCAGGAAGCCTAGGTAGGGTAGCAACTAGACACCTGCCTACCAACCATGTAGTCTCAGTCGTGTAGCAACTAGACACCCGCCTGCCAACCAGGTAGCCTCAGTAGTGCAGCAACTAGACACCCACCTGCCAACCAGGTAGCCTCGGTAGTGTAGCGACTAGACACCAGCCTGTGGGATCAGGTGGAGAAGACGGAGGAACAGATTGAGAACCCGTATGAGGGAAGAATGATATTGCGGGCGATCGGCAGGGGTTCTGGGAGAATCTCAAAATTGAGAGGGAAGACAAGGAGAACTGTCAATCAGATAGCGGTATGAACGATTAGTAGTATGACTCTCCCCTGGCTGTTGAAGAGGGAACGGCGTGCATATCGGAATGTCCTGCGTGCAGTAATGTCGGTTCTTAGCTCAACTCAACTCTGTTCATCTCAACAGCTTATTTGACATCGTAAGGTTGGAGAGCAGCCAGAAGAAAGAAGGCAAATCGAAAGAGAGAGTCATAAGAACAGAAAGAGAGACACAAACAACGCCGATGTCATTTTACTAGACATATGAACTAATTAGCTTGAGCAGATAAAACTTTTTGCGTCCAATAAGATACTATCTCGGCGGGACGCGTGTCGAGACAACTGGACAATTGATTGTGTCATAGGCTGGGATGTACTGTAGGGTGCTTCATGTCGTGCAGGACTGTGTGATATTCTGGAGAGTATGCTGAGTTCACGCAAGATCAATCCCTCAGAGATGGTGGTTGTCAGCTGGACAATAGGAAACATGCTGCAGAGTTTTCAGTTTCTTATCTTCTACTTTATCTCTTACCCCTTCTTTTTCTTCTTCTCGTTCTCTTCTGCTTCTTCTGCGTCATCATCATCATCATCATCATCATCATCATCATCATCTTCATTATCTTCTTCTTTCACCACTTGATGATGATGATAAAAATGATATACATAGAAATTAAATGAAGCTAGCTACGTGAGGAATAAAAAAAACTCCGGCGTTACGTCACAGCCATTAGCACCAGAAAACTCATCTCATCTCATCTCATTTCATCATGTTCCTCTTGTACCTTGCGGTGTCGAGGTTAAGTATAAACAGCGGGAGAATGCCCGATTATGGGCTTCACGTATCGATATTCCCATGGACTCTGTTATTCCCTGCGTCCATCGTTTACGTGGTCGGCCTCTTCCTCTGTTTCCCTTGGTCTGTACATCATTGCTTGTTGTGGTATGCTGTTGAATGGTAACCTACTTGCATGGCCAAACCATTTGACTTACTGCCTTCTAATAAAATCTAGTGCGGGTATAACCCCCACTTTAGTCCTGATTTCTTCATTTCTGATCTTATCTTATACATTGAGTATTCTTCTTAGGAACCTCATTTCTGTCGTTATGATTTTTCTTTTCTTTTTTCTGTTATTGTCCAGGTTTGGCATTGGTAACATAGAGCTGGTAGGAAGATTGTGTTGTAAAGTGCTTTCTTAGTAGTTATTTATACATGTGTGTTCTTTAGTATTGGTGCCATTTGTCCAATTAGTTGGTTTGCCTTATTGCATCTATTTTCGATCTCGTAACCAGAAAACAATGGCTCCATATACTTGCGCTTAGTTATTAAAGCTTGAAAATATTGACTTCAGAATCATGCCAAGCGTTTGCCGAGAGTTAAATTATTATCAAGTTAAAACCGCGCAGTCTTACTAACTCACTGGCTTCTATTTCAATGCGTGGTTTAAGAGAGATGTCCTTGATTGCGTACGGTTACCCATAAAAATATTTTATTGATTATACTACAGGCGGTGATGTTGTTTGCATAATACCACCTCTACGACCCGGTATTGCCTTTTGGATCGATTTTGATTTGATATGATTCGGAGGTTAATACAGATTCCTACAATCTTTAAGACGCTGCTGTGAGAAAAGAGAAGGTTAGTCACGCCATTTCATACTGGTGTCTTTTGACCCACGCAGGGCATTGATGTAGCAGTGTTTGTCTCCCGGTGAATATGAATTGTGCAGGGTGTTTGTAAAGTCTCACGACTAAAACTAAAAAACTAAAACTAAAGTCTCACTGCACTTGAATGTAGAACACATGTGCTGATATCATCAAACCATGTGGTAAAAATTCATCAAATTAGTTACAATAGTCACTAAGAATATCTTGGATAAAGAAAAGAACAAATGCATCCACACTTCAAGAGCTGAATATTGAAGAAGATTGGCTATTAAAGACGATAAAACAAGGAAAATTGAAATTGTTTGGTCTCTTGAAACGTCGCGAAAGTTTGGAGAAAACAATAATGGAGGGGTATATGCCTGGGAAGAGAGGAAGAGGAATGCCAAAGAGAAGATAGGTGCAGGATGTGGTGGATGATCTCCAGACGGGTGTATCGGACGCATGACATCTTGCTTATGATGGAGAAGTTTTCCGGAAGGTTGTTATGGGAGCGAGGTTCTGCAAAGGACATACTACTGAATGACGGAATGAGTCACTGCTATGGTCTAACGATGCTTTTGGGGGAAGCTGGAAAGTACCAATGAAGTATTCATTATATCAGGTGTTGGAAATGTCAACCACGGGCTTCATGACATGACTGTACACATCTCTTCATATTGTCAAATACCTTCTGCAACGTGTCTGTTGTTATTTCTTAAATGGTAATTCTGTTTGCTTCTTTCAGGTCCTCAATTGTGTGTACATTATTTTTGGAAACACATCCTTTCAAGCCACTCCATAGAATTACTCCAGCTGACGACAGCCATTCGCTGCATTGCTTCACGATGGACTGTAGGGCACATTTTTTTTGACGTGATCAAATTTGTTCTACATGCAATGTGTAGTGAGACTTTACAAACACCCTGTAGTATGATCTTGTCGGGCAACGTTACTCCTTAGTTACAGTCAACTGTTGCATTACCCCTCTATTGTCGTTGTTGTAATTGTAGATTCTCAGGCTTTCAGCAGTCAGCGTGGCCGTAAAACTTAGAGCACAATAGCTCTTAAACTTCCGGTGCGATGTTTGAGGGGTCGAGGGGTCAACCTTTACACCAATCAGTTTTAACTTCAACTCATCATCATCATCAGCCAGTGTCTCGCCGGCTGGCGTAGGCGATCATGTTTCTCCATAAATTGTGATCTCCGACGGTATGGAATACTTCGTGTGTTGACTCCATTCCATGCCATGACACAAAACTTACAAAAATTTTCTCACGCTGTCTTCCTCTGTCTCTCTTTCCACAAATATTTCCGATTTTCATAATATATTCCAGTTTTTATCTTCTCATAACGTGGCCAAAAACGACGACTCTCTCTCTTTCTGATGTTTGTGATAAGTTGTCTTTGCAACTCAGCTTCCCTTAAAACGTCCAGATTGCTCATTTTGGCTGTCCGATTAATTTTCAGCATTCTTCTGTAACACCACATCTCCAAGGCTTCCATGGATATTTTCTCTTGTTTACTAATTGTCCAGGATTCACAGCCGTATATTAAAATGCTTCTATGTAACATGCAAGACCTCTAACTTTCAAGGACAACAACCTATTGCATGAAATGTTTTTCATGTGATAGAATGTAGTTTTTGCTTGGCCTATTCTACTCTTTATCTCAGTGATGCAGCTTCCATATGAAGTTACCCACGTGCCTAAATATGTGAATTTCTGCATTTTCCCCCAAAATGTAATTTACTTTAATTCACATTTAGGTACATTCTGTTTCTTTGATATCACATTGATTTCTATATTTCCATTATTCAAACTAAGTCCCAGTTTTGTCACTTTCTACAACCATTGTTTTTGTCTTTTCCTGCAGATCCTTCCGACTTGTTGCTGTCGAGATGGTGACAATAACATAACTTAAGTTATTTACATTATGTCCACCAACCAGAATCCCTCACATAGTTTCTGTAGATCTTATATATTCACTGTACAATGAGAACAAATCAGACAGCAATACACAACCATGTCTGACGCCCTTCTTTATACACTGAAATGTTCCTACCAGGTTGTTGATTCTTATGGCTGCTGTTTTCTGCCAATATATGTCCTTTTTTATTTGCATTTCTTTACCGTCAGTGTTCAGTTGCTTTAGTAATATTATTATTTCGTGATGTTTCACATTGTCAAATGCTTTTGTGTAGTCTATGAAGCATACTTACATATCTGTTTTTACTGCAGATGTCCCAGGTATTATGTTGAATGGATGTCCTCTTAGTCGAGGGAGTAAATTGAAGTACTTGGGTATCACCTTTGACAGGTGTTTGTCTTTTAAAGATCATGTGGAGGCTTTAGTGGTGAAGGCTCGTAGGAGATTTAATGCATTGAGGGCTATGGCAGCAACTGGGGTAAATCAGAGGATGCTGTACAGGCTCTTTCAGCAGTTAATAATTTATGTCACTGAGTATGGTTTGGGGCTGATGACAGTATCAAAGAGCCAGCTTGAAAGGTTGGGGCGCATACAGAATGCTTCCATGCGGTTAATCCTGGGGTTCACAAAGGACACAACAATTATATGCATGAGGTATATCCTGGCGCTACCAACAATAACGGACAGGCATAAGGTCCTTCAGGCCAAATGGTACTTGAGAGTGGCCGCAGATAAGGATCATCCCCTGCATGCAGCAATGGATATGGTCAAGGGTCAAAGACTAAGACGAGGCAGGTCCTGGATGGTCCAGGCAGAACTTTATATACGTCAGGTGTGTGATCTAGAGACCATCAATCGTGGAAGAGAGTGGATTGAAGTTCCGGAAGACATGACGGACTGGCACAATGTCATAATAACACTGGGTCATGAGTGCAGAGAATGGGCAGCGGTACGCACTGAGTTTGAAGTGTAACAGCTGATCCAGAGCAACACACATCAAGGTGACATAGTCATCTACACCGATGGGTCATTGGTAAGAAACAGACGTAATGGTTGGGGCTTTATTGCAAAGGCTAATGGGCGAGTCTTTAAAAAGGAGAGTCTGGTATATGAGACTACGACCTCCATCATGAGAATGGAGGTGGAGGCAGTAACAGCGGCATTCCGGTGGCCAGAGGAGACCACTGCAACAAACGTTGTATTCATTACGGATTCAAAGAGTATGCTTAGTAAGGTGGAGAAAGATATGTTTCGTGTGGAATGGCTCTCGTCGATTCAGAGGTCTCAAATTGTGAGAATTGTATAGATATTTTGCCCTGGCCATGCGGGGGTACGGGGGAATGAACAGACTGATAGGCTAGCAGGGAATGCACCTCTTGGTGGTAGTTTGCCTATGGACAAGGGGGAGGTAGTCATGCGCTTGTGGGATCAGGTGGAGAAGGCGGAGAAACAGATTAAGAACCCATATGTGGAAAGAATGAGATTGCGGGGGATCGGCAAGAGTTCTGAAAGATTCTCAAAACAGAGAGGGAAGACCAGGAGAACTTTTAATCAGATAGCGGTGGGTAACGATGAGTAGTATGACTCTTCGCTGGCTGTTGAACGAGGGGACGGAGCATGTATGGTAATGTCCTGAGTGCAGTGATGTCGGATCTTAACTCAACTCAACTCAACAACTCTGTTTTTACTTCTATAGTTCTTTCTAATAGTGTTATGAGACTATATATAGCGTTGTTTGTGCCCTTTCCCTCCACAAACCCACACTATTCATTACTAATTTCTGATTTAATCTTGTTTCTTATTATTTTCATAATTATTCTCAGTAACAGCTTTGTCATGTGACTCAGACTTATTATGAGCTACTCTTTGAATTCTAAAGCGTCTGAATGGCAAACTGCTGAACGTAAAATTTCCCAGAACATCAACCTAACGTTGGGGTTGATGACAAGGTCCTGCAAAGGACACACACTATTGTTTCCTTAAGCTACGGTTATTACTACTAGTAATAACCGACCTGACAGGCATGTGTCTTTAACACCTTATATTGTAGACATCGGTGCTGATGGTGTTGTTATTATTGTTGTTGTTTATGAACTATCTGTTAGTTAGTTAGTTAGTCGACAGATCATCCTCATTGCACATCGAACCAATCAGTCCATGAGTGCTCGGATCCCCTCCTCAGCAAATCCCGCAGCGTGTAGCGGCTAACGACGCCAGTTCTGTGTTGGTTTATAAATCTTCTTTGGCTTCCTGCGTAGTGTTCTTGTTTGGCCACCCCTCTTTTAATTTGCTGCTCTCGCAGTCTGGCCATTGTTGTAGATTCACAGTCATCACTTGGTTCACGCAAGAGTCTTACTTCTCGTAGAGCATTCAGAATGTCAGCCTGGTCCATAGCCCGTCCGCCCTCCACAGTAGCCTTTCCTGTGAGCTTAGCCCGCTCATTTCCTTGTACTCCCGCATGCCCTGGCACGTCATGAACTATCTGTAAGTAAAGTAAGTCTGGGACCCATTATACGCTTTAAGGCGCATTATTACCAATGTTAGTCCAACTAACCGGTGTAGGGATAGAACCCGCTGCTTCGACATCAGCACATCGGAAGTTTATAAGCGAGCGCGCCTATTCAATCGGCCATGCTGACCTATAATACTATATTGGAACAATAATATAAGAGACGGGACTGTGGTAAGATGTAAAGTATCAGGAAAATATTTGTCAACTTTGGCATCTACAACGTTACAAGTTTCCGCAGGATGAAAATATGTCTTAGTAGTTAATAAAGTAGCTCTCCATTTTCAGTCTGACAGAACAGTTCGAATAACATGGTTTGATGACAGTGTACACACGCAATGCTATTGTAGTGTTTCATAAATTGTGGTAGGAACAGCATTACTGTATAACTCAAACCATTCTGGTACGGGAGCGACGAGAGTGTCCTTAACTCGAAATCTGCTGGAAAAGATTGAGAACTTAATCGTCTGCCTTTAGGGCAAGCACAACATTTATAGAAACTATTAATTAAGCGGTTAATTCACATGATAAAGTCAGTTTGTGCAATTGTCTGGGAGAGGAAATAACACAACGAGGGTAAAGGCAAACAAAGCGCATGCTGGTTTACTTTGGTTGTGGTATTATTTCAAATACGTTAAAAAATAAATAATAAGGCAAAGGTTTTTAACATGTTTTGTTTTTCTTCTCTGGGCTGCTTTACTAACAACGATTGCCTGAAAGAGGCTAATGAAGCTAGAACATTATATACAACAATAAGAAAGAGACAAACAGCTTTCTTTGGTCATGTGAGGAGAAGAGAGGCATCGGAGAACATCGTGACAACTGGAAAGATCCAGGGGAAGAGAGGCATGGGCAGGCCACGAGAAATGATGCTGGATGGATTGAGACGGTGGCATGGGGGACTATTATCAGCAGTGTCGATCCAGAACACCAAAAGAGATCTATAGAGAGCCATGAACGCCTACGCCAGCTGGCAGGGCACTTGATGATGGTCATTAATCATGCAGTCATTTTACAGGATGAAATAAACCTATGCAATTGCCTGTGAGAGGGACAAACAATAAAAACCAAAGAGGGTAATGGCGAATAAAGCACATAATACCGGTTTGCATAGGCGTCTGGTTGTGGCATTACGTCATTCATTCATTCATTCATTCATTCATTCATTCATTCATTCATACATTCAGTACCATGTTTTTTGCAGAACCTTGCTCCCATAACAACCTTCCAGAAAACCTCTCGATCACAAGCAAGATGTCACGCGTCCGATACACTCATCTGGAGATCATCCGCCACATCCTGCACCCATCTTCTCTTTGAGATTCCTGTTCCTCTCTTTCTAGGCATATACCCCTCCATTATTGTTCTCTCCAAACTTTAGTGACGTTTCAAGTGACCAAAATATTTCTGTTTTCATTGTTTTATCGTCTTTAATAGCCAGCCTTCTTTACTACTCAGCTCTTGAAGTATGGATGCATTTGTTCTTTTCTTTATCCAATACATTCTTAGAACTCGCATATAACATTTGTGTTCATTACGTCACACACGTGATAAACCATAAATAGTAATACGAGGGCGAGTCAATAAGTAAGTCACACAGTTCTGTGGGATGGCAGGTAAATGTAGTTGGTGTTTTCTACAGGTGTCATTGGGTGACAGCAACATCGAACTTTATATTCCCGTTCGTCAGGTGGCGCTAGGTGCCTCATGCACATGCGCAGCGCATAAATAAAATGGCGACTATACTTACGGAGTGTACAACCAAAGAGCAATGTGCTGTTGTGCGTTTTTGGTGGGCAAAAGGACTGCCTGCAAAGGACATTCATACGGAAATTTTGCCTGTTTATGCTGACACATGTGTGTCCCGTAAAGCGGTGCATTGTTGTGTAGAAAATGGAAACATCCTCCGTCGCCTTGTGTCCAAATATTCAAGGTTACGCCATCAGTATGGAAGGTTATGCTGACAGTGTTCAACAGGCTACTAGGTGCAAAAGATTAATATCATTAAAAGTAGGAACTTGGAATGTTAGAACAATGAATGCAGATGGAAAGTTGGAGGACATCAAAAAAGAAATGGAGAGAGAGAAGATTAACATATTAGGAATATCGGAAACGAGATGGAGAGGAGCAGGGATAAGGACAGGAGAGGATTGTAAGATTATTTACTCGGGGGGAGAAGAACAGCAAAGAGGTGTAGCCATTATATTAGATAAACAAACATCAAATTCTGTCAAAGGATATTGGGCTGTGTCAGACAGAGTTCTATTAGTAAAATTAAACGGAAGACCTTTTAAAATAAATGTAATTCAAGTATATGCCCCAACAAGTGAAAGCAGTGAAGAAAGTATAGAGGAATTTTATAATGACATGGAGTCTGCTTTGAAGAACTGTCAAAAATCAGAAATAAATATCATAATGGGTGATTTCAACGCAAAAATAGGAAAGCAAAGCGATGGATACAGTGTAGGCAACCATGGTTTGGGAGAGAGAAATGAAAGAGGTTACAGACTTGTAGAATGGGCAAAAGAACAAGAATTGGTTGTAGGAAACACCTGGTTTAAACAACATCCTAGAAGATTATGGACATGGAGGAGTCCAGACAGCAGGATTAAAAACCAGATAGATTACATCCTGATAAGCAAAAGGTTTCGAAATGCATTAACAGTTGTAAAAACAGTTCCAAATGCAGACTGTTACAGTGATCACAGATTAATTACTGGCACATTGAGGGTAAAGTTAAAGAAAGTCAAGTATACAGCAGGAAACCCTAAATATGACTTGTGCAAATTGAAAACTGACAAAGAAATACAAGATAATTTTAACATAGAAGTAAAGAACAAATTTGATTTATTGTCTGATCTAGAGATCCTATTTCAAGATGTAGATGATCAATGGGAAATGCTGAAGAATTCAATCAGTTGTGCAGCAGAAAAAACTATTCCAAAAGTAAAGAAAGTTGGCCGTAAGACATGGATGACTGAAGAAATTTTACAACTAATGGAAACAAGAAGACAGAACAAAAATAATCCTGCCAAATATGAAGAAATTCACAGAAAAGTCAGAACCTTATGTAAGGAGGCTAAAGAAACATGGCTTGAGAAAAATTGCAGAGAAATTGAAAAACAACACAACAGTAAAAATGCGAAACTAATGCACAAAAGAATTCAGGAGATTACTAATCAAAGAACACGTACATCAGCAGGCTGCCTAAAGACAAAAGATGGAAGAGTCATAATAGAAAAAGATCAGATTTTACATGTATGGTCAGATTACGTGAAAAACCTTTATGACGATAGCAGAGACGAACAATATATTGTTCAAAATAACAATGAAGGGCCAGCAATTTTGAAGATGGAGGTTCAGAATGCTCTTAATCATATGAAATCTGGCAAAACCCCCGGTCCAGACAGCGTCACAACAGAAATGATTAATGCTTTAGAAGAATATGGAATAGATAAAGTTACCAGTCTGCTTAATACAATATATGATACTGGAAACATACCTCATGAGTTATGTAATTCTGTATTTATTGCAATCCCAAAGAAATCAGGAGCCTTGGAATGTGATCAACATCGAACAATTAGTATAATGAGTCACATCACGAAGATTTTGCTAAGAATTATCATGCAAAGAGTTAGGAGGAAAATACAACCTGAAATAGGAGAAGAACAATGTGGGTTTGTAGTAGGCAAGGGTACAGTAAATGCTGTGTATATACTGAGAACCGTAATCGAACGTTCTATAGAAGTAAACAAAGATCTACACCTTTGCTTCATTGACTACACAAAGGCTTTTGATAAAGTGAGACATGTCAACATGATAAGGATGCTTGAAGATCTACAAATTGATGGGAAAGACCTTAGACTTGTAAAAAACATATATTGGAAACAACAAGCTGCCATAAGAGTTGATAATGAAGTAAGCCAATATCAGCCTATTAAGAGAGGTGTGAGACAGGGATGTGTAATGTCTCCAGATCTGTTTTCCCTGTACAGTGAAAATATTTTCAGAAATATTGAAAATATGGAAGGAATCAACATTGGGGGACGATGCATCAATAACATTAGATATGCAGATGATACAGTCTTGATTGCAGATAATGAACAGGACCTGCAAAATTTAGTAGATGCGGTTGTTACACACAGTGAACAACAAGGGTTAGAATTAAATTGTAAAAAGACACAGATTATGGTCGTCACTAGGAAGGACGAAATACCACAATGTAATATACAAGTAAATGGGAATATTCTTCAACAAGTGAATAGGTACAATTACCTCGGAACAGTAATAACATCTGATGGGAGATGCCTTGAAGAGATTAGAACAAGAATCGCCATGGCAAAAGTAGCCTTTAGCAAGATGAAAAACATACTGACCAATAAAAAGATGTCAATTGAAACGAGAAAAAGAGTGTTGAGATGCTACATAGAACCTGTACTTTTATATGGATGTGAAGCTTGGACAATGAGCAGCCAGGCTGAGAAACATCTGATGGCTGTAGAAATGTGGTTTCTGAGGAAAATGCAAAGAATACCATGGACAGCCAGAAAGACCAATGAACAAGTCCTTCAAGAAACAAATGAAGATCGTAAACTGATCAGAGACATTAGACGTAGACAGTCACAATTTTTTGGGCATGTTATGAGAAGAAATGATTTGGAGAACTTGGTGACAACTGGTAAGATCGAGGGGAACAGACCAAGGGGAAGACCTAGAAACAAGTATCTGGATGGCTTGGCCTTGTGGCATGGTCGAGACAAAAACACGGAACTGATCCACGACTCTGTTGATCGAGTGAGATGGCAGAACATGACCGCCCACGCTTACCGGCATGGCACATGATGGATGGATGGTTCTGTGAGTGTCAAGGAACCAATTTCAAGAAGGAAGGTGACAATGTGAATTCTGAATCGTATTGTGAAGTTCTGTCGATGCTTCTTGATGCAATTCGAAGAAAACGTCCGGGACTGCTGACTAGAGGAGTGTTGCTTCTTCATGACAATGAAAGACCACATACGGCTTGATTAACTCAGGAGAAAATTAACCAACTAAGGTGGGAAGTTCTGGAACATCCACCTTACAGCCCCGACTTAGCCCCTAGCGATGTCCACCTTTTTGGTCCACTAAAACTCACCTTGGCGGGAAACATGTCACACAGTTGAATGTGAAGTGAACACGTGGTTTAGAAAACAGAGCACGCAGTTCTATGCAGCCGGCTTGGGAGGACTGATAAAACGATGGGATAAGTGCGTCAATGTTGGTGGAAATTGTGTTGAGAAATAAAGGGACAATGTATGTATAAAAATAAACCGGTTTCAAGTTGTTATCATATTTAGTTATATTTCTACAGCCATTTGTGACTTACTTATTGACTTCCCCTCGTAACTCTGGTTTTAACATGTTGTGTGTGTGTGTGCGTGCGTGCGTGCGTGGCGTGCGTGCGTGCGTGCGTGCGTGCGTGTGTGTGTGTGTGTGTGTTTGTGTGTGTGTGTGTGCGTGCGTGCGTGCGTGCGTGCGTGCGTGCGTGCGTGCGCGTGCGTGCGTGCGTGCGTGCGTGCGTGCGTGCGTGCGTGCGTGCGTGCGTGCGTGTGTGTGTGTGTGTGTGTGTGTGTGTGTGTGTGTGTGTGTGTGTGTGTGTGTGTGTGTGTGTGTGTGTGTGTGTGTGTGTGTGTGTGTGTGTGTGTGTGTGTGTGTGTGTGTGTGTGTGTGTGTGTGTGTGTGTGTGTGTGTGTGTGTGTGTGTGTGTGTGTGTGTGTGTGTGTGTGTGTGTGTGTGTGTGTGTGTGTGTGTGTGTGTGTGTGTGTGTGTGTGTGTGTGTGTGTGTGTGTGTGTGTGTGTGTGTGTGTGTGTGTGTGTGTGTGTGTGTGTGTGTGTGTGTGTGTGTGTGTGTGTGTGTGTGTGTGTGTGTGTGTGTGTGTGTGTGTGTGTGTGTGTGTGTGTGTGTGTGTGTGTGTGTGTGTGTGTGTGTGTGTGTGTGTGTGTGTGTGTGTGTGTGTGTGTGTGTGTGTGTGTGTGTGTGTGTGTGTGTGTGTGTGTGTGTGTGTGTGTGTGTGTGTGTGTGTGTGTGTGTGTGTGTGCTGGCTCCGAGCTGCTTTAGAAAAGGGTGAAGTAAAGATTCACTTTAGAAAAGGGTGAAGTAAAGATTCACTTTCCACACCGCGAGTCGTATTTGGTACATGGTGCTAGCTATATAGATTTTTCGTTCACTGGCTTTGAACTCAAGAGTTGTCCACGCTAGACTGATTTTTAGTATGGGCTAGCTTTATTTATTAAAAGTGTCCTTCGCTATCAGGCGAACCCACTCTGACTTCGAGGTACTTGTAATTTATATCCACAAGTCAGTGACGAGAAGTCAACATTTTAGTCCAACTGACCGGCGTAGGGGTAGAAACCGCTATCTCGACATCAGCACACCGGATGTTAAAGAGTTAACTTTCTTATCCACTCTGCCACGCTGACCTGTGCCGCAGAGTTTAATAGAAATTCTGCTCTCGGTGGCGGATGTGGTCACTATGATACCAATCAGTTTTACTACTCGTGGATGGTTCCGTCGCCCTGCTACAGAGTTCAGTGCGTGGAGCGATACTGTGAGTTGTGGATTTTGTGTGCAGTGCTTTTACATCTGTCCATGGTTGTTTCTATAGGGTGTATTTTCAATGACTGTGCAGTGTTAGAAAATACTGCCAGTCCAAGTTTTGTATTCACCCTCTTTAAAGTTCACGCAACATAATAGGTAAATACAAAACTTGGACCAGCAATATTTTCAAACACTATACATTCATTAACCATACACCCTGTATTGTGAACTGCATGATCGGAAAAATAGCGGTCGGTCAGTTGTTGAATTTACTTGGTTTGCCTTATGCAGTAATTTGTGGCTGCTGGTTTTCTCGTGACTGCCGCTTTCATCGACGATGAATTATATTTGTGTGTGCGTGCGTGCGTGAGTGCGTGCGTGCGTGCGTGCGTGCGTGTGTGTGTGTGTGTGTGTGTGTGTGTTGGCATTCTGGTAGCAACTTTACGCATAGTATACCTGTGCCGGCTGTTGCTTTGTCGAGACTCCTATCTGTTCCACTTTTCACATGGGGCAGTGAGGAGCATTTTGTGTGATATTCACTGGCACGGGAACAGAACATTAATTCTTGCAATTAGCGACTGACATGATACACCTAACTATAATTTCATGACAGAATCACCAATGCAGTGCTCATGAAGAGAACTAAACAAATGCTACTGAATCAAAAGGTGAAGACGAGACACTAGTGCTGGAAAGGACACATTCTGAGAAAACCTGTGGTCATTGTGACTAGTCACTCTCTTGGCTGGAACCCACCCGGCGAAGAAAATAGTGGGATACATGAAAACACACGGAAAAGAAAATTCACGACAGGGATGAATAATCTGGGAAAAGCCAAGGCTTTTAACGGACAGCAAAAGAGGCCAGCTTGGTTGAGGGTTAATGCCGGTTTGATGGATCACGGACACAAGAAGTAGAAGATTAAACCTCTTAGCTGATGGTTTAAAATCCAACATTAACCAACGCCTTTTCTTTTCTTTTTTTTAATTTTTTATATATAAAACGTTTTTTTTTACATATCCTTTACATGGTGTCGCATTCAACCCTAGCATTTTTGGCCGTTTGTGATTTCTTGGCAAGTTTACGTTCAGTAGTTTTCAATTTATTTCTGAACGTTTGGCACTCATAATATTGTATAAAGAAACAACGCAAGGCGGTCTGCTGCCAAATCGCCTGAAGCTGTGTTTCGAACGCGGTATGCGAGTTTACGAATTGCATACGTAACGCCTTCACCATGGAGCCGGTTATTTATTTATAATAGAAGACAACTGTACTTGATCCGTGGCGAGGAGGTTACCGGTGCAGTTCGTAATCCCACATACCCGCATTCGAAACACAGCTGTGTTGGTTTTTTTATGACATGGTATGGGTGCCGGTCGTTCAGAAAGTAATTTCAAACTACTAAACATAAACTTGCCCAGGAATCACAAACAGCCACAAAATTCGGCGGTTGACTGCTACGTCCTGTAATCAATCAATCATGTGCAATGCCGGAAAGCGTGGGCGGTCTTGACTCGCCATTTCACTCAATCACCAGAATCGTGGATCAGCTCAGTGTTCCTGTCTCGACCATGCTATGTGGCCAAGCCATCCAGGTATTTACTTCTCTGCCTTCCCCTTGGTCTGTTCCCTTCGATATTGCCAGTTGTCACTGAGTTATCAGATCCGTTTCTTCTCATAACATGTCCAAAACATTTTGACTGTCTACGTCTAATTTCTCTAATCAATTTGCGATTTTCATGTGTCTCCTGTGGTACTTGGTCGTTGGTTTTTCTGTCTGTCCATGGTGTTCTTTGCATTTTCCTCAGAAACCACATTTCTGCAGCCATCGGATGTAATAACTGTATCGAGTGATCCGACACAACCCGCTACAGTATTACGCCAACGCCCTGGACTGATTGGGAGGCACTACATTAACATACGGCATAAAATCTGGTATGGGCCAGAATACCCCATGCTTACAGCCACAACATGTGAACTCCTATACAAACCATAATCCACTTCATTCCAACAACATGGCTTTCCTAATTCTAGAAAAACGCGGCAACGTCACACTTGTCATAACTGTCTATGAAAGAGTGTTTTCATGAGCCGCACAGAGAGAAGCATATTACATACATCACAACACACCCGTTCCAATGTTTATCTTTCGTTTCCGGTTTCGCGCCTTCTCTGTCAACTATATATAAAGTTTTTATTTCTTAAAAAACAAAGGAAGCCAAACTCACTTCTTTCTCGGATATTAATTGGCGTGGAAAATCCAACTCGGTAATAAAACCACGTTCTATATAGAAGAAGCGTAAGGACACAGAAAATACGACAATTTTTTCCCCGGAAATCATTAGAAATAATTTTGAGCTCGTCCTCATTTTTGATTACGATTCGATTTGGTCTTTCTGGTGTGAGTTTTTAAGTCGCAGCTCCTGGCCAAATACCGGCTTAGAAACCATAATTGCAAACAAGAACAGATTTGGTTTGTCCCTGCTGGAAGATCTCGGTTGTCTTCCTTGCTGTGACCCGTATTGTAAGAATGACCTTGAGCAATTCATGTGGAGGGACAGATGAACGTAGCGAGACTTACAGATAAACAGAATCTTCGAAAGACAGAGAGAAAGACAAATAGACAGAAACAGATAGAATAATTAATCATTTATTGAAAGGTGATGCGGTAAATAAGATTTTAGACAAGTCCGAAAACCTCTGAGAAAGACAAACAGACAGAAATAGAATTAGATAGAATAATTAATCATTTATAGAAAGGTGATGCGGTAAATACGATTTTAGACAAGTCCGCACACCTCTGAGAAAGACAAATAGAAAATTAGTCGGATTATTAGGTCGAATTATTAATCATTTGCAGAAAGGTGTTGTTGGTAGTTAAGAATGTTGGCATGTTCTCGCACCCCAGTCCACACTATTAACACTGCAAAACTGTTTGATCTCCTGAAAGAAACTCTTTTAGGACGAAGATTCACCTCAGATGACGATATAAAGGACGAAGATTCACCTCAGATGACGAAATGAAGGACGAAGATTCACCTCAGATGAGCGTGGTCCGCAACTCAGCATAAAATCTCAGCTCATCTCATCTCATGTTTCTCTTGTACCTTGCGGTGTCGAGGTGAAATATAAACATCGTGAGAGCGCCCGATTATGGGCTTCATATATCGATATTCCCATGGGCTCTGCTATTCCTTCCGTCCAACGTTTACGTGGTCGGCCTCTTCCTCTGTTTCCATCTGGTCTGTACATCATTGCTTGTTGTGTTGACTGGTAACTTACATGCATGACCAAACTCAGCATAACACTTTTATCATAAGAATATGCGAAAGCTCGTTGACCTAAGGACAAAGTTTATCGAAAAGCAGGGAGATTATGTCGAAACATGATGTGCGGTCTTTTCTAAAAGTTGATGACAATAAATTATACAGCTAGATGGTAGATAGATAATGTTTTAATTACCCTCGTAGATTTAGAGGTAGCAAATGGGAGGACAGGTTCATGTTTGCCACTGGAATCCACTTGTACAACCCCGAACTTTGTTACAATGTAGGGCTGCAACGATGGACAAGACATGGGATAATTAGAATAGCCATGCAAACGATAGGAAGAGTGGTGTAAGAGTAAGAAGAGCCACAGAAACTGTAGAAGAGGCATGGGAACCGTAGAAAAGCTACAAGAACTGTAGAAAAGCCACATGAAATGTAGAAAAGCCACAGAAACTGTAGAAAAGCCACAAGAACTGTAGAAAAGCGACAGAAACTGTAGAAGAGCAACGGGAACCATAGGAAAGTCTCAGAAACTGTAGAAAAGCCACAGGAACCGCAGAAGAGCCATGGAAGAGGCGTGGAACAGTAGAGAAGCCACAGACACCGTTGAAGAGACACTGAATCGTAAATAGGCCATGTAAACCGTAGAAGAGCGACGGTAACGGTTGAAGAGCCATGAAAGCTGTAGAAGAGCCACAGACACGGTAGAAGAGCCATGGTAACTGTAGAAGAGCCTTGTAACTGTAGAAGAGCCATGGTAACTGTAGAAGAGCCACAGACACGGTAGAAGAGCCATGGTAACTGTAGAAGAGCCACAGACACGGTAGAAGAGCCATGGTAACTGTAGAAGAGCCATGGTAAGTGTACAAGAGCCTTGTAACTGTAGAAGAGCCATGGTAAGTGTAGAAGAGCCATGGTAAGTGTAGAAGAGCCACAGACACGGTAGAAGAGCCATGGTAAGTGTAGAAGAGCCACAGACACGGTAGAAGAGCCATGGTAACTGTAGAAGAGCCACAGACACGGTAGAAGAGCCATGGTAACTGTAGAAGAGCCACAGACACGGTAGAAGAGCCATGGTAAGTGTAGAAGAGCCACGGTAACTGTAGAAGAGCCATGGTAACTGTAGAAGAGCCACAGACACGGTAGAAGAGCCGTGGTAACTGTAGAAGAGCCACAGACACGGTAGAAGAGCCATGGTAACTGTAGAAGAGCCATGGTAACTGTAGAAGAGCCATGGTAAGTGTAGAAGAGCCATGGTAACTGTAGAAGAGCCACAGACACGGTAGAAGAGCCATGGTAACTGTAGAAGAGCCATGGTAACTGTAGAAGAGCCACGGTAACTGTAGAAGAGCCATGGTAACTGTAGAAGAGCCACAGACACGGTAGAAGAGCCATGGTAAGTGTAGAAGAGCCATGGTAAGTGTAGAAGAGCCATGGTAAGTGTAGAAGAGCCATGGTAAGTGTAGAAGAGCCATGGTAACTGTAGAAGAGCCATGGTAAGTGTAGAAGAGCCATGATAAGTGTAGAAGAGCCACAGACACGGTAGAAGAGCCATGGTAAGTGTAGAAGAGCCATGGTAAGTGTAGAAGAGCCATGGTAAGTGTAGAAGAGCCATGGTAACTGTAGAAGAGCCATGGTAACTGTAGAAGAGCCATGGTAACTGTAGAAGAGCCATGATAAGTGTAGAAGAGCCACAGACACGGTAGAAGAGCCATGGTAACTGTAGAAGAGCCATGGTAAGTGTAGAAGAGCCATGGTAAGTGTAGAAGAGCCATGGTAAGTGTAGAATAGCCATGATAAGTGTAGAAGAGCCATGGTAAGTGTAGAAGAGCCATGGTAAGTGTAGAAGAGCCATGGTAAGTGTAGAAGAGCCATGGTAAGTGTAGAAGAGCCATGGTAAGTGTAGAAGAGCCATGGTAAGTGTAGAAGAGCCATGATAAGTGTAGAAGAGCCACAGACACGGTAGAAGAGCCATGGTAAGTGTAGAAGAGCCATGGTAAGTGTAGAAGAGCCATGGTAAGTGTAGAAGAGCCATGGTAAGTGTAGAAGAGCCATGGTAAGTGTAGAAGAGCCATGGTAAGTGTAGAAGAGCCATGGTAACTGTAGAAGAGCCATGGTAACTGTAGAAGAGCCATGATAAGTGTAGAAGAGCCACAGACACGGTAGAAGAGCCATGGTAAGTGTAGAAGAGCCATGGTAACTGTAGAAGAGCCATGGTAACTGTAGAAGAGCCATGATAAGTGTAGAAGAGCCACAGACACGGTAGAAGAGCCATGGTAAGTGTAGAAGAGCCATGGTAAGTGTAGAAGAGCCATGGTAAGTGTAGAAGAGCCATGGTAAGTGTAGAAGAGCCATGGTAAGTGTAGAAGAGCCATGGTAAGTGTAGAAGAGCCATGGTAACTGTAGAAGAGCCATGGTAACTGTAGAAGAGCCATGATAAGTGTAGAAGAGCCACAGACACGGTAGAAGAGCCATGGTAACTGTAGAAGAGCCATGGTAACTGTAGAAGAGCCATGGTAAGTGTAGAAGAGCCATGGTAACTGTAGAAGAGCCATGATAAGTGTAGAAGAGCCATGGTAACTGTAGAAGAGCCATGATAAGTGTAGAAGAGCCATGATAAGTGTAGAAGAGCCATGGTAACTGTAGAAGAGCCATGGTAACTGTAGAAGAGCCATGATAAGTGTAGAAGAGCCATGATAAGTGTAGAAGAGCCATGGTAACTGTAGAAGAGCCATGGTAACTGTAGAAGAGCCATGATAAGTGTAGAAGAGCCACAGACACGGTAGAAGAGCCATGGTAACTGTAGAAGAGCCATGGTAACTGTAGAAGAGCCATGGTAACTGTAGAAGAGCCATGGTAACTGTAGAAGAGCCACAGACACAGTAGAAGAGCCATGGTAACTGTAGAAGAGCCATGGTAACTGTAGAAGCGCCACGGTAACTGTAGAAGAGCCATGGTAACTGTAGAAGAGCCACAGACACGGTAGAAGAGCCATGGTAACTGTAGAAGAGCCACAGACACGGTAGAAGAGCCATGGTAACTGTAGAAGAGCCATGGTAACTGTAGAAGAGCCATGGTAACTGTAGAAGAGCCACAGACACGGTAGAAGAGCCATGGTAAGTGTAGAAGAGCCATGGTAAGTGTAGAAGAGCCATGGTAAGTGTAGAAGAGCCATGGTAACTGTAGAAGAGCCATGGTAACTGTAGAAGAGCCATGATAAGTGTAGAAGAGCCACAGACACGGTAGAAGAGCCATGGTAACTGTAGAAGAGCCATGGTAACTGTAGAAGAGCCATGGTAAGTGTAGAAGAGCCATGGTAACTGTAGAAGAGCCATGATAAGTGTAGAAGAGCCATGGTAACTGTAGAAGAGCCATGATAAGTGTAGAAGAGCCATGATAAGTGTAGAAGAGCCATGGTAACTGTAGAAGAGCCATGGTAACTGTAGAAGAGCCATGATAAGTGTAGAAGAGCCATGATAAGTGTAGAAGAGCCATGGTAACTGTAGAAGAGCCATGGTAACTGTAGAAGAGCCATGATAAGTGTAGAAGAGCCACAGACACGGTAGAAGAGCCATGGTAACTGTAGAAGAGCCATGGTAACTGTAGAAGAGCCATGGTAAGTGTAGAAGAGCCATGGTAACTGTAGAAGAGCCATGGTAACTGTAGAAGTGCCATGGTAACTGTAGAAGAGCCATGGTAACTGTAGAAGAGCCACAGACACGGTAGAAGAGCCATGGTAACTGTAGAAGAGCCATGGTAAGTGTAGAAGAGCCATGGTAACTGTAGAAGAGCCATGGTAACTGTAGAAGAGCCATGATAAGTGTAGAAGAGCCACAGACACGGTAGAAGAGCCATGGTAACTGTAGAAGAGCCATGGTAACTGTAGAAGAGCCATGGTAAGTGTAGAAGAGCCATGGTAACTGTAGAAGAGCCATGGTAACTGTAGAAGAGCCATCGTAACTGTAGAAGAGCCATGGTAACTGTAGAAGAGCCACAGACACGGTAGAAGAGCCATGGTAACTGTAGAAGAGCCACAGACACGGTAGAAGAGCCATGGTAACTGTAGAAGAGCCACAGACACGGTAGAAGAGCCATGGTAACTGTAGAAGAGCCATGGTAAGTGTAGAAGAGCCATGGTAACTGTAGAAGAGCCATGGTAACTGTAGAAGAGCCATGGTAACTGTAGAAGAGCCTTGTAACTGTAGAAGAGCCATGGTAACTGTAGAAGAGCCATGGTAACTGTAGAAGAGCCATGATAAGTGTAGAAGAGCCACAGACACGGTAGAAGAGCCATGGTAACTGTAGAAGAGCCATGGTAAGTGTAGAAGAGCCATGGTAACTGTAGAAGAGCCTTGTAACTGTAGAAGAGCCATGGTAACTGTAGAAGAGCCATGGTAACTGTAGAAGAGCCATGATAAGTGTAGAAGAGCCACAGACACGGTAGAAGAGCCATGGTAACTGTAGAAGAGCCATGGTAACTGTAGAAGAGCCATGGTAAGTGTAGAAGAGCCATGGTAACTGTAGAAGAGCCATGGTAACTGTAGAAGAGCCATGGTAACTGTAGAAGAGCCATGGTAACTGTAGAAGAGCCACAGACACGGTAGAAGAGCCATGGTAACTGTAGAAGAGCCTTGTAACTGTAGAAGAGCCATGATAAGTGTAGAAGAGCCACAGACACGGTAGAAGAGCCATGGTAACTGTAGAAGAGCCATGGTAACTGTAGAAGAGCCATGGTAAGTGTAGAAGAGCCATGGTAACTGTAGAAGAGCCATGGTAACTGTAGAAGAGCCATGGTAACTGTAGAAGAGCCATGGTAACTGTAGAAGAGCCACAGACACGGTAGAAGAGCCATGGTAACTGTAGAAGAGCCATGGTAAGTGTAGAAGAGCCATGGTAACTGTAGAAGAGCCATGGTAACTGTAGAAGAGCCATGGTAAGTGTAGAAGAGCCATGGTAACTGTAGAAGAGCCATGGTAACTGTAGAAGAGCCATGGTAACTGTAGAAGAGCCATGGTAACTGTAGAAGAGCCATGGTAAGTGTAGAAGAGCCATGGTAAGTGTAGAAGAGCCTTGTAACTGTAGAAGAAGCATGGAACCGTAGAAACGCGTAGGGGGAATAGACAAGGCATGGATATATTTTTCGAAGTAAGAGATTTATTACATAAGTCTCCCAGTTAAAGACTTGTAAATATGGCAGAAATAAGAAAGATATCTCAAAATACAAGACTGTTGTGAATCATGACAAGCCTCCGCCGGGAAATGTTAAGGAGAAAATATGTCAAGTATTTGCAACCGACATCTATACAAACTACAGCCTATAGAAATGCCTACTTTGCATAATAACTGACCTGAGGATGCCTGGTTCCGTCTGGTTTAAGTATGAGAAACTCGCTAGGGAAAGTACTGCACACTGAAGAGGAGACAGGTCATTATCCTGTGGTATGTCACTCAGATGCAGAGGCAGAACTAGCAGACAGGTGGTAAAGAACTGCAAATTGCCAAATTCGTTGTATTATTTTTTTTAAAGTTATTTGCATATCCTTT
This sequence comes from Cepaea hortensis, assembly GCA_963921405.1. Taxonomy (NCBI): domain Eukaryota; kingdom Metazoa; phylum Mollusca; class Gastropoda; order Stylommatophora; family Helicidae; genus Cepaea; species Cepaea hortensis. The sequence continues at coordinate 57,792,090 of OY992897.1, read as the reverse complement.
ACAGGACGTAGCAGTCAACCCTGCATATTTTTTGGGGCTGTTCGTGATTCCTGAGCAAGTTTATGTTTAGTAGTTTGCCATTGCTTTCTATTTCATTCATGCTATTAGTGTTGGAACTCTTCGCTGGCTGCTGAGGATGGGGACGGAGCGCTTATGGGAATGTCCTGAATGCTGTGATGTCGGTTCCTAAATCAATCAATCAATCAATCAATCATGCTATTTCATAAAAAAAACAACGCAAGGTGGTCTACAATATAATGATTGATTGATTGATTGATTGATTGATTGATTGATTGATTCTACTCCTAACTTAAGTCTGTCCGGAGAATCTCAGCTCAGTGCACGAACTCCGTAGCACCGGCGAGGATCCTGAAATACTTTGCGTAGATTTTTAGTTCGAACTTTTGCCCGGTCAGCGCCGTTAGGCTACTTTTTTATTTCGATTTCCAACTGCCAAGGGATTTTTTACGTGCGCAACAACGTCCGAACTCCCTACCCAGAGACCAGGGGAAACCTCTGTGTATTCAAATGAACCCGCCAACTTATCATGCAACGTAGATGCTCCATAATCGTAGTATTAATATAAGCTAGACATCATCATCATCTAGCAAGTTCTTTACAGAATGTAGCTGTCATCAAGGCCATCATAAACGAATGTCGATTATGTGCTAGTTCCTTTGCTTGATGCCTTTCCATATCCAATGTCCTCAGTATCCCGTGTACTATTATTGCTGCGACTCTGTCTAGTCTTCATTGAACTATGTCTTCCATGACTGTTCTTTCCTAGTTCCCCTGCTTGATGCCTTCCCATATCCAATGTCCTCAATACTGGGAAATAAAAGAAGCCGGTATTATATTGACCACATCTACAATAATTTCCGAGAGTTTATAAACAATCTAGGTCTAACACCATCAATGTATGTCAAAGGTCCTTTTGTGTTTAGTGTCTCATTCATATATTAATTAATTCATTCATTCATTCGTTCATTCATTCATTCATTAGCACGTCCTTCGCAGAACCTCGCTCCCATAACAACCCACCGGAAAACTTCACGATCACAAGCAAGATGTCCCACGTCAGATACACCCATCTGGAGATCATCCGCCATATCCTGCACCCATCTTCTCTTTGGCCTTCCTCTTCCTCTCTTCTCAGGCACATACCCCTACATTATTGTTCTCTCCAAACTTGAGCGACGTTTCAAGTGACCAAAATATTTCAATTACCTTTGTTTTAGCGTATTTAATAGCTAACTTTTTTTCAATATTCAGCTCTTGAAGTATGGATGTATTTATTCTTTTCTTTGCCCAATATATTCTTAGAACTCGTCTGTAACATTTATATTCAAAGGCATTTAAGTGTCTAAGGAGAATAAAGTGGCGGACTCCCACTGATCTCCGCTGTTAACTATTACAATATTCAGTTTTCTTGTAAATCTTGAAATCTGACCAAGCCACGCGGCCATTTCAAAAACCACAAGTAATCTTTGTACGAGAGGTTGGACGCTGCAGTTACAGTATGCTGCTTTGCATGTCTGATAACCGCATCCGACGTGCATAAGTACTAGACAAGGCCATTACTCAGCGGATACAGCAAACTGCAGACAAATTAGAAGGAGACAGCGTGTATATTTATAAAATATGCAAGGCCTGTCTCATATTTTGGACAATTATAGGTCGCAGGGGAAATGGAGGGACGTTAGTGTACCTTGTATATGAGGTGTTCGTGAGAAAGCAAGAAACGGTGACTATCGCATTAGACCTAAAGGATGCTTATAATAATGTGGACTATCAGAGCCCGATATCATGGGTTGACAGTAAGATACAATATTTAAAAGTTACATATCTTTTACAGGACGTCGCAGTCAAACCCAGCATTTTTTTTTTTTTTGGCTGTTTGTGATTTCTTGGCAAGTTTACGTTCATTAGTTTACCATTACTCCTGAACGACGGGCACTCAAACTATTGTATGGAAACCAACCCAAGGCGTTGCAAATCGCCCGGAGCTGTGTTTCGAACGCTGTATGCGGAATTACGAATTGCATCGAATCCGCTGGTTGTCTTCACTCTCCATTGTATATTTTCCATTTTCTCTTACTTTCACTCTTCTGTCACACATCTTTTATCCTCCCAATTATTTAAAAACCTTGAAGTGACACTATACAATGTTTGGCTCAGTTTGAAAAGAATTGAGCTTAATGACTGTGCGTAACTAACTGCACGAGTCATGTATTTACAAAATATTTACATGGATGAAATAGGGTTGATAGTCCGTACCCTGATAATACTAAACACTATATTCTACTGACATACTAATTCTGTAAATATATATATATTCTAATATTTTCCCTAAACTTAATCCAATTTAAGGGAAGTAATCTAACTAACTAAAAAAATGAAAATGATGTGAGATGAGTTATGTACCTTTCTGAAATGAGTAATGTGAAATGTAACAAAATTATACATAATGGGTTATTTAACCAAAAAAAAATATTTTATTGTCTAAATGAAAAAATATGCTTGATAATTTTACTATACATGGTGTAAATGATGTATGTTGAAATGTATATTCCTATAAGGTATAAACTAATTTAATCCTAAATGATGAGTTTGTTAAAGTGTTTAATAAGATGGAATGCAATAATGTGAAATGAACTAATTGGTACTGTTCCTATCTAAACTTTTTATCTTAGTCTTTAATTAGCTATTATTAAATTTAAAGTACTATCCTAAGTAAGTGGGTAAATTTAGTGATTTTCCTAAACTAAAAAAAAATCTATTATATTCCATAATTCTATTCTAAATCTATATTAAAGTAACTAATCTAACTATAATTTATCACTATATTAAAAACATGTTATAATACATATCACAATAAATAAATATATATACATGGTATTCGATTACCTGAGGTTAGTGGTTGCCATAATGTTCAGAAATTGCTTTTGTTGGCACAGTTCATAGATACACATTTGTCCTGGGTATATTAAATACACTACACAGTCATACTTGTGTCATGGGTATTTTTCCACTCATAGAGTCCGCTGGTGTCGTAGACATGTATCTTCGTGTCTGTTATTTACGCATTGTTCTGACACTGTTCTTCCACAGGTGATTCAACGGAACACAAATGTAGCCTAGTACGTAACGAACTGTCTATGTACTCACGGTGATTCACATGTTCTTGGAGCACAGTTCTTATCTTGCTGTCTATGGACACATGGTGGTTCATTGTTCTTAGCACACAGTCCTGATCATAATGTCTATGTATTACATAGGATATTTTACACCGGATATTCTAAGTGTACTACATTACATCATCTTAGACTACATTTTCATGTGGAGTATCAGGTATTTCTACCTCAGATGGTCGACTAAGGGTATCAGCAAGAATGTTGTCCCTACCCTTAATATGCTCTATACTAAAAGTATAATTTTGTAATATTAACGACCACCTGTAGATGCGGTCATTGCGATGCACCCCACTTTGTATGACCGTGATTGGGGAGTTGTCGGTCTGTACTACGAAGTGATTACCCGCTAGAAATCGATGTAACTTCCTTACTGAGTAGATGACGCTTAGGGCTTCCAACTCTGATATGGAATATCTGGACTCAGCAGGTGTGATCTTGCGGCTCACGTAGCAAATTGGATGGAAGATGCCATCATAAAACTGGCCTAGTACTGCAGCGATGGAAATCCTGCTGGCATCTGTCCTAAGATAATAAACGAGCCTAGGATTAGGCAAACGCAGGATTGGTACATTACTAAATAGGAGTTTCAATTTTGACAATGCAGAAATTAATAATGCATCTTTGACATCTAATTTTACCGATGCTTTCAACACATTTGAAAATACACTTGTGATTTCAGCTAAGTTCGGTATGAACTTACTATAATAATTTACTATACCCAAAAGGCTCCTGACCTGCTTCTTTGTTTTAGGCATGGTCAGGTTCATGATTTTAGTAACAATTCTATTGTCAGTTTTTAGTTGTCCTTGTGAAATGACATGACCCAAAACATCAATTTCTTGTAGGCCCAGTTCAACTTTGCTAGGTTTGACAGTGAGACCGAAGAGTCGCAACCTATCGAAGACATGTCTGAGTTTCAGTAAGTGTGTTGTCCAGTCATCTGTATGGACACAAATATCATCTATATATGTCACCGTATTCGTCACTCCATGTAGTAAGTCTCTAGTTAGGCGTACGAATGTAGCAGGAGCGTTACGAAGTCCGAAAGGAAGAAACAGCCACTCGTAAAGACCTAAAGGTGTTGAGAATGCAGTAAGCTGGATGGATTGAGTACTGCATAGGGACCTGCCAATATCCCTTAGTAAGATCTAATTTAGAGAAGATTTTGGAGGTGGACATATCAAGAATAAGATCTTCGCAGGAAGGAATTGGTTCTGCGTCGATCTTAGTGACATTGTTGAGTTTCCTATAGTCCACACAGAGACGAATTGTGGAGTCTTTTTTCTTGACCAAGACGATTGGAAAGGAGTACTCAGATGTAGATTTCTGGATTATTCCACTAGCTTCTAAATTAAGAATTTCCTTATTTAGATTTTCTCTGTAGCTAAGTGGGATAGAGTACGGCCTGCATTTGATAGGCTTTGAGTCCGAAAAAAGGATGGAGTGCTCGATCCTGTCCGTCCTACCTGGAATGTCGGAAAATATGTCCTTATACTCCGTCACTAATTCTATTGTCTGTCGTCGTTGCTCTTCTGTTAGTCCCGGTTCTAACCGTATACATTCTAATGTCGCAGTCTTGTCTACAATTGGAACAGGTAGTTCCATCCCGTCGTCGTCTACCTGATTCAGTACGGTGGTGGTGCAAAGTGCGTTTTCTGTATGCTCACTAAGTGTATGCATCTCGTCGGCATTGCCAGCCTCGCTAACTAGTGTAGTTGCGTTATGTATGTCTGTCGTCTCATCAATAGGTGTGGGTGCATTGTGTTCGTCTGTCTCTAGCTCTGTCTCTTGTCGTGAAAAGTAGGGTTTCAACATGTTGATATGAAATATCTTTAAGTGTCCGTTTATCGATATTTCATAGTCGACATCTGAAATTTTTCGTACCACTTTGAATGGCCCTTGCCATGAGGTCAATAATAAATTTCGTTTGTCTGGGAGTAAAAGCAGTATGTCTTGATCTGGTTCAAGATTAATAGTCCTAGCACCTCTATTGGCGTATTGGCGGTAGATTTGACCCTTCCTCTCCAAAGCTGCCTTGGCTATGACACACGATTTCATGATTTTCTTTCGTGTTTCTGTTACCATCTCATAAGGTGTTTTAGGGGTTGGAATTTCAATCTGATTAGTTACTAACTGATGGTAAATTGTTAGGGGTCCACGTGGGTTAGCCCCGTATACTAATTCAAAAGGTGAGAAACCCGTGCTTGAAGGGGAATCTCCCGATAGGCGAACAGCACTGTTGGCAACAGTGTATCCCATTCAGATGGGTTTTCTGCTGTCACCTTAGCCAGCATATGCTTTAGGTCTCCATTAATTTTCTCTACGATTCCATTACTGGCTGGATGATAAGCTGTTGTAAAATGCTGTTTAATTCCTAACATTTTCGTAAGGGCTTGCGTTGCAGCCGATATGAATTGGGTTCCACGGTCGGATAAGATGGTACGTGGAAATCCGAATCGTGAGAACAAATGTAGAAATACATTGGCAATATCTTTGGAGGTGATGTATTTCAAAGCTACTGCCTCAACCCACCTTGAACATAGGTCTACTAGCGTTAAGATGAAGCGATTTCCTTTGCTGGACACCTGGTTCAGGGGTCCAACAATATCCACCGCCACACTCTCGAATGGCCTAGAGGCCAGTGTAGAAGGTTGTACTTCAGCTGTAGGATGTTTACCCTTACGTACTAACTGTTGACAGACATTACATGAACGACAAAATACTTTTATGTCATTACAAAAACCCGGCCAGTAAAAATGAGCCTGAATTCTGGCCCTGGTTTTATCGTATGCAAGGTGACCAGCAAACGGCGACTCGTGTGCAATCTTTAGCACAGTTTGGCGGTGTTGTACAGGTAACACCGTTTGCTGAATCTCATGGTTGTCAGTTGTATAATAACGAGTAAGGATCCCATTATTAAGTCTAAAGAACCATGATGCGATTTTTGTTATTTTGGCTTTTTCTTTTAACAGTTTTAGATACGGAGACACACTCGGATCAGCTTTTTGCTGGTCTATAAACTTTTGTCTGATGGTATCATCCGTGCTAGTTGGTGATAGCAACAGTAGTCTTTCTTCCTGTAGTGTGTCTTGATGTTTAATGGTATCTGCTCTGGTTGTTGCATTAGCTGCATTTAATTTTCCCCATGCAGCTATGTCTTCGTTCGTGCAATGCTTCAATTGGGGCAAGCATCCCAAAATTAAATCAGTACAAGGGTTATCTAAAATAGCACATGTAAAGGTACCAGAAAGGAAAGGAGTGTTAATACGGGCTCTTGCCAGTGGGTAACTTTCGATATTACCCGAAAAAGTTCGGCATTTGACTGAGTCACCTGTATAATCATTTGGATTCACCAATTCCTTTCTAAGACCGATAAGAGTGCTTCCACTGTCAAGCAAACACTGGCATGGTATTTCGTTGACCAATGCATTGTGGAACACCAAATTGCCTCTGGAGGCTAATGCTGCATTTACACTCTCAGTGGAGAATGGTAATGTATGTCCACATTCTAATTTTCCGTCTGCATGAAATTGGTGACATCGCTCACAACTGTCAAAGCTTAAAATATCGTTTACACAACAAACATCTTCAGATTGATTAAAAAGTAACTCATTCTCGACCTCGCACTCAGTCTCACTCCCACTATCAGAAGATGTATCAATTAACATTGCACTGTTGGCCTTCATTCTTTGCCGGCCTAGGCACTTATTGGAATAATGCCCGTAGCTAGAACAGAAGACACATTTGACTGCACGCCTGTATGCATTTCTCTTGTTTTGTTGTTTCTTAACCCCCATCTCAAGATGTGTTGGATAGTTTGGTGATTTATCACACATAGCATAAGTATCATGAAAAAGTTGGCAATACACACATTTAGGTAATTTTTGATCTTTATTGTCGACTCTCTGAAATGGTTTTTTATTGCTACGATAGCTTTTAGGTTGGTCCTTAACAAAAGAGACTATTTCAGAGTCGATGTTTGATGTTTTAAAAATATCTCTATTTGAGGAAAAATATGCGGAGCCTTTCTTCTCGAATTGATCTATTGTTTCGATGTCTGACTGCTGCAGGAATTTAGCGAAAGGAGATGGGATTGTGGATATGACTTTATCCATGGCTATTAAATTTTTAAGTTTTTCAAAGTCCTTTCCTATTTTTGCTGCACCAAGCCATCTATTCAGCACGCTTTGGACATTCGAGGCATAATCGATGAAGGTCTCACATGGTTTTGGTTTTAAGTTAGAAAATTGCACTTGATACCAAGGGGCATCAAGTAAAAAATGTTGCATAATCCTATCGTGGATGTACTGATAGTTAGATCTAAGATCAGTTGGTATTGATTCAATAACTTTAAGGGGCTCCCCACTGAGGTTTTTCATGTAGATCATGGTCCACATATCGATTGGTACTTGATGGTATTTCAGCTGATATTCGACATTTTCTGTCCACGCTGATATGGAATCTTCTTTACAGAATGGCTTAATAATATTTTTGTATTTATTAAGTTTATTCTCTTCTTGCTGACTCTTTAGTTTTGTAGCGGAGATCTCTACGTGTCAGTCTACTTCCATACCTTTCATCTTTAACTGTGTCTCTGATTCAATCTGTATTTGTTTTTCTTTCACTCTTGCCATTTCATCTATCTCTCTTTGCTTTAACTCTAATTCTTTTTGTTTAATCTCCTTATCTTGTTCTAACTGTTTCTGTTTTAATTCTAATTCTTTTTGTTTAGTTATTTCAGCTAGTTCTACAATCTCCTTCTGGTGTTGTCTCTCACTCGTGCACGTTCATCTCTATCAGCATCTTTTGCTTCCTTAAATTTTTGATCAGCATATTGCTCTAATTCTTTTCCTGTGTGTCCTAATTCCTTGCCTGCTTGTATGAAATCAGCTAAAGTTGACATGTTGTTGGATAATTAGCTAGAGTTGCTAGGCACTGAAATATTTACTCAGGTATCTTAGACTTGTTAAGTTTTTAAATGCCTGTGTATACAAAATATTATTAGATTACACTCTGAAAAGAGATGCATTATTAATCATATTGCATTCAAAATAATTTGGGTATACTCATCTTAACAATCCAGAACAATCAGGTACATTCGTTTGGCACCTCAGGTACAATCGTTTGGCACCTCGACACACACCTCACGTTACTTCACTAAACAGCTCTTGTTATACCTGGTTTACAAGAGCATCAATAATTAACCATTTGTAAACGACATATGACTTTAGACATTTGTTTGACATTTACAATTACATGCCCCCGGACAACACAATGTGGTATATTTAATAATAAATGTCACTGTCCTGTCTTCGTTCTAATGTCTTCTGCGTTCCCTAACTATTGCTGTTTAATCTATGCAAGTGCTGTGCAGACCGAAACCTATTTGCATAAAGAAAGTAGTGCCATCGTGACTGTAGAAAATAGAATATGTCCACAAATAAATAAATAAATGCTTTAAATAAATATAAAGGTAATAATAATGTTCAAATAAATAAATATATTCATTGAATAGCTTGTATAAACAAATAATAGTTAATATAATTCAAAGATTCAGGCGAGCAGCCGCTTGGCGATTTGTAAACAATCTGTCGCTGATTGCAAATGGCGTAGGGCAGCTGTGTGTCAACCGCGATACGTCACAGGCGCAGCGCTATTTTTAGATTGGAAAAATCGATATTGTCGCCGGCTCATTATTCTTTGTATTGCTCCGCCGTGAATCATGTTTCATAAATACACATAAATAATCAAATAATTGTTGAAATAAATAATACAAAACTATAATAATAATACTTACAAATCAGAAGAAAACATGTTCATAAAGCACAAAACATTTTAATAAGCATAAATAAACGTTAATCGGTCACGATGGGCACAGCTCGCATCTTGATCTAGTCTGCACCCGCTATTTTCCACTAACACAAATTAAACCCTGTGATTAACTGACAGTAATACTATTTTAGAGCCGTGGGTGAGTGTTTTAGCTTGAACAATTGTCCAAGCCACACTTCTGACACCACTTTTATCAAGCGATGCTACAGGCATTATGGGATAACTTCTCTCGCACCACACAAAAAGACTTGTCAGTCGTACGAGAAGAATTGATTACACATTTTTATTGCCACTGGCTCTTACAATACATCAATGCACAAAACTGTCTCTAACGAAACCACACATGAATACACAGAGCTTCCTATCACTAGTCGTCCCTAGCCCTACTGCTAATTCTATCTACTCGTCTAAAGAAATACGCATCGACTCTAAGCGATGTGTTCCCTACGAAGTCTGTCTCCCGTCTGACAATTCTCCGCGTGCTGATTACACAGTACGCGGAAGGACCTCGTGCGCACTTCGGCTTTTGCGTGCTACATCATTCAACACGCTTAGAGTAGTAGCCTACTCTTGAGTTCTATTCTAGTTCTTGGTGTCTATCACGTTGGCGTGATTATACCGTGACCAGAGTGCTTACTCTCTGGTTGACACGCCCGTGTCTCATGAGAGAACTGTTTGACAGTTCCCCTCTCTACACCTACCCTGCCCTCATGTTGGGGCACTGGGTTACCTCTAATCTACTTGAGGTAGACCACTCATTCAGGGTGGTCTTCCCTCCTGTCTATTCTAGTCTTTGACAATGACGTGTATAAGGGTAATTTAATTACTTATGGTGTGTATAAGGGTAATTTAATTACTTATGGCGTGTATAATGGTAATTTACTTACTTATGACGTGTATAAGGGTAATTTAATTACTTATAACGTGTAAGGGTAATTTAATTACTTATGGAGTGTATAAGGGTAATTTAATTACTTATGGGGTGTATAAGGGTAATTTAATTACTTATGGTGTGTATAAGGGTGATTTACTTACTTATGGTGTGTATATTGGTAATTTACTTACTTATGACGTGTATAAGGGTAATTTAATTACTTATGGTGTGTATAAGGGTAATTTAATTACTTATGGCGTGTATAATGGTAATTTACTTACTTATGACGTGTATAAGGGTAATTTAATTACTTATAACGTGTAAGGGTAATTTAATTACTTATGGAGTGTATAAGGGTAATTTAATTACTAATAGTATGCATAACTAATATGTTGAGGTGCTATAGGGCCTTTCAGACAAGAGGATCCATTTTATTACACCTTGTTCTATCCCATATAGATAGAGAGAGAGAGAATGATAGAGAACGAACGAACGAACGAACAACGAACGAACGAACGAACGAACGAATTTTATTTTCAAAGAGTCACAATTTGGGCACGCAAGGCCCGTCTTACATTCGACTCTGCAAATCACTCATCTTTCGTTCATCACTTGTGCATGTTACATTAACATAAGGAAACAAAAGGCACTGTCAAATGGATTTTGAAAACATAAACAATGCATAATACCATGTTATGAGACAGGCAGACACACATACGCACGCAATGCATAAACACACACGCACACATGCATACCTGCATACATACTTACATCATTTGCACAAACTCTCACATTTATGCACACACTCATTAACATACAAATACAATCCCTCGCATACACTGCATGCATGCACACATACACACACAAACATATACACATACATCCACATGAACATACACATACATACACACTCACATATACACTCATATACTTTTGTTTGTCCATCAAGAATGATGATGACCATTCATTTCATCCAGTGGGGTTGAAGGTGTGGAGCCGTGGGTTCTAAGATGGCTGATAAGGCCTATTTTGGCTCGAAATGTTCTTTGACAATGTGGGCAAAGAATGCTTGACGTTTCTGGAGGTGGATTTCCTGCAGTGGTTTTTCTGTCCTGCCTTTTCTTCACAGCTCTTGCAGTCCTGGTTGCCTCACAAGTGACTGCACCCTTGCGTAATGATGCACGCCACGAATTTCGGTCTCTGGCTGCAGTCTCCCAGGTGTCATGCTTAATTCCAAAAGCATTCAGTGAAATTTTCAGAGTGTCTTTAAAGCGTTTCCTCTGGCCACCTTGGGAGCGTTTACCACAACGCAGTTCGGTGTAAAAAATTCGTTTAGGGAGCCTGTGATCTGGCATGCGAGTCAAGTGACCAGCCCAGCGAATCTGATTCTTCATCAGTAGAGTGTGGATACTGGACATGGACGCTCTTTCTAGGACTTCAGTGTCTGGAATCTTGTCTTGCCATTTAATCTTCAGTAGCTTCCTTAGGCAGACTGTGTGGAAGTGGTTTAATTTCCTAGCGTGTCGCTGATAAACAGTCCAGGTTTCACAAGCATATAGCAGTGTAAACTCATATACACACGCATATACACGAGAGAAAGAGAGAGAGAGAGAAAGAGAGAGAGACAGAGAGACACAGAGAGAGAGACAGAGAGAGAGACAGAGAGAGAGACAGAGAGAGAGAGGAGATGGGGTGTGTTCGAAGATAGTGGTTGTTGTCTCTGGGCCTGTCACTTTTGGCAGTCTAATTTTATTTTCGTGCAGGGGCATGCGGGTGTACAAAGAAATGAACAGGCTGACAGGCTTGCTGGTAAGACTACTGTGGAGGGGGGTCGTGCCATGGACCAGGCTGATTTACGGAATTCTCTACGAGAATTAAGTCGTTTGCGAGAACCAAGTGATGACTGTGAATCTACATCCATGATCAGACTGCGAGAACAGCCAGTTAAAAGAGGTGTGGCCAAACAAGAATACTACGTAGGAAGCCAAAGAAAATTAATAAACCAACACAGAACTGGTGTCGTTAGCCGCTACATGCTGCGGGATGTACTGAGGAGGGGATCCGAGCACTTATGGACTGAATGGTTCGATGTGCAATGAGGATGACATGTCAACTAACTAACTAACTAATTAACTAACTAAATATTCCATATGACTCTTTCCTTTCTCTTCGTTGCACCTTGTTCTATCCATTATGGCTCTTTCTATACCTGCCGAAAGCGTAGCACAGAGCACGAACTCCCTAGCTCCAGCGACGACCCTCAGGAGTGCCTGAAGCAACCGCACTCGTCAATCGCATGGCGGAGTCGTCTGACGATCTCTGACCCAGTAGAGAGTGCACAAATCTGCATGGTTGTGTGAGGTCAAATTCCACAATTGCTCTCAATTGATCAAGGGTAATCGACCTCGGCTGGGGAGCACTCGGCAAGGCTCCTATTTCATGGTGTAGTTATCTGAGATAGCTCCCGAGGGAACCCATGAAAATAAACCGGCACGGATACGATCGAGAATGTTTATGTGTCTTGACTGCGGAAGACTGAAGAAGATCAAATAATTAATAAGCTATATATATATATATTTTTTTTTTAATTCGCATATCCTTTACAGGACATCGCTGTCAACAGCAGCATCTTTCAGCTGTCTGTTGATTTCTTGGCAAGATTACGCTCAGTAGTTTGCCATTGCTTTCTGAGCGACCGGCTCAGTTATCCCGCAAGTCACCAGCGGGGGTAGAACCTCTTCCAGTTCTCGCCCGCTACGAGACTGCGTGATAAACGGGATTACGGAGAAAGTGGTGTAACCCCTCGGCCAGAGAGACCGGCTAATAAGCTATATGCGTTAGTTAAAAGCTAGGTGCGTGTCTTTTTAAAAGGCTCCGCAATCAACATTCGCATTTATTGACTCTGGTACTTTCTTGGCAATGTTTTTTTTTTTTTTTGGCTCGCTCACTTTGAATCTAAGCGTAGTCCATACACACTATTTATAATAGTGATATAGTGATGGACTGAATTTTGCGTGCAGATTAACGTTCCCTATTAACAGTGTCCCTTGCCAACAGGCGAACCCACTCCGACTTCAGAGGTACTTGTAATTTACGTCCCAAAGTCAAGGACGACAGGTCAACATTTTAGTCCAGCTGTCCGGTGTAGGGGTTGAACCCCTAACCTCGGCATCAGCACACCGGATTGCTAGACCTGTCATAGGTTCCTTGTCTACTTAACCCTTCTTTATTATGCACGCGGGAGGAAAAATAAGAGGAAGAGAATGACGTTTTCATATCCCTGTTCGTTTTTCTACTGTTTCACTTGAGGACGTCGTGTGGGTGTTTTACTATTTGTCTCGTACTTTCTGTCTCGTAATTTTAATCCGTTAACACAGATAGGACAGATGTTGACATTCACTGTGCATGCAGATTATGTTAACAATCTTGTACCGCTGACAGGTTTTGATTACGGGAGGAAACTAATTAACATCAGCAATAAGAAAGTATAATCGTGAGTGTTAGATAATGTTAAAGAAGTAAATGTTGTTGGAGAAGCCAGACGAAAACAAGACAGACAGGCAGGCAGGCAGACAGGCAGGCAGACAGACAGGCTGACAGATAGATAGACTGGAAGACAGGTAGACTTACAGACAGGCTGTCAGACAGACGGATTTGCAAACAGACAGACTGACAGACAGGCCGACATACAGACTGGCAGACAGGCTGTCAGACAAATGGATTTGCAGTCAGGCAGACTGACAGACAGGCCGACATACAGACTAGCAGACAGGTAGACTGACAGACAGGCTGTCAGGGAGACGGATTTGCAGACAGACAGACTGACAGACAGGCCGACATACAGACTGACTGGCAGACAGGTAGACTGACAGACAAGCTGGCAGACAGACGGATTTGCAGACAGACAGACTGACAGACAGGCCGACATACAGACTGGCAGACAGATAGACAGACAGACATATTGGCAGACTGGCAGGCACGCAGTCTATGAATAGCTCAATGTATTCGTTCATCCTTTCTCCATCTGTTTATCTGCAAATGATCACGATTTTAAGGGCATATTGTTAACCAGAAGGAATGAAGGGAAAAAGGAAGGAAGGAAGGAAGGACGGAAAGACGGACGGACAAAAAGACGGATGAAAGGTCGGACGAGGACAATAAGGAAGGGAGGAAGGAAGGGAGGGAGGAAGGAAGGAAGGAAGGAAGGACGGACGGAAGGAAGGAAGGAAGGAAGGAAGGAAAGAAGGAAGGAAGGAAGGAAGGAAGGAAGGAAGGAAGGAAGGAAGGAAGGAAGGAAGGAAGGAAGGAAGGAAGGAAGGAAGGAAGGAAGCTATCAGGTACACAGACATTTCCATACAATTCCAACTGGTGTGCTAACCAATAAAATCTTACAGCTGCTGCAATACTACGCCCGATACAACCGCAGCCCGTCATTAACCTGGTGATGTCTTACACGACTGAACCAGCAGACATTGCAAGGGAGCAATTATCCCTCTCGTTTAGCAATGTTTACACAAGAAGGTCGCATTCCTTGAATGCATGTTGCTGGAAATGCGAACTTGTCTAGACTCACAAACAGCTTCATGTGGAGGTGTAGGTTAATGTTCAGAGAGCGTTGATCAATCATCCGTCAGTGTAGATACCATTCAGTAAAGATGACATTTTTTAGACACTTTGTGATGAGACATAAGCTCTAAAACATAGTGACAAGTAGCAAACTTGAAGGGAAACGAACAAGAGGAATGCAAAGGGGGTAAATACCTGGATATTTTTTCGCATATCCTTTATAGGACATCGCTGTCAACACCAGCATTTTACCGCTGGCAAGATTACGCTCAGTAGTTTGCCATTGCTTTCTGAGCGGCCGGCTCACTTATCCCTTAAGTCACCAACGCGGCGAGAACCACTACCAATTCTCGCGCGCTGCGTTACCCCACGTGGATAAACGGGATTACAGGGAAAGTAGTTTAACCCCTAGGCCAAAAACCTGGATGGCTTGGTCATTCAAGTGTGTCTTAATTCACTCAGACTAGCCAGTTGCTATGTTGGTCAGTAAGTTGGTCCGTTTGATTGGCAGGCATGCGGATACACAGACACAACAGATATACTGGGTGTTTGTAAAGTCCCACTACACTTGGTATGTAGAACACATCTGAAAAATTCTTTCTTCCGTTGTTAACACCATTCTGTTTGGAGTGCAAAGAATTACTTTAGCAGACGACAGCCATTCTATGCATATTGCTTCACTATGGACCGTCGAGCATATTTTTTGATGCCATCATGTACTTCATTTTTCACATGTGTTCTACATAAAAAGTGTAGTGAGACTTTATAAACACCCTGTATATGCGTGCAGAAAAGCCAGGAGGACGCTACAGATAACATGAGTACTAAAACAAGGCATAGACAGCAGAAACTGGGAAACTATATAAAACAAGTTATAGGTTGCAGGACTTGGGAACTATGTGGGCTGAAGGACTGTGACACTATATGGACTGCAGCATCGGGACATTATATGGACTGAAGAACTGGGAAACTATATCGACTGAAGGACTGGAAACTATATCGACTGAAGGACTGGAAACTATATCGACTGAAGGACTGGAAACTATATGGACTGAAGGACTGGGAAACTATTTGAACTGAAGGAATGAGAAACTATATAGACCAGTTGTTCTCAACCTTTTTTGGCCCGTTCCCCCCTTCACCATATTTTTAGAACGTCATCCCCCCCCCCCCCCTTCCTATCAAAAATTTGGCCCGTTCCCCGCCCCCCTTTCACCGTATTTTCAGAACGTCATTCCCCCCTTTCATATTTCCTATCTAAAAATCCTCCCACCCCTATACAGTATACCTAAAAATGTAAGGTAAATTTAATAGCACATACTAAAACAAGTCTAGACATCCACATAAAACATGATTTGTGGGTCTACTGACTTTATAAAATGAATTTTAGAAGGATGAGAGGTACTTAACTGTAAAGTATGAAGGGAAAAACAATATCAAGTAATCGGTTCTTATATTAATGCGATCTTGAAATGGTCTTCATTCCCCCCCCCCCTGGAAACCCTAAAATTTCCCCCTGGGGGGGGGGGGGAATTCCCCACCGGTTGAGAACCACTGATATAGACTGAATGATTGGGAAAATATATATAAAACAAGACATGCATTGCAGGACTGGGAAACTATATAAAACAAGGCGTAGACTGTAGGACTGGGAAACTATGTGGACTGAAGGACTGTGAAACTATATGGACTGCAGCACCGGGACATTATATGAACTGAAGAACTGGGAAACTATGTGGACTGCAGGACTGGGAAACTATATCGACTGAAATACTGGGAAACTATATGGACTGAAGGACTGGAAACTATATGGACAGAAGGACTGGGAAACTATTTGAACTGAAGGACTGAGAAACTATATGGACTAAAAGATTGGGAAAATATATATAAATCAAGGCATAGACTGTAGCCCTGGGAAACTATATAAAACAAGGCATAGACTGCAGAACTGGGAAACTTTGTGGACTGAAGGACTGGGTAACTATATGGACTGCAGAACTGGGAAACTATACTGACTGCAGCACTGGAACATTATATGGACTGAAGAACTTGGAAACTATAAGGACTGGAAGGATTTTGAAACTGTATGGATTGAAGGAATGGGAAACTATATGGACTGAAGGATTGGGAAACTATGTGGACTGAAGGACTGAGAAACTATATGGATTGAAGGACTTGCAAACTATATGTACTAAAGGAGTGGGAAACTATATGGACTGAAGGACTGGGAAACAATTTGGACTGAAGGACTTTGAAACTATATGGACTGAAGGACTGGAAACTATATGTACTGAAGGACTGGGAAACTATATGGACTGAAGGACTGGAAACTATGTGTGCTGAAAGACGTGCAAGTTGTATGTACTGAAGGACTGGGAAACTATATGTACTAAAGGACTGGGAAACTATATGAACTGAAGGACTGGCAAACTATATGGACTGAAGGACTGGAAACTTTATGAACTGAAGGACTTTGAAAATATATGGACTTAAGGACTGGGAAACAATATGGTCTGAAGGACTGTTAAACTATATGAACTGAAGGACTGGGGAACTATATGGTCTGAAGGATTGGAAAACTATGTAGACTGAAGGCCTGGGAAACTATGTAATGAAGGACTGGGAAACCAAAAGGATTGAAGGACTGGGAAACTATATGGACTGAAGGACTGGGAAACTATAGGAACTGAAGGACTGGGAAACTTTATGGACTGTAGGACTTGGAAACTATATGGACTGAAGTACTAGGAAACTATATGGACTGGAGTACTGGGAAACTATATGGACTGAAGGACTGGGAAACTATATGGACTGAAAGACCGGGAAACTATATGGACTGAAGGACTGGGAAAATATAGGAACTGAAGGACTGGGAAACTTTATGGACTGTAGGACTGGGAAACTATATGGACTGAAGTACTGGGAAACTATATGGACTGAAGTACTGGGAAACTATATGGACTGAAGGACTGAGAAACTATATGGACTGAAAGACCGGGAAACTATATGGACTGAAGGACTGGGAAACTATTTGGACTGAAAGACCGGGAAACTATATGGACTGAAGGACTGGGAAACTGTATGGACTGAAGGACTGGGAAATTATATATAACAAGGTTGCATGTCCTTTGCCGAACGATGCTATCAACTGCAGGTTGATTTGTCTTGACCATGTTATATTCAGTAATTGGCCATTGCTATATGAACGAGAAGTCAACCCTAAATTACAAATGACTGCTTTGTGCAATGAACACACAAAGTCGGCCTCATAGCTCAGGAACTGTAAGCATGGGAGAGGACGGATACAAATCCTGGTAACGCATATTTCAAGCAAAACTATATAAACAGTTAGTTGCATGTCCCAGTCAACCCCGGCATTTTCAGCGCTTTGTGAATTATAAAGCAGTTTTTATGTTCAGTAATTTGCCATTGCTTTCTGAATGACCGACGTCTCTTACAGCTGGTTCTGACACCCTCGACTCCGTATAATGGGGTATTGCGAAACACGTTGACTACCCCTAGGCCACGAAGCTGACAGAAACTACATACATGATGAAATAATGTTCTCATTGCGTAGGACATAATAATAATTTAAAAAATATATCTTAATTATATGTCTATTTAATGATTGTGTTCATTTATTGTCTATTTTATGACTGTGGAAAAAATAACCGGTTTTCATTACTGGTCTATATAATGATTGTGAGAAAAACGTACGTTTATTACTTGTCTATTTAATGGTTATGAACTTGCAGTTGCTTGTCAACTGCGCTCTGTTGCGTCCACATGTTACTAGTTATTTACTGTTCTGTTTCCGTCCACAGTGTCGGGGTGTACCGTGTTTTCCTCGCAATATACTTGTAGCCCTGAATGTTACTGAGGATCGTGGTCACTGCTGTGGTAAGTCTTCTGTTTGTTTGTTTGTTTGTTTTTTTTTTTTTTTTTTTTTTTGTTTTGTTTTTTTTGTTTTTTGGTTTTTTTTTTGGTTTTTTTTTAACAACATAAGACATGATTTCCGCGTGTTGTAGATTTATTGATTACAATATAATCGTAACATTCCCATGGTGAATTTAAATACAGTCGCCATGAACAAGATGTTGCACGATTTCCTGCCTGACATATTTCGCTGCAATCGTCACGTGCATACTCTAGAGTTATATACCATCTGACATGAATAAGCAAATAATACTTTGGCTTAATTATTAAATACATAGTTCGATGTTCTGTGTTCATCTTCGTGCACCCTCATCTCTCAGGTGTCTGTAAGTTCTGTTTCCATCGTTGTGTCGCTCAATCCTGTAAATAGAAATCGTTACATAAATAACAAAATGTCGATCAAGTGTATACAACCGTTGAAATCGAATTTAATCTTTTGAACCTCGTGAATGTGTAGCATAGTTGTTAGACTATGTTAGTCTTCACTGATACCATCGGTGAGTGCTCTAAGTCGTAACGAGACGTCTGTCCGTGAGTGTGGTATTGTCATTGCAGCAAATATGTGTTAAGTAGCTCAGGAACCTATGACAGGTCTAGCAGACCGGTAGGAAGTTTACTTGATCCTAGAACAATACTGCTCAGGAATCACTGAGGAAATTGGAGGAAAGGCGCTAGTTACAGGTGCTGGAATTTCAATAATCCCTCCCCACGACGCTTAAGGGCATAAGTTGAAGACGACATAACAACAAATCGTCAGTGCAGCAAGTACTTTTCTGCGATGTCATTTGTCAATGGAGTTGTTTTGGCGCGCTGAGTAATAAAGAGTTAGTTAGTTAGTTAGTTAGTCGCAGTTCCAACTTCACAGCAACGGGTCGTCCCCATTATGCTCTGTTCCTGTGCCAGTGAATATCACACAAAATGCTCCCCACTGCCCAATGTAAAAAGTGGAAAAGACAGGAGTCTCGACAAACAACAGCCCGCACAGATACACTGTGCATAATGCCGCCGCCAGAATGTCAACACACCAGTCCCCCACGAAACACCCAATTCATCTCTGATGGAATCGGCAGTCATTTTCCTATCTGGATGTTTCCTAGATGTTCACCCACACAGTCCACGAAAATACAGTTCATCGCCGATGGCAGTGGCAGTCAACCAGAAGCCCAGCAGCCACACATTTCTGCATAAGGCAAAAACCGGTCAACTCTGGGACATAGCCACCTGCCATCACTCCGAACATGCAGTCACGTTCCAAAAATACCTCGGGCAGATTCAAAAGTATTTCACACGAAACTCACAGCTCACAGTGTCGCGCCACGCGCTCACTCAGTAGCAGGGCGACGGAACCATCAAGCCTCCTTAGTCGCCTCTTACGACATGCGTGGTAAGCTACAGTGTTGCTAACGATCTTAATGAGATTAGGCTATCTAACTTGAGCTGATACTGCGGACTCTCTCGTGGACACATATCATCCCTAGCTGCAATGAGTGAAAGCTTGAATGCATGTGGGGCGAGCGATGTTTCGGGGTGACACCTTGGTGTGAACAAGTACCCGATCTTGTGATTGTCTTATATGCCACCAGAACGTTATATTCGGGTTTTTGTTATCTTGTTAATATCTTGTTATCTCGTTGTTATCTTACCGTATTGTTATCTTGTTGTTATCTTGTCTTGTTATCTCGTTGTTATCTTATCGTATTGTTATCTTGTTGTTATCTTGCTATCTCGTTATCTCATTACCGTGTTGTTATCTCGTTGTTATCTTGTTGTTATCTTGTCTTGTTATCTCGTTGGTATCTTATTGTATTGTTAGTTAGTTAGTTAGTCGACAGATCATCCTCGTTGCACATCGGACCATTCAGTCCATAAGTTATTGTATTGTTATCTTGCTGTTATCTTATTATCGTGTTGTTATCTCGTTGTTATCTTGTTGTTATCTTGTTTTGTTATCTCGTTGTTATCTTATCGTATTGTTATCTTGTTGTTATCTTGCTATCTCGTTATCTCATTACCGTGTTGTTATCTCGTTGTTATCTTGTTGTTATCTTGTCTTGTTATCTCATTGTTATCTTATCGTATTGTTATCTTGTTGTTATCTTGTTATCTCATTATCTCATTACCGTGTTGTTATCTCGTTGTTATCTTGTTGTTATCTTGTCTTGTTATCTCATTGTTTTCTTATCGAATTGTTATCTTGCTGTTATATTATTATCGTGTTGTTATCTCGTTGTTATCTTTTTGTTATTTTGTCTTGTTATCTCGTTGGTATCTTATTGTATTGTTATCTTGCTGTTATCTTGTTATCTCGTTATCTTATTATCGTGTTGTTATCTCATTGTTATCTTATCGAATTGTTATCATGCTGTTATATTATTATCGTGTTGTTATCTCGTTGGTATCTTATTGTATTGTTATCTTGCTGTTATCTTGTTATCTCGTTATCTTATTATCGTGTTGTTATCTCGTTATCTTTTTGTTATTGTGTTGTCTTGTTATCTCGTTGTTATCTTATCGTATTGTTATCTTGTTGTCTTGTTTTCTCGTTGTTATTTTATCATATTGTTGTCTTGCTGTTGCCTTGTTGTTACCTTGTTGTCTTCACCAGACCGTCTGTTGTTCTATGCGCTGCATTGTCAATAAGATGAAATGAAGTTCCACGAATCTGGTCAAATAAATACATGACCTGTGTGGTACTGAATGTGTTTGTTTCGCAGTTCTTCCCGTGGTAATTTCTCCCGGCTCAACGCTGATCAACAAAGATAATTGTTCAGGCGTTCTGGGTTGAATAATTGTCATCCAACTCGTACTCCTCTTAAACCAATTAGGCCTCCGACATTATATTCTGGAATGAAGACGTCGATTTCTGGCAGCATTGAAACGTTCTTCTAAGATTCGGTAGAGATATATTTTCCTATGGCTCATCTCGGATTTTAGTGACAAGTTCATGGTAAAATAACAGGCAATCGGTTTTCTAGTCAAACAATGAATATTCTTGATTATCAAAAACGGTTGATGATGTTGAAAAGTGCAGGCATGTTTTATGAGACATGAGCGCCAGTAAACAAACAAATATTATGTGACTCATTAGGTTGTTTATAAACTGTACTATACAGTGTGAACAAGCTGAAAAACATCCGATGGCTCTGGAAATGTGGTTTCTGAAGAAAATGCAATGAATGCCACGGACAGATAGAAAAATCAATAACCAAGTCATACAAGAAACAAATGAAAATCGTAAACTGATTACAGAAATTAGACGTAGACAGTCACAAATTTGGTCACGTTATGAGAAGAAATAAATTTGAAAACTTGGTGTCAGCTGGCAAGATCGAGGGGAAGAGAACAAGGGGAAGGCAGAGAAGTAAATACCTGGATGGCTTGGCGACGTGGCATGGTCGAGTCAGGAACACTGAGCTAGTCCACGACTCTGGTAATAGAGTGAGATGGCGAAACATGACTACCCACACATATCGGCATGGCACATGATGATGATGATACAGTGTGGTGATCAGGTCAGTTCGGACACCAAGGGTCAGAAGGACTTTGGCCAGAGATTCCCATGACAAGATTCTGGTCAAATAGAGCTGCTTGACACACCAACATGATACGTTACGCAAGTGTGGATTAGCTCAAGCCATCCCACCCACAAGGCACATGGTGATAAATATCAGATAAGAAGTATTCACTAAATTTATTATCTCCAATAAGAGTTGATTATTTGGTTGTTTCGGGATTTGAAATTTAAATATTGAGCACAACCCACTACTGGCAACGCTGATCGTATTCCGGTATGAACCTAAGGCCTATCCACGTCAATGTGGAAGCACTATACTCGAGTTTCGTTCTCGTTTGAGCTCGTCAGTAGTGCATATCCCTGACCGGATCCGGAAACAAGCCCCGGATCACTGGCGTGTGAAGCACACTGAAGCTCAATATTTAAATTCCAATAAGAGTGTTTCTGTGCCGAAGGTGTTGTGAATGCAGTTTGTAATCGCGTTCAAAACACAGCTGCGGGCGATTTGGCAGCAGACTTCTTTGCGTTGGTTTCATAAAATGGTATAAGAGCCGGTCGTTCAGAAAGTAATGGCAAACTACTGACCCTAAACATGTTAAGAAATCACAAACATCCAAAAATACTGAGGTGGACTGCGACGTCGTGTAAAAGTATCTGCAACTAACTTCTTTTCAATACGAGTGGTGGTAACTCTGAATGTGATAATCTCACGCCTGCCAGAATATTGTAAGGGTAAAGTAAGATGCTTGTATTCTCTCTACAGAAAAAGAAAGATCGGACTGACCGAAGAAAAGAACATAAATCTATGGATTTCCACGCACTGTAGAAGCTGTTCCTACCAACTACTATTGGGT
>OY992897.1:57639320-57764320 GCA_963921405.1 Cepaea hortensis | reverse complement strand
GTGATAATGATGTTATGGTTATTTACACCTCATACATGTAGCCATTTTGTCTTTTATTTTCGGATCGGAGAGCAGCTTTCACAAATAGGAACACATTTTTTTTTAACGAGAAACGATCAGTTACGAAACAAAACTAAAACTCAAATGCAGGTTTATTAACAACTTGAAAATTAAATCCACACCGTTATTCTACCGCCTGTCAGTGCCGATCATTTCCTATGAATGGATTTTTAATCTTGTTTTAAACGCCTGAAGGGTTTTTTAGCCAGTAAAATTAATGTTTGCCTTTTGCAAATTAATGTCAACAATTATGGGAAAACCCCTTTCATTCAAAGCTGGCTGGAGGCAACAGCGGGAAAAATGAGGTTAATAACTTGTTTAAAACTTATTACATCCAATTCCTGGTAAAAGAAAACGGAACAATCCATTTTGGCCACAGTGAACGGAATTCAGGCTGCTCTACTTATGAATGGTATTAGCTGAAACAGACGGTGGAAATGAAGAAAAGAAATGGAGGAATCCCTAAATTCATAAGCTTTTTTAAGGGCTAGAAACCGTGTTATATGGGTATGTCATTCTCCGGGATTCAGAAGATATGCAGCAGGTTAAACGGTATCGGATATAATTTCATGGAAACGAATCGGAATAAAGGAATTACAACCTATTCATACGGTGGTCGCCAATGTGAGATTGTGTTATTCCGTACACAATAAACGCTTGATAATACAGATACCATTAGAGTGGATTGGAATATGCTTCTGGTAATTTGATACGCAGGTGGGATTATCCTTCTGGGATGTTTGCAGTAATTTAATGTTTTCCGTGATTAGTGGTCCCGGGGGAGCATAGAAGCTTTGTTGTGTGCAAATGTAAGAGCGGTTATGTGTTTAAGTGAGATGTAATGGTTTTGCTTACACATTCGAATGATACGACGATGAAGCTCCAATAGAACGCATAGGAGAAGTTTTTTGCTGAAAAAGGATATACTCGACATATCGTTACATGGAGAGGTATGTTTAGAGGTAGTAATAAGTCAGGCCCCCGCGACGCTTGACGGCAAAAGTTGATGATGATAATGAATGGGCTTGGGCGATCATGCCTCTCCACAAATTACTATCTCCGAAGTCATGAATCGATTCGTGTTTTGACTACCTTCCTTGCC
This sequence comes from Cepaea hortensis, assembly GCA_963921405.1. Classification (NCBI taxonomy): domain Eukaryota; kingdom Metazoa; phylum Mollusca; class Gastropoda; order Stylommatophora; family Helicidae; genus Cepaea; species Cepaea hortensis. The sequence continues at coordinate 57,763,158 of OY992897.1, read as the reverse complement.
ATGACACATGACTGTCAATAATATTTTCATGCTGTCTTCCTCTATCTCTCTTTCCGCAAATATTTCCGGTTGTCACAACATGTTCCAGTTTTTGTCTTCTCAGAATGTGGACAAATAACGAGGGCTGCTTCTTTCTCATTTTTGTTGTAAGTTTTCTTTGCGACTCAGCTTCCCTTAAAACATCCTGATTGCTCTTTCTAGCAAATGTTCAGCATTCTTCTATAAAACCACATCACGAAGGCTTCCATGGATTTTTTTTCGCCTGTGTACAAATTGTCCAGGACTCTGTGTACTAACTGTCCAGGACTCTGTGTACTAACTGTCCAGGAAGCTTTTTTTTTTAATCCTCTCCCGCCCCTACCCCTTCCCCCCCCCCCCTCCCCTGCCTCAGGGTCTGTCTCTTTAGACAAATGTTAGTGGAGGAAACCATACACCAACCAGCGGAAGGCATGGGGAAACCACCGATGTATTTTCCCAAGATAATCATTCTTCGAGATAATATTCATGATGAATACATTCAAGTAAAGGACCCTTTTACTTGTCTTTGGGGCATTGGGTATATGGTGCCAGGTCCAAATTTGTATAAGCCAATCGGCTGGCGATGAGGTCAGTACCACGATCGGCGGGCTATGAGGTCAGTACCACGATAGGCGGGTAATAAGGTCAGTACCACGATCGGCCAGTGGTGAGGTCAGTAGCACGATCGGCGGGTGATGAGGTCAGTACCACGATCGGCGGGCGATGAGGTCAGTACCACGATAGGCGGGCGATGAGGTCAGTACCACGATCGGCGTTCGATGAGGTCAGTACCACGATAGGCGGGTAATAAGGTCAGTACCACGATCGGCGAGTGATGAGGTCAGTAGCACGATCGGCGAGTGATGAGGTCAGTACCACGATCGGCGGGTGATGAGGTCAGTACCACGATCGGCGGGTGATGAGGTCAGTACCACGATCGGCGGGAGATGAGGTCAGTACCAGACTGGTCACCTCTACTTCCCACGACACTTTTTGATAACATGTTTGCTCAGGTTGGCCTGGTCGAGACAGAAACACGGAGCTGATCCACGACCCTGGTGATCGAGTGAGATGGCAAAACATGACCTCCTACTATTATCGGCATGGCACATGATGGAATGGAAGGTTGACCTGGAAACCCGGGGCAATGTTTTACGATCCGAATCCACCCCGATGCGATACGATACCGTGACCACTGGACTGCAGGTGAGCGTCTAACGACAACGCTACCGCACCTCCCGGCTTTAATATAGGTTTCTACTAAAGTACCTCAAACGAATGCTATTTCCATATCCCTTGTGATCAATCGAATGCTAATCCCCCATCCCTGGTAATCAATTGAATGCTATTCCTCCATCCCTGATGACCAATGGAATGCTATTTCCCCCATCCCTGGTGATCAGTTGAATGCTATTTCCCCCATCCCTGGTGATCAGTTTGATGCTATTCCCCCATCCCTGGTGATCAATTGGATGCTATTCACCCATCCCTGGTGATCAGTTGGATGCTATTCCCCATCCCCGGTGATCAGTTGGATGCTATTCCCCCATCCCTGGTGATCAATTGGATGCTATTCCCCCATCCCTGGTGATCAATTGGATGCTATTCCCCCATCCCTGGTGATCAATTGGATGCTATTCCCCCATCCCTGGTGATCAGTTGGAAACCTAGCCTCCTGCATCTGTTGTTTATAGTTGTTTTTCTTCGTTTGCTAGCTTTGAACTCAAGCGTAGTCCATACTCGTGCTAATACTTCTAGTGCACTGGACTGGTTTTCCGCATGGATTAGCTTTCCCCTATTACCAGTTTCTCTGCACAGTTACGCACTCCCACTTCTGAGATACATGTAATTTACGTCCCCAAGTCAAGGACGAGAAGTCAACATTTTAGTCCAACTGACCAGTATAGGGGGTGAACCCGCAACGTCGGCATCAGCATACTGGATGTTTAAGAACGAGCTCTCTTATTCCAATTCCAATTCCAATTTATCGAGAAAAAAAAATTACAAATTCGGTCTCGTCTAACTTGCTTCCTCAGCTGTGGTTATTGTTGAGAGCCGTGGTTTTTGTGAGTTTTCAGCCCTGTTTCTTGTTTTGTGCGCTTTTACGAGTATTCCTCCCTAGGACCGGTTGCGTAAGTGTTTGTGTCTGTGACGTCAGCTGGGGTGTTGGTCGGCGGCTATCCTTTGTGCCCGTCTCCTCTTGTGGTTTCTTTGTTGGTGAGCGAGCTCCTGGCTCCTGAACGAGCTCCTGGCTCGTCTGGCTTGGCTGGTTGCAGTCCTTATAAGGAATTTTTATTTGGTCTTTTTGCCTCCTTTCTTGTGTATTGTTTGTAGGAGCTTTTCGATGTTGTCATTTTCCTCCTTCTTGCGCCTGTTTTCATTTTCGATTAAGAATTTATGTTTTCTTTCGCAGTCTTTCTCCGTGGACAGCCATTGGGTGATCTCTCCGTCATCTATATAATACCTGAATCCGGTCTCACAGTCATAGATTCTGTCTGGGTATTGTATCGGTTGCCCTCTGAGCTTCTTGGACTTCTTCTTTTCTTTTTCTTCCCAGCGGATTCTGAATTCCTTGTTCGCGAGTTCCTCTTCAGTTGCCTGCTCCCTTGCCGATTCTAGCAACTCCTCCAAGGTAGGTCCCCGGGGCCTCTCCATGCCGTCCTCAGAGTGCTCATCTCGGTTTTCTTCGGATGTCTGCGAGATATTGGTTTCCCCTTGGATGTTTTGGGCGTCGTGGTTGGGCTGCCCGCTTTAGCTTGCGATTCAGGCTCGATCTCTTGATTTTCATCTTGCGGTTTCTCTGTGGTTTCTTGTGTGGCTTCTGTTGGAGTGTTTTGGAAAAGTTCCATTTCAGCTTTCTGTAGTTCTCGCTCTTGTTTAATGGTTTGTAGGATATTTTTGTTCTCCTTCTTTCTCTCATATGCCATACTCTCCTTTTTCAAGACTCGTCCTTTAGCCTTTGCAATGGAGATAAAAGGCAGAATCCACAGCAGCAGCAGCAGCAGCAGCAGCACCAGGAAGGAGAAGGAGGAAGAGGAGGAGGGGGAGAAGGAGGAGGAGTAGGAGGAGGAGGAGGAAGACTACTGAATACCCCAGCCATTGTGCTACGTTGCGATGTGCTTAGAGAGGCATAAAACAATTTAATGTTAAATACAACCAATTTTAACACTATATATTTACTGTCGATGAGATTGCAGTACACGATATTATTATTAAAAGAAGTGTGAAACTTCCGGTATAATGGCGACGCGATGACTCGTTGTTCTTAGGGGAGACGCTGTTCGGTGTTTTTCTGTGGATTTCCTATGGAAATTCCCGTGGAATTCGTGTGGATAGAGTTTTTCCTTTGGATTATGTGATGTTATTTCGTTTTCGTGTATTGGAAGTGTTCAAAAGAAGCCACGGAAGGCAGGTGGTGGATGAAATTTTGAGGGCAGCCGACAGATATTTGTTGGATAATGTCTCGAGTTTCGCGACGGCAAGCAGATCTCTTTCGAGAGACAATGATTGCGGTCATCCGGCCAGTATGGTCACTGCCATAGAGGAAAGCAACGGCAAACTACCTCTTTGAAATTGCCTAGTTTATTATGATTCGCTTAAAGACTGATCATCGCAAGACAAGGACAGAGACATTAAAATTAGGAACATGGAACGTTAGGACGTTAAACAACGACGGAACATTAGAGAACATAACACAAGAAATTCAAAGAGAAAAAATTAATATATTAGGTATGTGTGAAACGAGATGGACAGGAGCAGGCATCAAGATACATAAAGATTTTAAGATTATTTATTCTGGAGGTGAAGATCGACATAGGGGAGTGGCAATAATTTTGGACCGGAAAACATCAACGTCTGTTCAGGGATATTGGGCCGTGTCGGACAGAGTTCTTCTAGTTAAATTGAGTGGCAGACTTTTTAACATAAATGTTATTCAGGTATATGCCCCAACAGGAGAGTCCAGTGAAGATAGTGTAGAGGAATTTTATAATTACATAGAGTCTGCTTTAAAGAAATGTAAAAATTCAGAAATAAACATCATAATAGGGGACTTCAATGCAAAATTAGGAAATCAAGGGGATAGATACACAGTAGGAAACTATGGTTTAGGAGAGAGAAAGGAAAGAGGATACAGACTAGTAGAGTGGGCAAAAGAACAGGAAATGATTGTAGGAAATACCTGGTTCAAGCAACACCCTAGAAGATTATGGACCTGGAGGAGTCCTGATAGCAGGATTAGAAATCAGATTGACTACATTCTCATTAGCAGAAGATTTAGAAACGCGCTAAAAGTAGCAAAAACAGTTCCCAGTGCTGATTGTTATAGTGACCACAGATTACTCACAGGAACATTGAGGATAAAGTTGAAGAAAGTCAAGTATATAACAGGAAACACTAAATATGACTTCTGTACATTGAGTAATGCCGGTCTCTCTGGCTGTGGGGTTACAACACTTTCTCTCTGTAATCCCGTTTATCACGCAGAGTCTCGCAGCGGAGCGAGAACTGAGGTGGTTCGACCCCCGCTCGTGACTTGCGGATACTGAGCCGGCCGCTCAGAAAGCAATGGCAAACTACTGAGCGTATTCTTGCCAAGAGATCAACAGACAGCTGAAAGATGCTGCTGTTGACAGCTAAGTCCTGTAAAAGGATACGCAAAACATTAAAAACATTAACATTGAGTAATGACAAGGAAATACAAAACAAATTCAACATAGAAGTACAGAACAGATTTGAAATATTGTCTGATCTAGAGATCCTATTCCAGGATGTGGATGATCAATGGGAAATGTTAAAGAATTCAATCAATGTGGCTGCAGAAACAACTATTCCAAAATTAAAGAAGATGGGTCGTAAGAAGTGGATGACTGAGGAAATTTTACACTTAATGGAAACAAGAAGACTCAACAAACATAATCCTACCAAATATGAAGAAATTCACAGACAAGTCAGAGTATTATGTAGGAAGGCAAAAGAATCATGGCTTGAGGAAAAGTGCTTAGAAATTGAAAAACAACACAACAGTCAAAATACCAAATTAGTGCACAAGAGAATTCAGGAACTTACTAATAAAAGAACAAGTACATCAACAGGCTGTCTAAAAACTAAAGATGGCAAAATCATAATAGAAAAAGATCAGATTCTACATGTATGGACAGATTATGTGAAAGACCTGTATAATGATAACAGAGAGGAACAGTATGCTATTAGATTTAATAATGAAGGACCAGAAATGTTAAAGATGGAGGTTCAAAATGTTCTTAAGCATATGAAAGCTGGCAAGGCCCCCGGTGCAGATAACATCACAACAGAAATGATTAAAGCTTTAGAAGAATTTGGACTAGAGCAAGTCACTAGACTGCTGAACACATTATATGATACTGGAGATATACCTTCTGAATTATGTAATTCTGTATTTATTGCTATCCCAAAGAAATCAGGAACCTTAGAATGTGTTCAACATAGAACAATTAGTATAATGAGTCACATCACAAAGATTTTGTTACGAATTATCATGCAAAGAGTGAGGAAGAAAGTACAACCTGAAATAGGGGAAGAACAATGTGGGTTTGTAGAAGGAAAGGGTACAGTAAATGCTGTGTATATGCTGCGAACAGTTATTGAACGTGCTTTAGAAGTAAACAAGGATATACATCTTTGCTTTATTGACTACACAAAGGCTTTTGATAGAGTTAGACATATCAACATTGTGGATATGCTTGCAGATCTACAAATTGATGGGAAAGACATTAGACTTATAAAAAACATATATTGGAAACAACAAGCTGCCATAAGGATTGATAATGAAGTAGGACAATATCAACCTATTAAGAGAGGTGTTAGGCAGGAATGTATAATGTCTCCAGATCTTTTTTCCCTATACAGTGAAAATATTTTCAGAAATGTAGAAGACCTAAATGGAATCAGCATTAGAGGACGAAACATAAATAACATTAGATATGCAGATGATACAGTATTGATTGCAGACAATGCATAGGATCTGCAACAATTAGTAGACGCTGTGGTTGTACACAGTGAGCAGCTGGGGTTGGAATTAAATTGTAGGAAGACACAGGTTATGGTCGTCACTAGGAAGCACGAAGCACCACAATGTAATATACAAGTAAATGGGAATATTCTTCAACAAGTGAATCGGTTCAATTATCTCGGAACAGTCATAACATCTGATGGCAGATGCCTTGAAGAGATTAGAACAAGAATCGCCATTGCGAAAGTAGCCTTTAGCAAGATAAACATTCTGACCAATAAAATGATGTCAATTGAAACGAGAAAAAGAGTGTTGAGGGGATACATAGAGCCTGTTCTTTTGTATGGATGTGAAACTTGGACAATGTGCAGTCAAGCTGAAAAACATCTGATGGCTGCAGAAATGTGGTTTCTGAGGAAAATGCAAAGAATACCATGGACAGATAGAAAAACCAATGACCAAGTACTACAAGAGACAAATGAAAATCGTAGATTGATTAGAGAAATTAGACGTAGACAGTCAAAATTTTTTGGACATGTTATGAGAAGAAATGGACTGGAGAACTTAGTGACAGCTGGCAAGATCGAAGGGAACAGACCAAGAGGAAGACCGAGAGGAAAATACCTGGATGGCTTGGCCACATGGCATGGACGAGACAGGAACACTGAGCTGATCCACGACACTGGTGATCGAGTGAAATGGCGAATCATGACCGCCCACGCTTTCCGGCATGGCACATGATTGATTGATTGATTGAAACAGTGATGTGTAATGTCTCCTGATCTTTATTTTCCTGTGCAGTGAAAATATTTTCAGAAATATAGAACATATGGAAGGAATCAACATTGGGGGACGATACATCAATAACATTAGATATGCAGATGATACAGTCTTGATTGCAGACAATGAACAGGACCTGCAACATTTAGTAGATGCAGTTGTTGCACACAATGAACAACTAGGGTTAGAATTGAATAGTAAGAAGACACAGATTATGGTCCTCACTGGGAAGAAAGAAATACCACAATGTAATGGTAAATGGGAATATTCTTAAACAAGTGAATCGGTACAATTATCTCGGAACAGTCATAACATCTGATGTGAGGTGCCTTGAAGAGATTAGAACAAAAATAGCCATTGCGAAGGTAGCCTTTTTCAAGATGAAAAATATACTGAGCAATAAAATGATATCAATTGAAACGAGAAAAAGAGTGTTCAAGTGCTGCACAAAACCTGTACTTGTGTATGGATGTTAAGCATGGTCAATGAGCAGTCGAGCTGAAAAACATATGTGGAAATGTGGTTTCTGAGGAAAATGCAAAGAATACCATGGACAGGCAGAAACACGAATGAACAAGTCCTTCAAGAAACAAATGAAGACCGTAAACTGATTAGAGACATTAGACGTAGACAGTCAACATGTTTTGGGCATGTTACGAAAAGAAATGACTTGGGGAACTTAGTGACAACTGGCAAGATCGAAGGGAAGCGACCAAGGGGAAGACTGAGAAGTAAATACTTGGATGGCTTGGCCACGTGGCATGGTCGAGACAGGAACACAGAGCTGATCCACGACTCTGGTGATCGAGTGAGATGGCAAAACATGACTGCCCACGCTTATCGGCATGGCACATGATGGATGGATGGATTTACAGTCATTTCGTGACGCCCTGGTCAGTGAGAAAGGTACCGGCGCGACGCCCTGCCACAACTTCATTGTTGATCAGACGGGCAGTCCTCCTTAGTGATACCTTCAGTTGTACACACTATTTACTAATTTTCCACCACTTGTACTCCCAATCATTTGTACACATGAGACATTGATCTATGTATCAGTTATGAGATAATGGTTTATATTTCAGTTATATATCAGTTAGTTGTACGCTTGTGAAAATGATCTATGTATAATTTTCATATCCGATAGTTGTACACATGCCATAATGATCTATGTATCAGTTTTATAACCGTTAGTTATAAAGATAACGTAATGATCTATGTGTCGGTTATATATCCGTCAGTTGTACATATGACATAATGATCTCTGTATCAATTATATATCCGTCAGTAGTACACGTGACATAATGATCTATGCATCAGTTAATATCCGTTAGTTGTACATGTGAGATAATGATCTATATATCAATTATATATCCGTTATTTGTATATATGACATAATGGTTTATGTATCAGTTAGATATCCGTTAGTTGTAAAGGTAAGATAATGATCTATGTATCCGTTTTATATCCGTTAATTGTACAGGTGAGATAATGATCTATGTATAAAGTATATTTCCGTCAGTAGTACACGTGACATAATGATCTATGTATCAAATATATATTCGTTAGTAGTACGCGTAAGATAATGATCTATGTATCAGTTATATATCCACCAATTTTACACGTGACATAATGATCTATGTATCAGTTATATATGTTAGTTGTACACGGGAGATATTGATCTATGTATCAATTATATATCCGTTAGTTGTACATATGATATCATGGTTTATGTATCAGTTATATATCATTCAGTTGTACACGTGAGATAATGATCTATATATCAGTGGTATATATAAGTTAGTTGATATATAAGTTAGTTGTACACGTGAGATAATGATCTGACTGACTAACTGACTGACTGACTGGCACCTTGCCGACTTGAAAGACGATAGTTTTAACAGTCCTGTTGCATGCCCCTTGTCTGAGGCGTCCAAGAAGGCAATCGGTCCACTCATACCGGAAGGTCTTGCGCGCTCTCCCAGCTGTAACTTTGCTGGGTTTAGAGATCAGGACTGAGCATGGCATGTGATCACGCCCATGGTCATTCAAAACAGTCCACCTTACATCAAGGACTGATGACTGGGAGACAAGTGCCAAGTCAATAGCTGTGTCTGCATCGCCAGGCCTCATTGCCATTCTAGTCGGCCTACCATCATTTATGCAGACCACATCGGAGTCCACCATGGCATCCGCAAGGGCAATTCCCTTTCGGTTTTCTCCACTACTGTCCCAATCTCTGTACCTTGCATTGAAGTCTCCACATATGAGTAGCTATCACCTGGTAATTCCTCCAGTTCCTTAAGCCAGTCCTAGTGTTCCTTTCTGACAAATCAGTCCACTGTGGCATATACATTTTTGATGTTCCAACTTAAGCCACCAATCTCCATTTATATACCCTGGACCTCTCTTGCACTGTGATTCCACTGGCTCAAGTCAAGTGCTACATGCTTCACTCCTTCCTTCACCAGCAGACCTTGTCCATGTCTATTCTGCCCAGTAGGGTTTATATAACTGGCGTACCCAGGGCAATGGTATTTATCTGTATTTAGCTCCTGGAGCATGAGGACATCAAAATCATATATTAGTCTCTCCAATACAGGACCTCTCTGTCTGGCACTGTGACAATTCCAGTATCCCACTCTTACATAGATGAAACCTAGTCTCTCCACTTTTCGTCTTGTTCTCCTGGCGCCTGCCCTCCTATTTCTATGCCGTCTTCTCACACTCCCTTTTTGCATCCCCCGTGATGGACCCCAGAAGTAGACCATGCTTGGAAAGCAAAGAGAGCTGCAGTGAAGCAGCTAAAGAAAGTGCGACAGACACTTCGAAGCTCACGAGAGGAAGTGGACACAGCGGAAAATGTCAAGAAAGACAAGGTGGAGGTTTATAAGCGCTGTACTGCAGAGACCAAAAAGGCAAAATGGGAATGTTTCATGAAGGAGATTGGAGGTGATAAAACACTGCGAAAATTCTGGAAACTGCACAGGCAAATGCAGAGAAAAGATCGGCCTATGACAGTGGGAACAATTTATAGAGATGATGGTGTGCGCAGACAAAGAGAAAGGGGAGGCGTTTCACCAGAGATTTTTAGAGCAGACCAATCATAATGATGCGGACACCAGGGATGCAGTTAGAGACGAGTTATCTGGCACCACGAAGAATATGCAGTATGAAGACATCATACGGGTGGAAGATGTTAAACACATTTTGAAAAAGGCAAAAGACACGGCACCAGGGCCCGATGGGGTCAGGTATGGCCACCTGAAGGGTTTGAGCGATGCAGACCTGGAGGAGATGACCGACTGCTTTAACCAGAGCATTAGGACAGCATCAGTACCGCAGGATTGGGTGCACAGCTATCTCAACCCTCTCCCAAAACCATACAAGGATCATTCAAAGCTTAGCGGCTTTAGAATCATCACCCTTCAAAATACATTTGGGAAGGTTCTAGAGAAGATAGTCGCTGTCAAGCTGCAAGAGTTTTTGGAAAACGGGAAGCTTCTTCCAAGAGGCCTGGGGAGCTACAGGCCAGGAATAGATACCTGGTCAAATGCAGCCACTTTTGCCTTTGACGTTTATGAGGGGTTCCAGAGTAGACAAGAAACGATGGCGGCAGCGCTTGATCTCTAGGATGCATACAATAGAGTTCGATATGATATTTTGATGACCGCACTGATGGAGAAGGAGGTCAATCCCTGGTTGGTGAACTGGACAGCGGCCGTCCTGCACTCTCGTCGGGTTGCTCTCCGTCTGGGTGCATGGACCTCAGAGCCACATATTTTAACCCCGGGACTGCCACAGGGATCTGCAATCTCACCGGTGCTCTTTAATGTGTATACGAGCAAGATTGCATACCTAGAAGCACCAGGGGTTGGAAGGATTCTAACATTTGCAGATGATATTCTTGCATATAGGCAGGGGAGAGATAGGGAGCAAACAGCCCAGGAGTTACAGGCGACAGTAGACAAAGTGATTGACTGGTGCACTGAAATGAGTGCTGTCATCCACCCGGAAAAGGCAGCTGCTTTGTGTTGCTCTCTGGACAACAGGATTGTGAGAGCGGATGTCCCAAGCCTCACGATAGATGGTAGAAATGTCAGCAGAGAGAACAAACTGAAGTATCTGGGGATCACATTTGACAGGAGCCTATCCTTCAAGGACCATATGGAGACGGTTGTGACAAGATCTCAAAAGGGACTCAGTGCACTTAAAACTATGGCTGCAATGGACACAGAGCAGAGAATGCTTTTCACACTATACCAGCACTTGATCCTCTCAGTAATTGATTATGGATTAGGTCTGCTCACTGTCTCAGAGAGTCAGCTGGTGAATTTAGAGCGCATAAAGAACGAAGCCATGCGGGTCATTCTGGGATGCACTAGAGACACCCCAGTAGTGTGTATGCGTTACATCCTTGGTCTGCCGACTGTTGCTGGTAGGCTCAAGGTGATGCAGGCGAAGGCATACCTCAGAGTAGCTGCAGACACAGTCCACCCACTGCATGAGGCGCTGGACGCAGTTAAGGGTCAGCGACTGATAAGAGGGAAATCATGGATGGCTCAGGCGGAGGATACGATCAGACAGGTGTGCCCCTTGGAGAACATTAGGCGTAGAGAGGAGTGGGTCAGAGTTCCAGCGGAGCAGTAAGACTTGTGCAGAGTTATAATCACATTAAGCCGGGAGTGCAGGGAGTGACCAGCAGGGGCCACGGAAGTGGAAATCCAGCAACTTATTCAGGATAATGCTCACTCGGGTGATGTGATTATCTACACAGATGGTTCGGTGTCAAGAGGTGAGAGAAGAGGCTGGGGGTTCATAGCCAAAGCTAATGGTCGATGTTTGGGGCAGGAGAGCCTGGCATTTTATACCACAACATCCAGCTTAAGAACGGAGGTGGAGGAGGTCACTGCGGCTCTCCGCTGGATGGAGAATACAACACACACACACACACACACATCGTGATTGTAACTGACTCAGAAAGCATGCTGACGAGGGTGAGGACGGGCAGGCTTCGTGCGGAGTGGTTTGCTTCGCTTCGGAGGTCACGGGTGACAAGCATCACCTGGATTTTTTCTCAGGGGCATGCCGGTGTGCTGGGAAATGAACAGGCGGACAGATTGGCTGGCTCTGCAGAACTTGGTGAAGTATTGATACATGACAAGACAGACGTGGTTACGGCCTTATGGGAGCACGTGTGCACCTCGGAGGAGCAAATGGATCACCATGGTCTGGCAAGAATGAGACAGCGAGGAGTGGCGAGGGGATCTGGCCGACGCTCAACGCTCAGAGGAAAGGCGAGACGGACATATAATCAGATTGCTACTGGTACTATTAGTGTTGGAACTCTTCGCTGGCTGCTTAGGATGGGGACGGAGCGTTTATGGGAATGCCCCGAATGCTGTGATGTCGATTCCTAAGTCAATCAATCAATCAATCAGACGATAGTTTGTAAATTGGAGTTATACCACTCCATAACACAAAGCCTGGGCTGAATTTAGAGACCATATGTTGCCCATACAGCATGATCCCTCTCTCGGCCTGTCTAGTGTACTCCAGAGGAAAGGTAAACCAATACGTCTGGAACAAGACAAGCTGCAGAAGCTGCCGGATCAGCAAAGCAATGCTCTAACTGTCCGCCTGTTGGACCTAGACCAGTTGCCAACCAAGACTTAGGGCCTTGTCTGCCCTGCCACGACATTTAAAATTAGCTTGCATTTCCTCGCACTAGAATAAGGCTTGCACCCTCCCAATTGCGCTCCTTCGCCCGAAGTCGTTGGTACAATGTGGGGTGTCGGGTTTGGTAAGCGTCGCCCAACATTCGGCGCTGACAGAAGCAGGTAGTACCGTCTACTTATAATGATCTATGCATCAATTACATATCTGTTAGCTGTACATATGATATAATGATTTATGTTTCAGTTACATATCAGTCAGTTGTACACTTGGTATATTCGTCAGTTGTACTATCTATATATCAGTTAATATCCGGTACTTGTACACGTGAGATAATGATCTACTTATTAATTATATATCAAAGTAAAGACATCGGTCAAGTGGTCTACATTTATAGTTGACTTTAGGATTGAGTTGAAATGCTCCATACTGTGCCACAAATATGTTGGCTTCTTTGTGTGAAAACACAGTCTAGGATACCTGTTACACACCTCGACACGTGTTATATATATGGTGCTACCCCCCACATTTTATATACCAATCAATGTCATATTGTGTATATGGTACTACCCCACATTTTATATACCAATCAATGTCAAATTGTGTATATGGTACTACCCCACATTTTATATACCAATCAATGTCAAATTGTGTATATGGTACTACCCCCACATTTTATATACCAATCAATGTCAAATTGTGTATATGGTACTACCCCACATTTTATATACCAATCAATGTCAAATTGTGTATATGGTACTACCCCACATTTTATATACCAATCAATGTCAAATTGTGTATATGGTACTACCCCCACATTTTATATACCAATCAATGTCAAATTGTGTATATGGTACTACCCCACATTTTATATACCAATCAATGTCAAATTGTGTATATGGTACTACCCCACATTTTATATACCAATCAATGTCAAATTGTGTATATGGTACTACCCCCACATTTTATATACCAATCAATGTCAAATTGTGTATATGGTACTACCCCACATTTTATATACCAATCAATGTCAAATTGTGTATATGGTGATACCCCCACATTCTATATACCAATCAATGTCAAATTGTGTATATGGTACTACCCCACATTTTATATACCAATCAATGTCAAATTGTGTATATGGTACTACCCCACATTTTATATACCAATCAATGTCAAATTGTGTATATGGTACTACCCCCACATTTTATATACCAATCAATGTCAAATTGTGTATATGGTGATACCCCCACATTTTATATACCCATCAATGTCAAATTGTGTATATGGTGATACCCCCACATTTTATATACCAATCAATGTCAAATTGTGTATATGGTACTACCCCACATTTTATATACCAATCAATGTCAAATTGTGTATATGGTACTACCCCACATTTTATATACCAATCAATGTCAAATTGTGTATATGGTACTACCCCCACATTTTATATACCAATCAATGTCAAATTGTGTATATGGTACTACCCCACATTTTATATACCAATCAATGTCAAATTGTGTATATGGTACTACCCCCACATTTTATATACCAATCAATGTCAAATTGTGTATATGGTACTACCCCACATTTTATATACCAATCAATGTCAAATTGTGTATATGGTGATACCCCCACATTTTATATACCAATCAATGTCAAATTGTGTATATGGTACTACCCCACATTTTATATACCAATCAATGTCAAATTGTGTATATGGTACTACCCCCACATTTTATATACCAATCAATGTCAAATTGTGTATATGGTACTACCCCACATTTTATATACCAATCAATGTCAAATTGTGTATATGGTGATACCCCCACATTTTGAGCTTGACTCTAGTCCGACTTTGTGAAGACACATGAAGGGTGTAGCATAGGTGGGAGCGCAAGCGCAATTGAAATACCACTACTTTTATCGTTTCTTTACTTATTCAGTCTCTCGGTAGAGATTTGTTCGCAGCAGACGAGCAAATCTCCGGCGGGCCTATTCTCGCTGGTCTCGAGATCCGCACAGTCGAAGTATGGGAGATTTGCTTGCAAATAGACAGGCAATATCTCCTGCGGTAGCTATGGCGGACCTATTCCCGCTGTACGCGGGGACCGCTATAAGTCAGGTGGGGAGTCTGACGATAGTACACGCTTTACACAGGTCCGGACACTTGTGATTGACAGATGTGCGCGCCCCCATGGTCCGGGCTCGTACAAGGCCCTCACCTGTGGGACATGGCTGAACGTCTCTAAGCCGGGTCCCTTGGGTGTCAGGGTCTGGCCATAACTCGCCACCGGCTCGTGGTGGTGAGGTCTCGGTGGATTGACGCTGAGCCGCCAGCGTCTGCAGCCTACCTTGTGCCAGACGTATTGGTTACCCATTCCTCTGGAATACACAAGACTAGGCCGAGGGAGGGGTCATGTCGTTTGGGCATCACATGATCTCTGAAGCTCTGCCCAGACATTGTGATGGAATATTGGCCACATTCCACTCACATACTTTAGTCTGTCAAGACTGCAAGGTGTCTACTTACTACCCCCACATTTTATATACCAATCAATGTCAAATTGTGTATATGGTGATACCCCCACATTCTATATACCAATCAATGTCAAATTGTGTATATGGTACTACCCCACATTTTATATACCAATCAATGTCAAATTGTGTATATGGTACTACCCCCACATTTTATATACCAATCAATGTCAAATTGTGTATATGGTACTACCCCACATTTTATATACCAATCAATGTCAAATTGTGTATATGGTGATACCCCCACATTCTATATACCAATCAATGTCAAATTGTGTATATGGTACTACCCCACATTCTATATACCAATCAATGTCAAATTGTGTATATGGTACTACCCCACATTTTATATACCAATCAATGTCAAATTGTGTATATGGTACTACCCCACATTCTATATACCAATCAATGTCAAATTGTGTATATGGTACTACCCCACATTTTATATACCAATCAATGTCAAATTGTGTATATGGTACTACCCCACATTTTATATACCAATCAATGTCAAATTGTGTATATGGTGATACCCCCACATTCTATATACCAATCAATGTCAAATTGTGTATATGGTACTACCCCACATTCTATATACCAATCAATGTCAAATTGTGTATATGGTACTACCCCACATTTTATATACCAATCAATGTCAAATTGTGTATATGGTACTACCCCACATTCTATATACCAATCAATGTCAAATTGTGTATATGGTACTACCCTACCCCACATTCTATATACCAATCAATGTCAAATTGTGTATATGGTACTACCCCAACATTTTATATACCAATCAATGTCAAATTGTGTATATGGTACTACCCCAACATTTTATATACCAATCAATGTCAAATTGTGTATATGGTACTACCCTACCCCACATTTTATATACCAATCAATGTCAAACTGGCCGCGTTTACTTGGCAGGAATTTAATGGTACGCATTGTAGGCCAGGTCGACCTGGAAGTTCCGGCCCATTTCTTTAAACATCAATATGTATACGAATTCGAAGATTGGTTGGAGTAGCCCCACATTATTGGATCTCTCTATTTGATCCTTGATCTGTCTCTAGCTCTGCATCCATAGTTGTATTGACAGTTGCCGCAAATCGGTGTCTGAATAGCCGTAATGATAGCGTTTTGTGGAAGATTATGGCGTGTCTCGATGTTCATAGAATATTCATATCGCATCACGCCAGGCTGTACATTTATTTTTATGTAAACCTGGTGTTCTGAGGAGGTTGAAAATGAATAACTTATGTTCAGCCGAGTCTTTCCTGGACAGATATTCTAACTAACGTGGCCCTTAACTCATCAATCACAAACAGCCAGAAAATTCTGAAGATGACTGCGACGTCCTGTAATGGATATGCAACTATCTATTTTTTTTTAACTCAGCTAGTTGGTAAAC
The DNA here is from genome assembly GCA_963921405.1 of Cepaea hortensis. Lineage (NCBI taxonomy): Eukaryota > Metazoa > Mollusca > Gastropoda > Stylommatophora > Helicidae > Cepaea > Cepaea hortensis. The sequence goes on along the minus strand of OY992897.1, from coordinate 57,746,743 downwards.
CGTACTGTTCGTTTTTCCTGTACAAGACAACAATGGTGTTAGGACTGAAGAACATGTTAGAAGTTAGAAGCTTAGGAGAAGCGAGCATGGTGATAATATTCTTCGCAGGTAGCAAGCAGAAATTAGGTAAATGACATATTACTTTTGACATGTAAAAAATACACAACAGTTTAGAAACGATTATTAAGGTGGCAAGTGTACCAGGGTGTCGAAAAAATGTTCGTGTGACAATATAACATCAGGACTAATGATTCAGGATGTTAAAGATAATGTACATGTGACCATATTATCAGGACTGTTTATTCAGGATGTGATAGATAATAATTGCACATTTTCCGAGTGTTTATTTGAAACTGCGGAAGATACAACGAAACAAAACAAATAACACGACGACTCTAATATGGCGATATATCGTCTTTCTGTCTAAATGGGAGGTCATATTTGGCGATATATTATCCTTTTGCATTGACTCAGTTAAAGCTGCACGCTCTACTTCACTAGTATCCCCAGCACATCCCTTAACAAATTTCCAATCTTCTAACAGATTTCTCCAATCAGCATCCATAATAACAGCCGACCTTAACCTAATTGTTGCCTTATCCTGGATTTCACAGAACTGTCCTCTCCATATATTATAAGCTATGATCAATTTTCTTTTACTAGACCGATCCTGACTAAATCATGTTCTTCCATGCTATCAGCTGATTTCCCATGTGTTTCCCCCGCCCAAAGCTAACTAATCTACCTTATCTATTATTGTGCTGCTCCATATTTCTTTGATCTTCTATATGATGTTATTTCCATCAGTTTGCAAGCTAGTAATCTGTGTTCCTACAGTTTTAAACTGTTTATTCTTCCCATGAGAGACAGTCACAGAAGTGAGCCTTAATTGTTCTTGTTGTAACAGTTGTGAATGTTCTGAGTGTGCCGAAGGTGATTTCTTTGAAGCTATGTTTGGTAATTTCCACATTGTTGTTTTGTTGTTCGTAAAGATTCATCTTGCTCTCCACTCAGAATCCCAATATAGCATTTGATTGCGAAGTCGTCTGTGTTGGAATAATGACGTCAAACCTTTCAGCTTCACAAAGAGGTGTGAATTGAGACCTTTGTGGGGAAGATAACATCTTTCTAGATATGTTATGTGTATAACATCTGTAGAGTGTTTGTCTGTCTATCCATCCATTTATCCCTCCATCCCCCCATCCATCCATCCATCTATCTACCCATCCATCCATCCATCCATCCATCCATCTATCCATCTATCTATCTATCCATCCATCCAACTATCCATCTATCCATCCTCACACCCACTCATCAATCCACCCATCCATCCATCCATCCATCCATACACCCACCCATCCATCTATCCATCCACCCACTCATCTATCCATCCACCCATAATCCATCCATCCATACATCCACCCACCCACCCACTCATCCATACATCCAACCACTCATCTATCCATCCACCCATAATCCATCCACCCATAATCCATACATCCATCTATCCACCCACCCACCTACATATCCATCTATCCAGCCATCCATTCATCCATCTGCCTAATCCACCAATCCATCCACCAATGCATCTATCCATTCACCAATCCATACATGCATGGATGCATCCATCCATCCATAAACCCACCCATCCATTCATCCATCCATCCATACATACATTAATCCATCCACCAGTCCATTCATCCACTCATCAATCCATCCATCCACACACCCTTCCATTCATCCATACATCCATTTATACACCCATCTATACATCCATCCATACATCCATCCATACATCCATACATCCATTCATACATCCATTCATCCATCCATCCTTACATCCATCCATCCACCCTTCCATACATTCACCCATCCATCCATCCATCCACTCATCCATTCATCCATCTATCCATACAATACATCTACCCATCCGTCCATCCATCCATACATCCATCCGTCCGTCCGTCGGTCTGTCTGTCTGTCTGTCTGTCTGTCTGTCTGTCTATCTATCTGTCTCTCTGTCTGTCTGTCTGCCTCTCTTTCTTTTACTCTGTCTGTTTGCCTGTCTCTCTGTCTATCTGTCTGTTTGTATGTCTGCCTGCCTCTCTATGTCGATGTGTATCTGTCTGTCTAGCCAGCCAGCTAGCATGCTAGCCAGCAAGCTGTCTTCCTATCTGCCTGACTGCCTGCCTGCTTGTCTGTTTGTTCATAACATTTGTTTTCCCACTTATATCTGGATGCTCACTACAGTTTTCAGTGTTATGTGCATTCATGAAAGTGTGGGAGTGTGTGTATATGATGTTGAATGAATGTGTAAAGGAGTGTGCGTATGTGACTTTATGTATAAGTGAGCATATATGGGTGAGAGAGAGAGAGAGAGAGAGAGAGAGAGAGAGAGAGAGAGAGAGAGAGAGAGAGAGAGAGAGAGAGAGAGAGAGAGAAATGTGTATGTCTACCTGTTTGTCTCTACAATTTGTAAACCAGCAAAAGATCACCTTTCAGCCGTTAAGGGTCTTGGCTATATTATGCTCTCCCCATATAAGCGGACCAATCGTCACACTGTGGGTCTTTCGGTCAGTATCTGTCTGTCTGTCTGTCTGTTTTAACGTGCGTGTATGTGTGTGTATGTGTGTGTGTGTGTGTGTGTGTGTGTATGTGTGTGTGTGTGTGTGTTGCCTAGTTCTTACGCTAGAAAGATCAACAGAAACTGAGTCAGTGCCGATGGTACCAGTGACCTAGCTACAGTTGACTGAGCCAGTAACCGACATCCCTGCACTCGTGACATTCCCATACCTGCCCCGTCCTCATCTTCAACAGCCAATGAAGCGTCCCAAAACTAATGGTATCAATTGCAGTCTGATTATGCGTTCCTCTGGCCTTTTCTCTGACTACTGAATGTCGGCCAGATCCTCTGGTCGCTCTCCTCCGAAACCATACTCTCCAGGGTTTTTACCATGCCCCAATACCCCGCCCAATATTGCAAACCTAGTTAATCTGTCAGCCTTCTCGTTTCCTAACACACAAATATGCCCTAGTGAAAGATCCAACAGATGCTCCCTGTCTTTGATGTCTGCATTGAAGCTGATCTGAAGCGGTCGGGGCTTGCAAAGAGTAGTTTATTTTCGTGTCAGGGCATGCGGGAGTACAAGGAATTGAGCAGGATGACATGCTTGCAGGCTACTGTGGAGGGCGGACGAGCCATGGACCAGACTGATATACTGAATGCTCTACGAGATGTAAGTCGTTTGCGATAACCAAGTGATGACTGTGAATCTACATCAATGGTCAGGCTGGGAGAACAGCAAGTTAAAATAGGTGTGGCAAAACAAGAACACTATGCAGGAAGACAAAGAAGATTAATAAACCAACACAAAATCTTTTGTCGTTAGCGACTAGACGCTGCGGGGTTTAATGAGGAGGGGATCCGAGTACTTAGGACTGAATGGTTCGATGTTCAATAAGAATGATCTGTCCCCTAACTAACTAACTAACTAACTATTGAAGCTAATCTAGACACAGACACCATTTACCCAGAGGCGGCTGTCACTTCCAAGGAACAATGAGAATGTGCATGCACATCACCAAGGTCAATACAAGACTAGTGGGCTGCATAAGTTATGGAGTAACACGGGAAGGAATGGGTGAAGAAGAATAAGTTGTGTGAGATCGATAAATATAAATTTCAACTGTAGAAGAGAGGGCGGGAAAAAATAGACAGATCAAGAATAGGAACATACAGAATGACAAGTTATAGCTGATAGTGATGATAGTGGTGAGTATTGTGTAGAAGGGGGGAGTGGTAAAAACAAGGAGAACAAGAACAAGGAGGGAGACGAGAACAAGAACAACAACTAGAAGAAGAACAATAATAAGACGGAGGAGCAGCAGGATGAGGAGAAGAATATGGAGGAGAAGGTGCGTTGGAGAAGATGGAAACATGAGGAAGGAAAAAGAGACAAGACGAAACTTCAGAGTCAGAGAAGGCGAAAAAGAACAAAAAGATCTCAATCTTCTTCTTCTTCTTCTTCTTCTTCTTCTTCTTCTTCTTCTTCTTCTTCTTCTTCTTCTTCTTCTTCTTCTTCTTCTTCTTCTTTACTACAGACTCCTGCTAGCCACGAATCAGAGCCTGTAGTTGGTAGTCGTCACATACGCGTTATTCATCAACTGTATCCATTTCTTTGTAACCTGGAATTGTTACATCTCATACGTTTTAGCCCAGCGACACTTCGTCAAGCAAATATAATGTCGCTGTGCCAATGACCAACACAACCTGATATTTATTAGCAATACTGCACAAAGTTACACTGGATCTCGGTACAAGAAATAGTATTTCCTAGAACGTTTATCTGCATATTTGGTAATTGCTTCATCTTCTAATGTAATAGTTAATAGTGGATACGTGACTACCACGCATGTCGTAAGAGGCGACTAAGGAGGCTTGATGGTTCCGTCGCCCTGCTACTGAGTGAGTGCGTGGCGCGACACTGTGAGCTGTGAGTTTCGTGTGAAATGCTTTTGAATCTGCCCGAGGTTTTTTGGAACGTGACTACATGTTCGGAGCGATGGTAGATGGCTATGTCCCAGATTGACCGGTTTTTGCCTTATGCAGAAATGCATGGCTACTGGGCTTCTGGTTGACTGCCACTGCCATCGACAATGAACTGTATTTTCGTGGACTGTGTGGGTGAACATCTAGGAAACATCCAGATGGGAAAATGACTGCCGATTCCATCAGAGATGAACTGGGTGTTTCGTGGGGGACTATTGTGTTGACATTCTGGCAGCGGCATTATGCACAGTGTATCTGTGCGGGCTGTTGTTTGTCGAGACTCCTGTCTTTTCCACTTTTCACATTGGGCAGTGGGGAGTATTTTGTGCGATATTCACTGGCACAGGAACGGAGCATAATGGGGACGACCCGTTGCTGTGAGGTTGGAACTATGACTAACTAACTAACTAACTAACGTGACTATAAACATTGACTTGTATAATTCTTTTCATTCATTGATAGTATTTAGTTGTATATCTTGTATAATCATTTTTATTGTGTTTTACTGTGAGTGAAGTGGTATTCACTGCTCTTCTTTACTGATCTATATATGTATTTTTATATATTGACACATACCTTCTTTCTCTAATCTGCCAATGGAGGAGTAACCTCCCATTAGAGCATAAACCTTCAACAAACCCAGGCAGAGCTCTGTGTAGACTTGTTCGTGTCTGGTCGGATCTGGCGGTTACAGTATTGCTACTCGACGAGTTAGCCAGTCTCACGCCAACCCTCCTATGTCGACTCTCACGACATGTATATTAGATTACTGTGTTACATTTTGCTTCTTTGTGAGCACCACCGGCTCTGTGGTGAAAGGATTTACCGGCGCAATTCACAATTCCGCATACCGCGGTCGAAATACAGCTGCCGGATATTTGGCAGCATACCGCCTTGTGTTTGTTTTAATATAATAGTATGAGTGCTGGTAGTTCAGTAAGCAATAGCAAGCTACTGAACGTAAACTTGTCAAGAAATCACAGCCAAAAATTTTTGGGGTTGTCTGTGACGTCATGTAAAGGATATACAACTAACTTTTTGCGAGTACCAGTAAAGCCAGGGCGAATAAATCAGTCACAGAGATGTTTAATATGCCAACAAGCAAAAACAGCAACGAAAAGTTGCAAAGAGAGCAAGAAGACTGACCTTCAAAGATTCTCAAATAAAGTGAAGAGTCATGAGAAGCCTCTGAAGTAGTCAAAAGCTCATACAAGACGATTACGACAGCAAACTGAAATTGTGGACACCCTCATATAACCTCTCTTGTAGCAGCACATTAACATGAATGCCGTTATAACGAACGTGGAGGAGGACGCAAAGAATGCGGAGAAAATGAGGTGTTTTATACATCAGCCAGGCTGTTTGTTCCTAGCAAACAGAGGAATTGGAGACTTTTCCGGAACCAGAAGGAAGAACTGGACTCTAAATGTGTTGAGATAACAAGAACCAGAAATAATTGAGGGTGTTGTGTGTTGTCTCATTACTGAACGGTGTAACGATTTTCATGCTCTCTTCGGTTCTTAGCTGATATTTCGTTGTCTTGTTCGTCGTCTTCCTCTTCTTCTTTGTCTCCATTATCGTCTTCCTCTTCCCCTGCTGCTTGGGGAATCTCCGTGGCGAAGTGGTTACGCTGCTGCCTCCCAGGTTATGGATTCAATTCCTGCCTATGTCGTTCGGTTTACGGAATCAGTTTTCTCTTAGACTCCTGGTGGTTTGTCGCTGGAGCTAAGGAACGCTTTCGACAGAGACCGAGCCATGTGGGATCAAACCCGGTGGAATGAAGTCGATCTTCTAGCCTTTTAAACCCTTTTTAAAACTTTGCGTCTGCCTCTTCTTCTTCTTCTTCTTCTTCTTCTTCTTCTTCTTCTTCTTCTTCTTCTTCTTCTTGTTTTGTTATTACATTTACCGTTACTGCCACCACAACCTCTGCTACTTATGTTGCTGCTTCTACCACTACCACTACCACTACTGTAGTGGCTAGCATTCTGGCCTGCCATAGCTACTCTCTCTGCCTGTGTGTGCGCGCGCACACAAGTGTGCACGCGCGTGCAAAAAGTAAAGTACCCTTGCGTGATATTCACTGGTATAGGAAGGGGGCATTGTGGGGTCACCCTTTTCTGTGAAGTTGGAACGGAGTTGAGTTGAGTTGAGCTAAGAACTGCCATCACTGCACTCAGGACATTCGCATATGCGCTCCGTCCCCTCAGTTAACAGCCAGCGAAGAGTCACACTACTAATCCTTCCCACTGCTATCTAATTGGAAGTCCTCCTGGTCTTTCCTCTCAGTTGTGAGATTCTACCAGAACCCTTGCCAATCCCTCGCGATCTCATCCTTTCCACATACTTGTTCTCAATCTGTTCCCCCGCTTTCTCCACCTGCTCCCACAAGCGCACGACCACCTCCCCTTTGTCCATAAATAATCTACCACCAAGAGGTGCATACCCTGGCAGCCTATCACCCTGTTCATTTCCCCCCACATTCCCGCCTGACCAGGGCAAACAAGACATACATAGAACCGCGACTAACGACCAACTCCTACAGGCATAGGTTGTGTTTGACGTCTATGGTTGTTTCATACAACCATATAATAGCCATTTGGGGTTGTATTTGGTAGAATGTTCATGTCTATCTTGTATAGTTTTAGATACGAACCAGGAAATGTCATGAGAAATAAAATCGGCGCTGTGATATTGACCCCACGACTCATTAAATGCCGATTGATCTATACAAATATGAAGCTAGCACCATATACCCAATACTCATGTAGGCGTGTACACGGGCCCTTTACTTCTGTTTTTTTTTTTTTTCGTTAAACCCACTGCGTCTTTTTTTTTTACGATAAACCCACTACGTCTTTTTTTACGATAAACCCACTACGTCTTTTTATTTACGATAAACCCACTACGTCTTTTTATTTACGATAAACCCACTACGTCTTTTTATTTACGATAAATCCACTACGTCTTTTTTTTTACTATAAACCCACTACGAATTTTTATTTACCATAAACCTACTACGTCTTTTTATTTACGATAAACCCACTACGTCTTTTTTTTTACGATAAACACACTGCGTCTTTTATAACAATAAACCCACAACATCTTTTTTAAATGATAAACTCACTAGGTTTTTTTCTTTTACAATAAACCCAATAAGTCTCTCTTTTTTTAACGATAAAACCACTTCGTCTCAAGGGCCCTTACTTTTTACCGGATATATATTGTCCGTTGTTTCCCCATGACAGCTGACGAGGACCACTTTGCTGATCATATAGTTATGTGAGGTGTTGTGCTTATGTGAGATGTTGTGCTTATGTGAGGTGTTGTGCTTATCTGAAGTGTTTTGCTGCTAAGATAGTCTCTAATGATTCCAATCAGGGATTAAAAAGACCTTTGTCTTCTGTGCGGTTAGAATCGTCTTACGAAGCAGGATTTATGTCGTGAAACTTTCAAGCTCTGTCTGTAGTATAAATCAGAAATAGCACATACCGCACAAACTGCCTCATCAATTGAAAAGTAGATATAATGGCTAATTCTGTCACCATAACAGAGACTCGGTCAATGGAGGAGCGGGTAGAATGCCTAATTATGTCACTATAACAGAGTCAATGGAACCGCGGGTAGAATGGCTAATTTTGTCACTATAACAGATCTCAACTAATGGAAGCACAGGTAGAATGAAGTAGATCAATATCAGTCTATTAAGAGAGGTGAGCGATAAGCATGTGTAATGTCTCCAGATCTTTCTTTTCTCCTTATATATTGAAAATATATTTAGAAAGTTATAAGATATGAGAGAAATCGCAATTGGAGGGCGCAACATCAATAACATTAGATGTGAGGAGGCTACAGTATTGATTACAAAAATGAACAGGATCTGCAACATGTATTAGAAACGGTTGTTGTGGGCAGTGAACACCTAGGGTTGGAATTAAATTGTAAGAAAACAGGGATTATGGTTGTCTCTAAAAAGAAAGAAATATTACAATGTAATATTAAACAAGCGAATCGGTACAACTATCTCGGAACAGTTATAACATCTGATGGGATGTGCCTTGAAGAGATTAGAACAAGAAATAACATTGCGAATGCAGCCATTTGCAAAATGGAAAACTTAATGACTAATAAAACTGCGTCAATTGCAGCGAGAAAAAGAGTGTTGAAGTGCTACATAGAGCCTGTAATTTTGTGTGGTTGTGAAACGTTAACAGACAAGGTGAAAAAACATCTCATACCAGTTAAAATGTGGTTTCTAAGGGAAATGCAAAGAATATCTTGGGCAGACAGAAATACCAATGAGCAAGTCCTACAAGAAACAAATGAAAACCGTAAACTTTTTAAAGAAATTAGACGTCGACAGTCGTAGTTTTTGGGCACGTTGAGAGAAGAAATAAACTAGAGAACTTGGTGACAGCTGGCAAGATTGAGGGAGAAAGAACAAGGGTTCTGTTGAGAAATAAATATCAGGATGGCTTGGTCACAAAGCATGGTTTGGACACGAACACAGAGCCGAGCCACGACTCTGGTGATCGTGTAAGATGGCGAAACATGACCGCTCACGCTTACCGGTATGACACATGATGATGATGATGAGAGAATGGCTAATTATGTCACTATTACAGAGGGTCAAGGTAGTGATCGAGCCATGATTAGAATATTGTTAATGAATGGGGCGTTAACAATTATTTAAATCACATGTACAGCCAGAAGTTTGGATTGAAGACAAATACGAAGCTCACGATCAGACTTGTAAATCAAGACCGGGATAGAGTTACATGTCTCGGCACGCTGTTGGATTTATCACGGAAGAAGTATAAGCACCAGTGAACGTGTCCGAAGTGCAATGAGACCGAATGGAATTGTCGCAAAATATACACGATTTCTGGGGGGAAATCAGACGCGCAAAATAATCACATGAAGTGTTGTCTAAAAGTACGACAGACAACTGTTTGTGAGGGTAACGGACAGACGAGTCGCGGCCCTTGTAACTATGACAGCTGGAGTGTTTGGGTAAATTAAAAAACTGTACAGGAGATGTCCAAGCTCTCCAGTCTGTGTGCAGTGGGACGAAATGGAGTTTCGACAGTTGCCAGAGCGGAGGTTAAGGGAAATCGTGTTTCACAAATGTTACATTCATATCGGAAGCAGATGGAGTGCCTTTCACCGAGAGGAAACTGTGTGGGTGGTGCCAATTAGTGCTGTATGTGGGTGGTGCCAAGTGTGGGTGGTGCCATATGTGGGTGGTGCCATGCAGGATTGAATGACTGGTGAATTCTGGGTCCACCTGCTAGTGCTGCAAGCGAGACTGTGTGTGGTGGGGGGAGGGGGGAGATCAAAGGCGTTTTTTTTTAATCCCGGGGTGTACTGTTGTTGTATGTGCATGTTTTTTTTTTTTTTTCATCGCTGTCAACACCAGCATTTTTAGTGCTGTTGTGATGTCTTGGCAAGTTTACGTTCAGTAGTTTGCTATTGCTTTCTGAACAACGGGCTCCCATACCAAGTGTTAAAACCCAGCGTAAAGCGATCTGCTGCCAAATCGCGCACAGCTGTGTTTCGAACGCAGGGAAGCGTAATTACGAAACGCGTCCGTAACGCCTTCGCCACGGAAGCTGACATGTGTATGTTAGCTCATTAAAATCTTTTATTATATTGAGATTTCCAATATCTTGGATGCTGGAGGTCTGCTTGGCCCACTGGATAAGAACGCTCGTTCTTAAACATTCGGTGTATTGATGGGATGTAAATTACAAGTACCTCAGAAGTCGGAGTGAGTTCGCCTGATGGCGGGGGACTCCAGGAATCAGTGCAATGCATTGAACGTAGTAGCATGTATATGGAATTCGCTTGGGTTCAAAGCGAACTAACAAAACACAAAAAATCTTGGAGGCCCTGTGGACTGATAACTGTTGCCCACCCTTTCTGGCCCAACATGGAGGATAGGCGGTTGAGCTGTTAAGGCCTATGGAGTGTTTATGCTTGTAGTTGCAGTTTGTTTACACATTTTCCTCGTGTTGGACTGGTAGTGCGTGGTTCCGTCGCCTTGCTACTGAGTTGAGTGCGTAGAGCGACACTGTGAGCTGTGGATTTCGTGTAGAGTGTTTTTACTGTTCGCGGTTGTTTGTGTCGTGAACTGCATGTTCAGAAAAAATGGCTGCTGCTGGTTGCTGAACTTAATCTGGGTTTGCCTTATGCATTAATGTATGGCTGCTGGTTTTCTAGGACAACCGCTTCCATGGACGATGAACTGTATTTTACGTGGCGGACTATTGTGTTGGCATTCTGGCAGTTGCATGATGCATAGTATATCTGTGCGGGCTATTGTTTTGTCGAGACTCCTGTTTGTTCCAGTTTTCACATGAGGCAGTGAGCTTTTGTGTGATATTCACTGGCATAGGGACGGAGCATAATGGGGTGATTCTTTGCCGTGAAGCTGGAAGCCCGACTAACTAACTAACTGATGCCCAGAAGAAGTTAATGAAAGTAGACCATAATATAGACTATAAGAAAGAGCTAAAGTATTACCTGGTCACATAATGAGAAGAGGGTCATTCAAGAACGTCTTGATGACTGGATAACAGCGATAGAAGAGGCGGAGACAAAGGCAGACTGAGTGTCGTGTCCTCCTTTAAAGTGTCGTCCCTGGAGTGAGGAGAGTCAACACCCACATTATAATATTTTTTTTCCTTTATCAATATCCTGGAGAATCCACCAGCTTCCGTCCAACACACTCCATCAGCCCGTGGACACCTTTTCCTATCACTCTCTCACTGTTGTACTATGCCCCCTCTCATACTTCCCCAACGCAACATACTCAACAACTCTTGCTTCCAAAAAATTAATAAAGATTAATTTATTAAAAGAAAAGTGTAACGTATATGAGACGTGTCTGTGAAGAAAATGTGTGTCGTGTATTCTGATGGCAATGTATAGGTCAGCCTTCAAAGTTCAGGATCAGAGTCCACTCATCATGGCAAGGATTACACGACATCACACGAGTCAGTACAATAGACCTCACCAATTGCCGCTTCTTTTCCGCCAGACTTGTTATCCTCCATGAACCTTGATAACCATGAAATCTGAGTCCCATTCGAAACTACAGTCCGGGAACACTATTAATGTTTGTTCCTAACAAAAACTGTTCCTAATAGTTTGTAGAAAACTGAGATCTCCTAATTCCTGCACAGTAAAAAAAAACAATAGAACACTGTCCCATGAACATGGCGTTTGTCCTTCTTGCGAAATGTTCTATGGATTTCCTTATTTTCTCGTTATTGTCTTAACGTAATAATGTTCTTGATATGTGGAACCACTACACTTAAATGTTAACTTTCCTCCAATGTGAACCTCAATCACTATTGGTGTGTTAAAGACTGGTATGACCTACAACTCATTCGGTACTTATCCTGTAGGATACTTCTATCATTCAGCTCCCCTGAGCAATGTTTCTCATCTTCCTCTAGCATAGGCTCATTGATGAAGTTGCGGGCCAATCTTCCTGCGCCAAACTTTATCCGGGATCGGATTTTTCCTTGGTTCCGGGTTCTTCATTCCAACTAGAGGGAACCTGTAAAATAAATCATACAACTGGTGATAGCCTCCCCATCACTGATCTCTATTAGATGATCGTGACCATCGGCCTCGCTCAGAAAATACAGTGAACCTAACTCTGTCAGGGACAGATGAACTGAACACAGAGGTTTTCATCAGGCCAAGACAAGAAGAAAAAAACACACAACCAACAGCGTGCGGAACCCCCCCCCCCCCCCCCCCCACCAGGGAGCACCCACTGGAAGATCCCAATTATTGCCCATTACTCAATTCTCAACTAGTAGAGCTAAGTATCACTTCCCTACTCTAGCTAGTTTTCCACTAACAGTGCTAATCATCACACTCTAGTTTTAACAAGACTACTGTCTATATTAATTAGGCCTAAATAGACTATATTGACTACCTTATGCAAAACCGCCTCATTCCGGGATGGCTGCTACACTTTGCCATAACGACACATGCTAGTTAATATTAAGTTAATCTAACACTGTAGAGCTCTCCCACAAACACGTCCATCATAATCCACGGTTTTGGTCAACACTGTTTCTCCCAATCATGGTTTATGGCAAAACCTAAAATTGGTCACGTGACGGTATTCATTATGTCCACACAGGTGTTATTTGGACATATCATCCATTGTCCAAAATCTATCCTCCCTGGCTTAGTCACTGTCAGAGTTGTCATCACTTGTTTTGACATCCCCAACAAGCTAGCGAGTTACTGTATGCTCCCAACAACAGTTGTCAATAGCAATCTGCCAATCTGCGTGATGTCCGGAAACTATAAATGACAGACTGACTATTTTCTCCCGAGCTTAGTACTTCCGCTTTCCATCCAACCTGTTTATGAACTGTCAAAGCGATGTATGGACTCATCTCACTCACTTCCCCTACACATCTGCAGCTGTTAACTTTGCCCGACCTGTGATGGTTGACATCCTATTGCAACCAGGATCCGACGGGTTCCATCTGTATTCGAATGTTGACAAACTGTCAAAGCGATGCAGGGACCCGTCTCACTCACCACCGAGTGTTCCCAATCCGTCGACCAGATGTAAACACGTGCAGTTACATTTTCTGGATTTGTTGAAACAACCTTTGGCCTCGAACATGCCGCTAATTCAGAACGCCTTTTATTCTCATCACTGGTTAAATCACGTTGGTCTATTATGTGACACTGAGAGAACTCTTGATTGATGGACAGGACAATGGCATGATAGAAAGGCATCAATAGAATTGATCCGGAACACCCAGGACCGAGGTTTGCACAGAGACATTCACAACTCTGCCAGTTTACAAGGGAGCTGCGTGGTCTCGAGGTATGGTGTCCGCCTCGAGCGCTGGAGGTTCCGGGTTCATGCCCCGGTGAGGACCGGGATTTATTTCACGTGGACTTCTAGTAATAAAATGTCCCCTGGTCTCTGTGTAGTGAGATCGGACGCCCGTGTGTATTGTTGCGCACTTAAAAAATCCCTTGGCAGTTGGAAATCGACAAAGAGTAGCCTAACGGGCAAAATTTCGAGTTAAAATTCTACCCAAAGTATTTCAGGATCCTCGCCGGTGCTACGGAGTTCGTGCACTGAGCTGAGTTTCTCCAGACTCCGGTTTGAGTTAGGAGGAGAACGGGGCACTTATGGGTTACACCCATGTGCCGTGATGTTGATCCATCGACTAAACTAAACTAAATTAGTTTACAAGGCACATGACAGTGGTAATGGTGTTGTTTATAATGATGATGATGATGATGATGATGATGATGATGATGATGATGATGATGATGATGATGATGATGATGATGATGATGATGATGATGATGATGATGATCTTGATGATGATTATGATGAGGATCATGTGGATATGGCTTAAATGCACAAAATTACGAAACTGTATGAATGAAGAAGTTCTGGACTAGGAAACCCTCGTCATACTTGAAAATATTGCAGCCGTCTAACATACCGCTTTGTGCTGGTTTTAATACGATGGTATAAGTGCTAGTCGCTCAGAAAGCAATGGCAAACTAGTGAACGTAACTTACTAAGAAATCACAAACAGCAATAAATGCTAGAGTTGACAACGACGTCCTGTAAATAATATGCACCTAGCAGTTAAATTATTTTAACGTATTCTAAAGCAACAACCTCGGCATTCGTGGGACGATGGCTGTAGTATGTCCTGTTTGTCGGATGCTGAGGTGTCGTCTAGGCTACGGACACATTCAGAGATTACGCAAAAGCACCTTTAGCGTTCTCACTGAAACTGTTGAACACGTTTTCCAGAGTGTAGGACTCTTGTCAACTTCTCAACTTTGTCTAAGATGACGTCTTAAAGTGCTGTGTCGACATCACATACATTACTGGGTGATACGACATTGAATAGTTACATCGTTTTAAACCTTTAGTTAACATCTAATAAGTGATCAATTATAAGTATTTTACAAACTGAAACTATAAGTCGTCTAGGTTTGATCGCAGTAAACAGGGACATTGAAATTCATATTGTAATTGTGAAACTACGCTGAATTTCTACTCCTATTGCTTCTTTATCTCCAAATGGGTGTATCGGACGCGGTACATCTTGCTTATGATCGAGAGGTTTTCCGGAAGGTTGTTATGGGAGCGAGGTTCTGAAAAGAACATGCTACTGAATGATGAATGATAATGATTGCTTCTTTACCGCCAGTCTCCTTGGTACTTCCTCAATAGAGGAGGTTAAAACTCCATTTCGATTCGATTTCACTATTACCCCTAGTCCGTTCAACCTCAAGGAGAAGTTGTAGTTAGGGTCCATCAATGAGTGTATGCTCAGAATGATAGTCCTGTGATTGAGTTAGCCGCAAGAGCAGCTGCCCACGGTTTTATCCTCACGTGCTTATTAAATCGAAGGTGATTGTTGTCCATATGGGGTAATGGACTAATGTTTATTTATTACTCCATTTTGAGCCTTATACTTAAGTAAGGCGGGAACTTTGTCCATGTCAGGAAAAGTTGTTGGACAGTTGGTGCTTGACACTTTAGGAGTACATGACTTCTACAGCATGACTAAATATATTATCATCATAAATTTATCAACATCATAAACCGTTGTTGATAATCAAGAATCTCATTGGTTTCTCGTAAAAACCGACAGCCTATTTTTTTACCATGAACGTCTTCCACTTTTTGCCTTCAAGCGTCGTGGTGAGGTATAGTTGACGTTCTAGCATCAGATGGGTGGTACTGGATAGTGTCATTCCGTGTGATTGTACCATGTGTTTAATGTCGTCAATAGATTTTCTTCTCCGGCGTTCGTTTTCTCTCATAGAAGATCTTCTTAAATGTAGCGGCAGTGCTGGTAGCTGATGGTGTCCCATTCCAACCAGATGCCCAAACCATTTGATCTCCTGTCTTTCAATATATGTGGCACAAAGTGTTGATCACACGATTTATCTGATAACATCATTCCTTACTCTGTCTTGAATAATTAAGTTCGCAGCTTTTCTCAAAGATCTCATCTCGCAGGTGTTGATTTTGCGTAAGTGTGATTTGGATTATCTGACTAAAATCCGAGAAGCAATTATATCACTACCGAATCTAAGAAGTGCGTTTCAATACTGCCAAAAATCGACGTCTTCATTCCAGAACATAATGTGGGAAACAAAATACGAGAGGCCTAATTGGTTTACCAAAGGATAAGAGTTGGATGACGATTATTCAACCCAGAACTCCTGATCTATTTTCTGTGGGGATTGTCTAACTAAAACACCTACAACAGGAAGAACTTTGTAACAAACACAACGACTAGGAAACAGGGAGTGTATGCTGTGACATATATATGTATGTATATCAAGACAGTTTCCATATTACTATTTATAAGTGGGGTATGATGATAGTCCACGTCTTTGTGACATTTTTAATTCTGAAAATAACTTTTGTGATAGTTAATTTTCTGTTCTGTCCTGTCTCACTGTCTCAAATTATATGTATTAGCATGTTATTCACTTTTATCAAATTATTTGACGAATGTAAAAATGAAGCATAATCGCTGTCACGGGAAACTGCGAGTTTGGTGATTCCCTGATAACTTACATATACAATTGCAATATATGAGAATGGAAAATTATGGACTGTGAGTCAGAATAACAATCGAGCCTTCAGTCTTGAGCGAGGACAAAGCGTGGGTTATTGACCGAATGATAAAGAAGAAAAATACAGTTGCGATAAGGGATCAGTGACTGACGATCTTATCGGACGAGCAACGGAGACACGGATACATCGGGTTGGGAACACACGAAGACGCTGATCAAAGAGTGAAACTGATTGATGTCCGAACGGGGAATAGCGGAGAAAGACGGGAAAGAGCGCCAGGAACGAATACGGGATTTCACAGACTTTTGATGTGGAGACTTACGGCAAATTTGATTGTGGATCAAAACCAACGGAGAATTGGACACTGAGTATAAATAGTTGTCAACTTGTTTTGTAGTTAGTGTGTGCTACCAAACTGGACGGATAATATCTATGCATCCTGTACTTGGAAAGAAATATACGTCCCTTATTGTTTAAAGGCGATGGGATATTAACGCATCTGCGTTTGTGTATTTCAATTCATGGATTAACATAGATTTTATATAAGGTAATCTAGCCTTAGCGCCATAGTCTAGCATAGGGAAATAGGTGTTTGTGCTTAGATTTTACCATTTCTTTCTATTAGCGAATAGTTTAGACTTTAGTGAATTCATCTGTCTTATGTCAGAGTATCTTTTGGAAGCTTCTCAGAACGGCTGGAGAAAGGCTCTCACATAAGAAATAGTATGAAGCAGACTCATATCACCTGATTAAATATATCTCCCACAGGTTCCAATACCACTCTTGTAATCAGAGAAGAAATGAAGTTTACGTCACTTGAGCAAATAAAGTACCTACCTAGAACCACCAAGAACATAGACATGTTCTAATAGTGAGAAGAGATAACCTAAAGTCAAATACAGAACTCTGTATACACAAAAGCATATACAAGTAAAGCACGTAAATGAAAAAGACGTTAACCTGTGGCAAGCAGGGAGACCTAAAACTGCACTGTGGATAAATATAACACTTTAATATATAGAGACAGAGTGTAGAACATTTAGATTATCACTAGACAAGGTTGGACAGTGGCGATGTGTATTCCGTGATGGACTGTACTACCTTCCAAAAACAGGAAATATGTGTATTTCAATGACTTACCTTAATCGCATTATTTTCTGGTGATAAGACATTGAACATTTGTTTTCAAGAATTGGATTACGTCCAGACTCAAGCAGAACGAATCATCCAGGGTGAGAGCTGTCCGTTTATATGTGTAACGTCTTGTTGCATGGCCGTATGAAGACGGGAGAAAGGATACGGCACATACGAATTCCGGAGTCCTATCTTACAATCACACTAGCAAACATTACCAACTACATATACACAGTCCATACATACACCAGACATAGTTTTAATTAATAAATATTTTATTAATTGTTGAAGGAAACTGTTAGTCGGAGTATGTGATGAAGGAATAAGAGAGAGAGAGAGAGAGAGAGAGAGAGAGAGAGAGATGGAATAGAAGACAGAAGGGAGGAGTGTAGACAGAAGTCTGTCAATAATCCCAAAGTATAATAAGCTTAAAGGTGTGCTTGTTGATTCCACGTTCCTCCCGGGACGACAAGCGACATTAAATGGTGGAGCAGCGGGTTAATTGAAGCGAGGTACTTGCCTAGCGGGGTAACTGCATATTGGTACCTGCATATTGGTACATGCATAGCAGGGTAACTGCCTAGCGGGGTATCATACCTTCATATTGGGATATACATATTAGTATACATATTGAGACTTTTAATGGAAGCACGTTCCAGACAGGGTGAATGTGGATAGGTGTTCAGACACAGTACATACCTGTTCACACTTGACACGTCTACGATAAGTCTTTATCCTATATCTTCTCTTGTGGTTGAGAGATTGGTTGTGGTGTACTGTGTGGTGTCATAGTTATATATAGACCTTGATATATATAATAAATAAAATATATAGATAGATATTTATTTTAGATATTGAGTACGTACTTACTGCCTTAGGGTCTCTTTACTCAACCTGCGGACTTACCTTCTTTAACTATGGCCACTCAGAAACTGTAGATGGAAAAATTGAGGGAAAGGGGTGAAGCGCTGGGGTTGTCTGGACAAGCCCTATCCGAGTATATACAGGTGGTAGAAAGAGAGCGTCGTCAAGCAGAAAGGGAAGATCGAAAGGCAGAGCTAGAGCTCAGAAAGATGGAAATGGAACAGGAGGCCAAGAGACTGGGAATGGAACAGGACAACAAGAGGTTGCAAGCTAAAGAGGCCAACAAGATAAGAGAACATGAATACCGCATGCGAGAGCTAGAACTCAAAACACAAACTAAGGGAGAAATAGATGGAGCGGAAGTAGGGTCCTCTTCAATTGGTTCAACCAACATGAGTGGACCTAGCTACCATGCAATGAAGTTTCCCTTAGCTGTTTATGATGAGTCTAAAGAAAAATTTGACCAATACGCTAATCGCTTTGAAGCAATGCCAGTCGCCATGGGACTGGATAGAAGCAGATGGGCTCTTAAATTATCCCAGGGATTACGTGGTTCGGGTTACGAGGTCTACACACGCCTACCACCAGGACATGAAAACATCTACGAAGAGTTAAAAGCCGCTTTGATGAAACATTATGAGATCACAGCACAAACGTAACGAAAGAAGTTTCGATCAGCAAGAAGAGAGCCGGGAGAGCTATTCGCCGCCTACAGTTTAAGGCTAAAATCATACCTCCAAAAATGAATAGATTTGGCAAAGTTCAAGCGGGACTATGAGAGTCTGGAAGAGCTCATGGTGGTCGACCAGATGAGCCAGCAAATGTCAGAACCACTGAAGACATTTTAGGAGAACAAGGGGCGGAACGGCTTGATGTTGTGAATAAGCTGGCGGAAAGATTCGTAGAAGTCCATGGGGAAGCTAAAGAAACCAATATACCCACCACAAAAGGTCAGGAGAAACAAGACCGAAAGAAATCTAAAAATTGGGAAGGAGAAAAAGTGGAACCTTATATGAAGACGTCAATGGAGAGTGCAGAGACGGTGAAGGAAGGAAACAAGAGCACCTCGAACTCTCCAGAAAAACGACAGTGGTTTGAGAGGTGGTGTTCGATCTGCAAGTCGCACTCTCATAATACAAAAGACTGCAGATCGAAACCGAAAAGCTATCACTTCGCGGCATGCCAAATTATTCCTAAGAAGGTGATCACAGACAAGGCTGAGGTCGGCGAAGAAGCTCTGAACAAAGAGAGCACACGGAAAGTTGGGAAGGGAAAATGGTGCACACACTGCAGGTCGAAAACACATAATACTGTGGACTGCAGAAGCAAGGAAAAGATCGAGGAGGTGGAAGACACTCCGGATCAAGAGAGGCCACCTGTGGTTGAACTGATTGAAGTCAATGGCCAGCAGGTTACTTGTCTCTACGATACAGGTTTGGACGGGGAAGCTGTGATAGACGCTAGCCTGGTACGCCCAGACCAACTTACAGGGGAGACCATAGAGATACAGCCTGCAATGAGGAGTGCTGTTACCATGACGCTGCCAATCGCCAAGGTGGAGACTAAGCCCAGGTACGTCACGGGCATTATTCCTGCAGCTGTATTAGCTGACTCCCTATATCCAGTGATCATTGGTACGAAATATGTGTTCTTGGGGGTGCCCAAACAGCCAGCCCACAGGGGAGCATTAACCAGTGGATCTCAGGGGAAGAAAGAAGAGGCAGAGACACTATGCGACAACTCAGTGCTAGGGGGATTGCATACTGCAGAGAGGAAGGATACTACGTTGCGTCCTTGCTACAGGAAGCTTCAAAGAAGTGCTGAGTCACCGGAACGGGGACAGTACTTTCTGAGGAATAGGCTGCTTTACCGGAGAGCCGGAAGAGGAGACAACCTGCACGAGCAGTGGGTGGTTCCAGAGACCCACCGTCCTCACATTCTTCAGAGTGGACACACCATAGCCGAGAATTGACATATGGGTGTCAGAGTAAAAGTAAAATAGCTCTTAAGGTGGAAGACCAAGTGGAAGTATGGGGTCCAGAAGAGACTAATATACTCCAAGTAGGATGGAAAGGACCTTATTCTGTGGTAAAGGTGGTGTCCAAAAACATCTACAAAATCAGGATCGGGGAAGAACTGAAAAAATCTCCTTAGGCATCTCATTAAGAAATATGAGGAGAGATCCGAGAGCAAAGCTTCGCACCTTATGGTGATGGCGGCCATTAAGAAAAAGGTTACAGATCCAGACGAAGACCAGAGATCACCAGTACTACATAGGAGGGCATATGGGAAAGTACGTGATAGGTCAGATTTACCCAACGAAGGGAGGAGGGAAATCACCCGTCGGGGAAAGGACAAGAGTGAAACCTTCACTAGTAACCCAGTTCAGAAGGGGTGGGTAACGTCGGGAAAGGCGAGAAATACCCAGGACTCCAACCAAAGATGGGCTGACCAGATCCAATATCGCCCAAAATGGTCCTGGAAGCAAAAGTCCAGGCGGTTTGGGAAAGACGACTCGGTCCAACGCGGACGAGGCAGAACATCCCCAGATGCAAAGCAGGGGAAAACCAAGAGAATATGGAGACAGTGTTACAGTCAGGATGGGAAGATCCGTCTGTATTGTGAGCCGTCGCTTACGCCAGTCGAAAGTAGGTCGACCGAGCGTACAGGGGCGATGCGCAAACACTAGTGTTCATCATGAGTAGTATAGTAGGCTGTCAATGAGGTCGCCTACTGGATGAGGATGTGATCCATGTGAGGATCCAGTCATATCATCAACACTTGATGTTCATAGCTACTTCGCAGAAGCTCAACGCAAGATTGATGAGATGGTCGTTGTTACTACAGCCGTACAACTTCACATGT
Source organism: Cepaea hortensis (assembly GCA_963921405.1). Lineage (NCBI taxonomy): Eukaryota > Metazoa > Mollusca > Gastropoda > Stylommatophora > Helicidae > Cepaea > Cepaea hortensis. Next base: position 57,725,720 of record OY992897.1, on the reverse strand, counting down.
GAATACATCCCTGGTAAGGAGAATGTAGGAGCTGATTTCCTATCTAGACATCCAACTCCAGAGGACGAGGAATATGTTGGAGGATCATAGGAATCAAAACTACAGTGAGGAAGAGTCGACGCGGTCAACTCTCTTAAGAGGGGGCCTATGTCACGGGAAACTGCGAGTTTTGTGATTCCTTGATAACTTACATATACAATTGGAATATATGAGAATGGAAAATTATGGACTGTGAGTCAGAATAACAATCGAGCCTTCAGTCTTGAGCGAGGACAAAGCGTGGGTTATTGACCGAATGATAAAGAAGAAAAATACAGTTGCGATAAGGGATCAGTGACTGACGATCTTATCGGACGAGCAACGGAGACACGGATACATCGGGTTGGGGAACACACGAAGACGCTGATCAAAGAGTGAAACTGATTGATGTCCGAACGGGGAATAGCGGAGAAAGACGGGAAGAGCGCCAGGAACGAATACGGGATTTCACAGACTTTTGATGTGGAGACTTACGGCAAATTTGATTGTGGATCAAAAACAACGGAGAATTGGACACTGAGTATAAATAGTTGTCAACTAGTTTTGTAGTTAGTGTGTGCTACCAAACTGGACGGATAATATCTGTGCATCCTGTACTTGGAAAGAAATATACGTCCCTTATTGTTTAAAGGCGATGGGATATTAACGTATCTGCGTTTGTGTATTTCAATTCATGGATTAACATAGATTTTATATAAGGTAATCTAGCCTTAGCGCCATAGTCTAGCATAGGGAAATAGGTGTTTGTACTTAGCTTTTACCATTTCTTTCTATTAGCGAATAGTTTAGACTTTAGTGAATTCATCTGTCTTATGTCAGAGTATCTTTCGGAAGCTTCTCAGAACGGCTGGAGAAAGGCTCTCACATAAGAAATAGTATGAAGCAGACTCATATCACCTGATTAAATATATCTCCCACAGGTTCCAATACCACTCTTGTAATCAGAGAAGAAATGAAGTTTACGTCACTTGAGCAAATAAAGTACCTACCTAGAACCACCAAGAACATAGACATGTTCTAATAGTGAGAAGAGATAACCTAAAGTCAAATACAGAACTCTGTATACACAGAAGCATATACAAGTAAAGTACGTAAATGAAAAAGACGTTAATCTATGGCAAGCAGGGAGACCTAAAACTGCACTGTGGATAAATATAACACTTTACTATATAGAGACAGTGTGTAGAACATTTAGATTATCACTAGACAAGGTTGGACAGTGGCGATGTGTATTCCGTGATGGACTGTACTACCTTCCAAAAACAGGAAATATGTGTATTTCAGTGACTTACCTTAATCGCATTATTTTCTGGTGATAAGACATTGAACATTTGTTTTCAAGAATTGGATTACGTCCAGACTCAAGCAGAACGAAGCATCCAGGGTGAGAGCTGTCCATTTATATGTGTAACGTCTTGTTGCATGGCCGTATGAAGACGGGAGAAAGGATACGGCACATACGAATTCCAGAGTCCTATCTTACAATCACACTAGTAAACATTACCAACTACATATACACAGTCCATACATACACCAGACATAGTTTTAATTAATAAATATTTTATTAATTGTTGAAGAAAACTGTTGTCGGAGTATGTGATGAAGGAATAAGAGAGAGAGAGAGAGAGAGAAAGAGAGAGATATATGGAATAGAAGACAGAAGGGAGGAGTGTAGACAGAAGTCTGTCAATAATCCCAAAGTATAATAAGCTTAAAGGTGTGCTTGTTGATTCCACGTTCCTCCCGGGACGACAAGCGACAATCGCGTTGCATGTTCATTCGGCATTTTTCTTACCTTTCCCTTCTTCACTTATAGACACATTGTTCAGTGGTCTTATCTTTAAGATGGGTGGAAAAATTAGTAGCATAAAATTAATACCCGAATTGGTGAACCGCTGGCGGAGGATCATTAATGGCCTCTACACTTCACTAGTCTGCCAGGTCAGGCAAACGTATATCCATCCATCCATCATGTGCCATGCCGGTAAGCGTGGGCGGTCATGTTTTGCCATCTCACTCGATCACCAGAGTCGTGGATCAGCTCCGTGTTCCTGTCTCGACCATGCCATGTGGCCAAGCCATCCTGGTATTTGCTTCTAGGTCTTCCTCTTGGTCTGTTCCCTTCGATCTTGCCAGTTGTCACCAAGTTCTCCAATCCATCTCTTATCATAACATGCCCAAAAAAATTTGACTGTCTGCGTCTAATGTCTCTAATCAGTTTACTATCTTCGTTTGTTTCTTGAAGGACCTGTTCATTGGTCTTTCTGGCTGTCTATGGTATTCTTTGCATTTTCCTCAGAAACCACATTTCTACAGCCATCAGATGTTTTCCAGCTTGACTGCTCATTGTCCAAGCTTCACATCCATATAAAAGTACAAGTTCTATGTAGCATCTCAACACTCTTTTTCTCGTTTCAATTACATCTTTTTATTGGTCAGTATTTTTTTCATCTTGCTAAAGGCTACCTTAGACATGGCGATTCTTGTTCTAATATCTTCGAGGCATCTCCCATCAGATGTTATTACTGTTCCGAGATAATTGTACCTATTCACTTGTTGAAGAATCCACACAACATGATTTTCTTGGCATCTGTAAAGAAGGTAGTTTGCCGTTGCTTTCCTTCCTAGCAGTGACCATACTGGTCAGTGACCATAGCCATTGTCTCCTCAAAAAAGAGATCCTCTGCCTACCGTCGTGAAGGTGAAGACCATAACCTACAACTATCTGTCGGCTGCTCTTCATCTTCATCCACCACCTGCACACATGGCTTCACGTAACCCTGATCGGGGGGCTAAACGGGTACTCCACCTTGCCCAAGGATGTCCCGTAGGCTATATACACTGTAGATCATATTTTTGTCATCTTGTGAAAGTTTTAAAACAATAGTCAGCCATTGATCATATGCTTTATCTTCTGAAAGTTTCCTAGAAATAGTCAATCGTTGATAATATGCTTTATCTTCTCAAAGTTTCCTAGAAATAGTCAATCATTGATAATATGCTTTATCTTCTCAAAGTTTCCTAGAAATAGTCAATCATTGATAATATGCTTTATCTTCTCAAAGTTTCCTAGAAATAATCAATCATTGATAATATTCTTTATCTTCTCAAAGTTTCCAAGAAATAGTCAATAGGTGATAATATTTTACGTCTCGTGAAAGTTTCCACGAAATCGTCAATCATTGATAATATTCTATCTCGTCAAAGTTTCCAAGAAATGGTCAATCATTTTAACAGGACTCATTTTTTTCCTGGAATGTTTTGAACTGCTTTGATATGTAAATAGTGTGAACAAGTCGGCCCTCAAGCCAACACAGCGTACGAGAAGTTTGGATGGTGAAATGGGACTACTTTTTCTGTCAGTCGTTTATTTCGTGCAAGGCTAGAAACTGAATCCACTTAAGTTCACTTGGATCTGAAGAAGAAATTTTTATTTCACCGGTTCTTGCCACATGCATAAACTTAATTTGTTATCTCTCTCGACTTTACACGCCATTTGCGGAAGCGGGTAATTCACTCCGTCCAGGCAGGCATAAATCTCGCATGGTTAGTGTTTGGTACATAATTGCATTGATCTTAAAGACTAGTAATCGTATGTAAAGAACTTTTTACTGGCATCACACGTCATAAGTGCATATTTCTTGTGTGGAACAGGAGGCTGTGGATAAACATGGGGAACATCACCATTTGTGCTGGTTATATGTAATTAAAAAAGAACATGCTTGTTCAGATGTTCGTTATGTAAGTCGGTCGTTATGTAAGTCTTGTTTGGGAAATATTTATTCCTAAACAGAACCAGCAGTGTAACATGATAAAGTAACTTTGGCTAGTCTGGGGCATGCCATTTGTCTCTTCTTGATGCTTTGTTCATTACTAATATGTTTGCAACTGTTAAACAGTTATTTGGATATCCTTTACAGGACGTAGCAGTCAGCTATAGCCTTTTTTTTTTTTTTTTGCGTGACTATTTGTGATTCCTGGGTAACTTTACGTTCAGTAGTTTGCCTTTTCTTTCTGAACGAACTGCACTCATACCGTTTTATGGAAACTAACGCAGGGGCGGTCGGCTTCCAAATCGCCCACAGTTGTGTTTCAAACGCGGTATGCGGGATTTCAAACTGTATTGGTAACCCCTTCGCCACAGAGGCGGTTTGCAACTGTAGGTGAGTCATAATTTGCGAATCTACACGCTGTGCTAAAATGGTTAGGAGGCAATTCGTAATCCCGCATACTAGATTCAAAACACAGCTACAGACCATTTGGCAGCAGACTGCCTTGCGTTGGTTTTCATTCAGTGGTATGAGTGCCGGTGATTCAGAAAGCAATGGCAAACTACTGAACGTAAACTTGCCAAGGAATCACAAACACAAACAAGCAATACGCCTGTACCTTCCTGTCCAGGCTATTGCATTACCGTCCATGACGACGACAAGCCAGGCGTCTCCAGTATCCATGCCAACCAACATTAGTGTTCTGTTTCCTTGTGAGGTTAGTTTTCTTTATCTTCATTCGCACGCTTTGATCTCAAGCTTAGTCCACACAAGTGCTACCACTTCTAGTACATGATTTTTGCATATGGATTAGCTTTGCTTATTCTCAGCGCCCCTTGCCATCAGGTCAACAGACTCCGACTTCTTAGGTACTTGTAATTTACGTCCCCGAGTCAAGGACGAGAAGTCAACATTTTATTTTAATTGACCGGTGTAGGGGCTGAACCCGCTACCTCGGCATCCGCACACCGAAATGTTAAAAAAAAAAAGAAGCTTTCTTATCAATTCGGCCATGCTGACTTCAGAATGGTTAGTTAATATAGGGTGTATTTTTAATGACTGTGCAGTGTGTGAAAATATTGCCTGTCCAAGTTTTGTATTTACCTATTATGTTGCATGAACTTTACAGAGGGTGAATGCAAAACTTGGACCGGCAATATTTTCAAACACTGCACAGTCAGTAAAAATACACCCTATATACCATTTTCATGCACGGCTCACTCTGTTGTAAAGCCGTTTGTACAATGTGTCGGGTTGTTTCTTCGTGGTAGTCTGTTCTTAGTTCATATTTTTGTATTAGCACGACCTTGGGAAGCAGACATATTTACAGAGACAATGGCTGTGGTCGTCGACCTGTTGGGTCTCTCCCAATGACAAATTACATTCTTTATCGTGCCTTGAAAACTGTAGCATGAAAGAAACTATAAGCACAACATGAACAGAGGCGGGACAGTATAGAAAGCACTTTCATTGCACCGGTGTTCGTCGATTTGTCATATATTATATATTTTCCATGTTAATTTCTCTAGTTCTTACGTCTTTATGAATGTAATGATGTCTTTACAGTTAGTTGTCCTCTCTGTTGTTCCACATTGTTTTCATCTAATAACGCACTCTTCTCAAGTCCTCATATTTCTGAACGACCGGCACCCATACCATTTTATAAAACACACAACGCATGGCGGTCTGCTGCCAAATCACCCACAGCTGTGTTTCGAACGCGGTGTACGAGATTACAAAACACGTCCGTAACTCCTTCGCCATTTGAATAAACATGATGAAAATTATAAAACAAGACAATCAAGACAGGCACACAGGCAGAGAAAAAAACACACGCACGCACTGACACACTCACTGTCGCACGCATGTACACTCAAACACACACACACACACACACACACACACACACACACACATATATATATATATATATATATATATATATATATATATAATATTATATTATATTATATTATATTATATTATATTATATTATATTACATTATATTATATTATGTGATATGTCGGCAAGGTGTCTTCGGTTTGATTCGCATCGGGACTAAAAAACAGAACTGGTGCCGTCGACCGCTACAAGCTGAGAAAAATACAGAGAAAGAGATTCGGACACTTATGGACAGAATGGTCGGATGACTTGCAGTGAGAATAATCTGACGTCTAACATTAACATCACAGACGGACAACATAAAGATAAGGTTAAAGAGGTACTAAAAACGTGTCTAACAAAAGATGTTAAATAACACATAACGTAAGTAAATGAGACCGTTTAGAGAGTTGACCAATTTGCGTGAGGACTGATCGTACAAGTGACTTGGACAACACTTGACCTTTAGCTGACCGGATTGGTACTTATTGATATGTTATGCTTAGAACGAGGTTTCGTGAGTTGTTAAAGTAGTAATGGTCAATTAAGATTGAATCGCATGCCTTTTGAAAGTATTTCCAGACAGATAATATAAAATAACACAAGCAATTAAATATCTCAAAATGTAGATGGCTCAAGCATCGCATGTAAAAAAAAAATATAGAAATAAAAGAACATAAGCAAATAAGTATCTGAAAATGTAGATGATGAAAGCACCAGAACGAACAACCAGGAAATAACAACGTTATATGAGAGCATATACTGGAAGTGTTTAAAAAAGCTAATGGGGCATCTACAAATAGCTTTCACAAAACCCCTAAAATCAATGTGTACGGATAAGAAGATCAAATAAAACATGATTAAAAGAACGCCATTGTTGAATAATTAAATTAAGATGGCAATGCAAGCTAAAAAGAAGTTATATGCTATTTTTTAAACAAGTCACAAGATCATTATATTACATACAAAAGAGCCAGAAGAAATAGCAAGTGGGCCATCGAAATGACAACAGAAGAATCGTGAATTATTAACAATGATATGTAAAGAAAGCCCGAGAGATTGCTATAAGAGCATTAAGGCCACGAGAGTGTTCAATGAACCCTTCAACTCTGCATGAATAATTAATTATTAATATGGAAGACGAATATCAAGTGTGAAACAAGGCCTGCCTATCATATGGAAAGATTATTTACAAGACCTTCAGAAACCGTCGGAGAGACACAAATTAGTACCACACCTCTAAAGATGAAGAAGATTAAGAACAAAATATACTAAATGCGAGGAACGGGTGACCGAGTGGCTAGAATGCCGGAACCGGGTTCGAATCCTCGGTAAGGTGTGGGATTTTTTTCTGTCGGGAGCAAAAAGAAAATCCCAACTTGCACAGTTCGCGGCGACTGCATTAGCCAGGCGGCATTAATTCCTCAGGCTCAAAGACCCCCCCCCCCCCCCCCTCAATGCCATACACCGCAAGGTACTATATTGGCGGTAAATGACAGTTTATGACATACTAAAGCCGAAGCTGGTAACAACATTGAATGCCAGTCCCAAGGACAATCAAAGCATATTCTACGACTCAAAAGAAAATTACAAAAGCAAATTACAACACTCGTAGTGTAGACCGGGAAACCATGACCACGAGGTCATGGGCCAACGGAGCTCTGGCTCGCCAGGGGAGACGGACTCCCCTTGGACAGATGTCTGTACTAAACCTGCGACTGGCCTAGCAAGATGGCAGGGGATTTTCATACTGTTCGTTGAAAAACAAAAAATTGTAATAGGTTCACCTCGATACCGCAAGGTACAAGAGGAACAAGGTGAGATTAGATGAGACTACAACTCTTCATACGACATGTGAGAAACACAGTTACAATTGGCTTGATGGGCAAGAAGGAGTAAGACACATGAATCCCTCCTTCCGCTTTATACCTGTTCAAAATCTACTCAGAAAATGCAAAGAGAATACAATGTTGATCCATTCATACTAATAAAAATCAGTGTCCAGAGCCGACTTCTGAAACTATCGGGAAGTTCCACATCTCACAAAATGAAGAATTTCAAGAACTACAATCTGAAGCCATAGCTTAGAATAACTGCTGAAGTAGTCAGAGTTTACAGCGTTTCAGATGTTAGGTAGCTTACGAGAGTATTTATACTACTGCTGGAAACTTGCCGTCTTGACAGACGATAGTTTGTTACATTGTGCTTCAGAAAAGTCATCATAACTACAACCCACAGCAGAGCCCAGGGATGGGGTTATACCTCTCCATAGCACAAAGCCTGGGCTGAACTGTAGAGACCATGTGTTGCCAATGCAGCATGATCCCTCTCTCGGCCTGCCTAGTTTACTCCAGTGGAAAGGTCACACCAATATATCTGGAACAAGACGTGAATATTTATAGCATTAAATGTTTTGCGTATCCTTTTACAGGACTTAGCTGTCAACAGCAGCATCTTTCAGCTGTCTGTTGATCTCTTGGCAAGATTACGCTCAGTAGTTTGCCATTGCTTTCTGAGCGGCCGGCTCAGTATCCGCAAGTCACGAGCGGGGGTCGAACCACCTCAGTTCTCGCTCCGCTGCGAGACTCTGCGTGATAAACGGGATTACAGAGAGAAAGTGTTGTAACCCCACAGCCAGAGAGACCGGCATTTATAGCATTATAAACAGAAAATAAAACTGCCCAAACAATACTATATAATAGTTCCAATATGAAAGAGACAAAGGCAATAAAAACGAATGCGGCACATACAGAGGAATAACTTTGCTGTCTCATTGTGAAAAGGTATGTAAACGTATCAGAACAAAATATATGACCCGTTGTTGAACTACAAATATAAAAGGTCCAGTTTGGCTATGGGGAAATCATGGGCTGTACTGATGTCATATTCACCTCGCTTCAAAGATCACAGATTATGAGAATTGTATAGATTTTTAGCCCTGGACATTCGTGAGTCATACAAGAAAGAATTCAACATAAAATAGATGAGGAAGTAGCTGAAGAACAATTTGGATTCCGCAAGAACAGCGGCACCAGAGAAGCAATTATCTGTTTGAAGATGTTAATTGAAAAATATATAGAAGTTCAAAAACGTATATATGTTTGTTTTATAGACTACAAGAAACTTTTGATAGAGTACAACATGAATGATTAATTACGTGCCTTCAAGATATAGGAGTAGACGGAAAGGACATCAGACTTATTAGTAACTTGTACTGGAACAAGTGGCGTCTATTAGATGCGGTAATAACTATTCGACGCCTATAGAAATAAAAAGAGGAGTACGGCAGGGATGTGTACTGTCCCCAAGCCTCTTCAACCTATACACAGAAAGAATTTTTAAATAAGTTGAAATGCCTGGACTTAACATCAATGGAAGAATCATAAACAATCTTAGGTATGCTGACGATACGGTGTTACTAGCAGAAAGTGAGCAAGAGTTGCAAGAACTAGTGGAACAAGTAACAGGCACAGTGCAAAATGTGGCTTAGATATTAACATCCACACACAAAAAAACTATGATAATTAGCAGTGAGAAGGAAAGGTCATCAATGAACATCACAGTAAACGGGCAGATCCTAAAACAAGTAACAAGTTTCTCCTATCTTGGACATATAATAACAGATGATGGCAGAAGTGAAATAGAAATCAAAAAGTGAATAGGAATGGCCAAAAATGCTGTCACCGGCATTAATTCAATATTAACATCTAGAGAGATTAATAACGCATTAACAATGAGAATTGTCAAATGCTACGTGTATTCAACGCTACTGTATGGCGCGGAAGCCTGGACATTGAACAAGCAACTAGAAAGTCGAATAGAAGCCCTGGAGATGTGGATATACAGATGAATATGTGTATTTCACGGAAACAAAAACAATCAAATGCAGAGGTTCTAGAAAATCTGGAAATGAAAAGAGAATTGGTGAAAGAAATAAAGAGGAGGCAAGTGAAATATTTCGGCCACGTTAAAAGACATGATACTCTTATAAAAACCATACTGGAAGGCAAGGTTGGGGAAAAGCGAGCAAGAGGTAGACAACGATACAAGTGGGAAGATAGCATCAACAGATTGACGAACATCATCCTGACAGACTGTACAGTCGAGGCAGGCGAGAGACAGACATTGTTGGGAATCCATTGCAGCCAACCTTCATTGTGGAGACGGCACCTGATTGATTGATTCGTGAGTGCGAATGAATGAACAGGCTGACAGGCTGGCAGGGAATGCGCCTCTTGGTGGTAGATTACGTATGGGCAAGGTGGAGGTGGTCGCGTGACTGTGGGACTAGGTGGAGAATAAGGGGGAACTGATTGGGACCCGTATATGGAAAGAATAAGATTGTGGGGGATCGGCAAGGGTTCTTCAAGAATCGCAAAACTGAGAGAGAAGACCAGGAGAACTGTCAATCAGATAGCGATGGGAACGATTAGTGGTGAGATTCTTCGCTGGCTGTTGAACGAGGGGACTGAGCGCGTATGGGAATGTCCTGAGTGCAGTGATGTCGGTTCTTAGTTCAACTCAACAACTCAACTCACTTTACAACAGATTGACAAATATGTTGAGTACGACGAACAACTCAACAATGCCTTCAGATATCAGGAGAAAGCGTGAGACGGAGCTGACACAAATATAAGCTGTGGTCTATTTTAATCTACTAGACACCATCATTGCTCTATACAGAACAAGCCAAACCATACAGAGAACGCATGAAGGCCACGCTGATCTATTTGAAATGAACAACAAGGTTAAGTCCGGGATGTGTACAGTCATCATTAACTGATTCGGTGCCAAACATTAGGTTTGGATCAAACATGTTTCACAACCAAATGAACAACAAGGTTAAGTCCGGGATGTGTACAGTCATCATTAACTGATTCGGTGCCAAACATTAGGTTTGGATCAAACATGTTTCACAACCAAATGAACAACAAGGTTAAGTCCGGGATGTGTACAGTCATCATTAACTGATTCGGTGCCAAACATTAGGTTTGGATCAAACATGTTTCACAACCAAATGAACAAGTATTTTAATGTAATTTTCCGTTCACTGAGCATTGAAGTTGCGGAAGATGCCACGAAACGAAACATATGTATGGCGATATATCATCCTTCTGTATAAATAGGAGGTCCAATAGGGCGATGTATTTTTCTTCTACACTGAATCAGTTAATATGCATCATTTATATTGACAAAATAACATTAGGGGCACTTTAGAAATAGTCAGTGAAGGGTACTCACAGGGGATAGACAAGCCAATCCTGATAAAATTACTCTTCACGAACAAGCAATGTATATTCTACGACTCTAAGGAAATATTACAAAAGCACATAACATCACTTAATATGACATGTGAAAGTACGCCATTAAACTGGGTTTAGATGTATAGAGGGTTATGTCAGACCCCCGCCCCCCACCCCCACTCTCCCCAACGCACCCATACCTATTCAATATATGTCAAGAAAACGTAATGAGAATCGTTAAACAATATGATACTATAGGTTACTTTAACCCGTTCAGAATAAGTGAAAATAAATTCCAGACATTAGATGTGCAGGTGATACGGTCCGCTCTTCAAATAGTGCTAAGGGATTAGAAAAGCTAACCCTGCCTGTCAATAAAAGTTTTAAAAGGTTAGTCGCAAATCTGTTACAGATGTTGCAGTCAATTCCAGCATATCTTGGCTGTTTGTGATTCCTGTGCAAAGACACACAGTGACAAAATCATAATAGTTGCAAGAACTTAAGAGGAAACATAATGTCCACGGACAAAACTACATGCCAATCGGATATCGTAATCAGTGATACAGAAATTGAAGATTTCACACCCTTGATTATCTTGGTCCCATGCTCACCAACATTGTGGATTGTTGACAATAATTCAGTCGTAGACTGGCCTTAGCAGTGCTGTTGTGTAAATAAACAGCATTAAGAGCCTATGACACAACAGCAAACCAGTTAATGCGATTCTTTTGAGAGAAACTAAAAAAAAAGTAGCCTTTTGCAAGATGGAAAACATTCTGACCAATAAACAGATGCCATTTGCAAAGAGAAAAAGAGTGTTAAAGTGCTACCTAGCACTTGTACATTTGAATGGATTTGAAGCGTGGACAATGAGCAAATAAGCTGAAAAACATCTAATCACTGTAGAGATATGGTTTCTGAGAAAAGTGCATAAAATACCTTGGATATATCGAAAAACCAATGACCAAGACCTACAAGAAATAAATGAAAATCGTAATCTGATTAAAGCAAATAGACGTAGACAGTAAAAAAAATTTTGAACACGTTATAAGATGTATTGTAGGGTCGCCTGATGCGAGAGACACTGATAAAAGGGAAAGCTAATCCACGGGCAAAATTAAGTCCAGTGCACTAACCTTACCCTGGTCTTACAATTGAACCCCGCTCATCTTTGAACTCAAGCGTAGTCAATACACGTGCTAGTTGGGTTGAGATGAGTTGAGCTAAGAACCGACATCACCGAACTCAGGACATCCCCATACTCGCTCCGTCCCCTCGTTCAACAGCCAAGGAAGAGTCACACTACTAGTCGTTCCCGACGCTATCTGATTGAAAGTTCTCCTGGTATTCCTTCTAAGTTTTGATCCAGAACCCCTGCCGATCCCCCGCAATCTCATTCTTCCCACATACGGGTTCTTAATCTGTTCCCTCACCTTCTCCAAGTGGTCCCACGGGTGCACGACCACCTCTCCTTTGTCCATGGTATACATACGGTCTGTGTATATATGTGTGTGTGTGTAATATATATATATATATATATATATATATATATATATATATATATATATATATATACACACACACACACACACACACTAGCTGACCCGGCCCGGCTTCGCCCACGCCCTGGCGGGGATCGATCTATCTATCTGTCTGTCTGTCTGCTTGTCTGTCTGTCTGTCTGTCTGTCTATCTGACCCGGCCCGGCTTCGCCCAGCTCCTGGTGGGGAGCATCTCATTTAATTCATATAAGTAGTCATATAAGCTCCCGTTCCCGACGATCTGTCTGTCTATGTTCGGCCCGTTCCCGTTAAACATATAGATAAGATAGAAGAATAGATAGATTGATAGTAGAAAATATGATTGGAAGATATCTATCTAAAGTAAACTTACCAAGATATCACGAACAGCCAATAAATGGTGGGCGGTGGGTTGACTGCAGAGTGCTGCAAACGATATGCAACTAACTTTCTCTCACAAAAAATTTCTTCTTTTTTTTTTAACGAACGAAAATCTTTCGCAGGCCCGTCCTACATTCTGCCCTTCTTCTCTATCTCCTCTCATACATTCTTTCATTCAACATCTCTTATGAAGCAATTCTTTCGAAAAGTAACTTTTAACATGGCCATCATAAATACCCAATGTGGGTGTAACGCGCCATACATATGAGAATGTTAAAAATAATTAATGTGCTGTTGAAGAAAAATAACAAGATGAGTTAGAAAATTTTCACTATTTAAATAGATGCATTATTTTTATGAAAACTATGAAAATGCCTTAAAGATTATATCATTATTTATTATAACTCATGCCTGTAAATAACTGTAGACAAAGAGTTTATAAATCTTTGAAAACAATGCAACAATCTATATATAAAATAATAGCAATATTATTAAAAGTTATGTCCCTTGAAATAACTTTTCTTATCTCAAATCCCGAAACAACCACATAATCAACTTTTCTTATGTTAAGTCCCCTTGCTATATAGAAATGATAATGTAAATTTTAATATTAAATTTTAGTAAGTAAATATCTGATTGTACACTAAACAATATGACAGTTGGTTGCACAGAAATGAAAAGAAAACATGTAGAAAATTTCATCTCAATCGGATGGACCGTTCGCGAACGCATAAAGAACTCATGCTATCTTAATTTGATTATTGTCCTACTGATTCATCTGCTGAGAAATCGTCTGCGACCAAAAGAGTTAAACTAGGAGCTAAATCGCACGTGCTGTCGGCTTCCCGTCTGCAGACGCTTACTCGGCCTATCAAACCATGAACGGGCTCTCCAGACGTCACTGGACATCCACACTGGGCAGTGATACAAGCGTGATTAAGAGACCCACTTTCTACAGCAATTAACTGTCGCTAACTTGGAATATCCGACTCGCTACAGACTTCCTGTACTCACGTCCGCGGGGCGATCGTAAAACCTAGTCTACCGGAAGATTATGCTGTCTGCAGCACTTGGTCTCATATATGTGTGTGTTCGTGCTTTTCTTAAACTTGGACTTTAAAGTTGTTGGATTCCAATAAGTAACGTTTGGTGCCGTGAACCCAATATGTGTTAGTTGTATTGAAAATAGCGGCACGGCTTTTACAGTAAATACGGTATGGAGACACGCATACATAAATATATCCTGTACAATCGTGTTCACAGAATGGGTTTTCCTTGAATTAATCGATGTAATTAACACGGGGAACATATGCCCAAGTAGCTGTATTGGCAGTCTATAGGAATTAATTGTAATTCAAAGTATGTATAGATAACTCAGCATGGCCGACACGTCCGCTGAAGGCGGGGCAGTTGTTTCATTTCCTATTCCGGTCAGCTGGACGAAATTGTTTATTCATCATCCAGTGCCTTGCCGGTTGGCGTCGGTGACCCTGCCTCTCCACAAATTACGATCTCCGACGTCATGGATTCGTGTGTTGACTCCCTTCAGTGCCGTGACACAAGATTGTCAAGAATCTTCTCACGCTGTCTTCCTCTATCTCTCTTTCCGCAAATCTTTCCGGTTGTCATAAATTATTCCAGTGTTTGTCTTCTCATAACGTGGCCAAAAATCGATGATTGACTATTTCCGATATTTGTGATACGTTGTCTTTCCGACTTAGCTTCCCTTAAAACGTTCTGATTGCACATTTTGGCTGTCCAATTAAATGTCAGCGTTCTTCTATAAAACTACATCTCCAAGGTTTCTATGGATTTGTTTCGCCTGTTTACTAACTGTCCAAGATTCGCAGCCGTATGGTGAAACTGGTCCTACGTAACATGCAAGAATTCGTTTTCTTAGTTTCAATGATAGTGAGAAAAGGGAGAAAAGTAAATGAACAATTGGAAATGTTTAAAGATGCCATCCATCAAACAAGCAAAGGAATTTACTGGAAAGAAGACAAAGAAACTCAGACAAATTGGATGATTGAAAAATATAAAATATTAAAAATTGTCGTACAAACTAACACATGGTAAAATAGATAAAGAAGTATATGATTAGATAAGTAAGAAAATAAGACATAAATGTATAAAGGCTATATTAGTTAAACGTGCAGTGCAGCAAAATTAGATTAAATTCTGTTTAGGATATAAAACAATAAGCACAGATAAATCAGTGATTTTACAGACAGGAAAAAAAAAAAGATTAAACCAAGGATGTGTGAAATGAAAGATAAGAAAGGTATTAATCGCATCAATTATATCATTTTTGAAAAGGTGGAATGAATACATAAAAGAGTTAGATGATAGAGAAATTGAACAATTAACGGAAGACATTAAACTAAAATGTCCATCTAAACTCAACGATGATGTCATTTTTACTAACAAACATGTCAACAAAGAAGAAATGGCTTGGTCAGATGACATGTTAACTAATGCATGATATTTATAACAGTAGATAATACTCAGTGATTTACTGACGAAACAACGTATGATGAGAAGGTAAAGATAAGCATGCTTGGGGCAGAGTTACAGGCTTCAACAATCTGTCATCTACTGACCATATAGTACCTTGCGGTATAAAGCGGGGGGGGGGGGGGGTTGCGCCTGAGGAATTAAGGCCGCCTGGCTAGTGTAGTCGCCGCAAACTGTGCAGGTTAGGGTTTTATTTTTTGCCCCCGACAGAAAAAAAAATCCACACATCGCCGTGGATTCAAACCCGAGTCTTCCAAAGAACAATCCGGTATTCGTGTATCATAGGCAGATGTGGTTATAGCCCTTTGGAAAAGTGTGTATAGTGAAGAAGAACGGGTTGGTCATCACGGCATGGAGAGAATGGTCAGATGATCCGCCATACACTCAAAGAATGGTCAGATGATCTGGCACACACTCAAAGAATGGTCAGATGATCTGGCACACACTCAAAGAATGGTCAGATGATCTGGCACACACTCAAAGAATGGTCAGATGATCTGGCACACACTCAAAGAATGGTCAGATGATTTGGCACACACTCAAAGAATGGTCAGATGATCTGGCACACACTCAAAGAATAGCCAGATGATCTGGCACACACTCAAAGAATGGTCAGATGATCTGGCACACACTCAAAGAATGGTCAGATGATCTGGCACACACTCAAAGAATGGTCAGATGATCTGGCACACACTCAAAGAATGGTCAGATGATCTGGCACACACTCAAAGAATGGTCAGATGATCTGGCACACACTCAAAGAATGGTCAGATGATCTGGCACACACTCAAAGAATGGTCAGATGATGTGGCACACACTCAAAGAATGGTCAGATGATCTGGCACACACTCAAAGAATAGCCAGATGATCTGGCACACACTCAAAGAATGGTCAGATGATCTGGCACACACTCAAAGAATGGTCAGATGATCTGGCACACACTCAAAGAATGGTCAGATGATCTGGCACACACTCAAAGAATGGTCAGATGATCTGGCACACACTCAAAGAATGGTCAGATGATGTGGCACACACTCAAAGAATGGTCAGATGATCTGGCACACACTCAAAGAATAGCCAGATGATCTGGCACACACTCAAAGAATGGTCAGATGATCTGGCACACACTGAAAGAATGGTCAGATGATCTGGCACACACTCAAAGAATGGTCAGATGATCTGGTACACACTCAAAGAATGGTCAGATGATCTGGCACACACTCAAAGAATGGTCAGATGATCTGGCACACACTCAAAGAATGGTCAGATGATCTGGCACACACTCAAAGAATGGTCAGATGATCTGGCACACACTCAAAGAATCGTCAGATGATCTGGCACACACTCAAAGAATGGGCAGATGATCTGGCACACACTCAAAGAATAGCCAGATGATCTGGCACACACTCAAAACACATAGGAAATGTCAAACGGACATATAACCAGTCTCTTACTGGTACTTGGGACTCTTCGCTGGCTGTTGCAGAAGAGGACGGAGTAAGTATGGGAGTGTCCTGAGCGCTGTGTGTCGTTCTTGACTCAACTCAGCATAACTCTTAGTGATATGCTGAAATCTGTATTTTGGAGCTTTATCTATGAAACCGCCGGCTCCCTGGCCTAGGGGTTAGCAGCTCTCTCCGTTAATTCCGAATACTCTCGTGGTTGACGTGAGCGCACGAGAATGAGAAGTGGTTCGAGTCGTGCCAGTGACTTATGAGAGTATGGAGCCGGTCGCTCAGAAAGTCGTGGCGTGCTGATGAGAGTAATCTAGCCTAGGAATCAACATACAGCTGAAAGATGCTGGTGTTGACCGCAATATCCTGAAACAGGATGGAAACGCGGAAAAAAAAATCTATGAAACCAGGAGTAACTGAATAGGAAGAATTTCGCCACGATCAACCTCATCATTCATATCCATGAACTTCTGCTCAGAATTATAATAAGAAGAACAAAAAGGAAAATAAAGTTGGAAATTAGTGAAGAACATGGATTTGCCATAGTGAGATAAATAAATGATGCAATGTATACATTCCAAACATCCAATAAATATTGAACTATACATGTAAAGGCTTTATAGATTATGTATAAACTGAACTATGATTCATCATCATCATCATCATCATCATCTTCCACTTCTGCCGTCAAGCGTCGTGGGGAGGAATAATTTGCGTTCCAGCGCCCGGTGGACGGCACTGGATAGTGTCATTCCGTGAGGTTGTACAATGTCTCTGATGTCGTCAATTATGATTAATTGACCAAAATGCTAGAAGATATTATAATTGATGGGACAGATCTTATAATGATTGTTAAATTATTTACTGGAAACGGATTGCATTATTACAATGAGTCTTAATGTGGAAAATTATGAACAGATAAAGAGGAAAGACAGGGTTTGATGTGTCACTATTCTCTCTCTCTCTCTCTCTCTCTCTCTCTCTCTCTCTCTCTCTCTCTCTCTCTCTCTCTCTCTAGGATTTCATCAGTCCCTCAGGATTGGGTGCACACCTATTTAACACCACTTCCTAAGCCAGGCAAAGATTATTCAAAGCTAAATTGGTTCAGGATTATCACCCCGCAGAACACTTTTGGCAAGGTGCTGGAGAAGATCGCTGCTGTTAAGCTTCAGGAATATTTAGAAAGGGAAAAGCTCCTCCCGAAAGGTTCGGGAAGTTACCAGCCAGGGAAACATGCTTGGACAAATACAGCTACTTTTGCCTATGATGTTTATGAAGGATCCCAAACCAGACAGGAGATGGCGCTGGCAGCACTCGATCTCGAGGACGCGTACAACAGAGTCTGATATTATATTTTCATGTGCGCTCTCGTGGAGAAGAGAGTCTGTCCTTGGTTGGTGAACTGGATTGCAGCTGTTTTGTATTCAATTTCACTTGTGCTTTTCAATGTTTGTACGAGGAAGATTGCAAGCTTCGAAGCACCAGGGGCTTGAAGGATATATATAACATTTGTAGATGATGTTTTCGCACACAGGCAGGGGAGAGACAGAAATCAAACAGCTCAGGAGGTGCCGGTAACACTAGACAAAGTGATGGATTCGTGCGCGGAGATGTATGTTTTCCTTAACCCAGAAAGGGCATCTGTCTTGTGGTGCTCTGTGGACAATAGGATTGTTAAATCTGACCTCCCAAGCTTCACAATGAATGGTAGAAATATGAGTAGAGAAAACAGACTGAAGTACCCAGGAATCACTTTTGATAGAAGCCTGCATTTTCGGTATCATATTGAATTGTTAGTTACAAAGTGTCATTAGGGACTCAATACACTGAAGTGTATGCGGCAAGGGACATGGGGCAGAAAATGCTATTCACATTTGTTCATCACTCGATTATTTCAGTGGTAGAGTATGGACAAGGAATGCTCACTGTCTCCAAGAGTCAGCTAGTGAAGCTAATGAATTACGCCCTTTATGTGGATGTTATCATACCGGCTCTGTGGCGAAGAGGTAACGGACGCGATCCGTAATCCCGCATATCGCTTTTTAAAAAACCGACTGGTTGAGATTTCGCAGCAAACCGCCTTGCGTTTGTTTTCATACAATGGTATGAGTACTGGTCGTTCAAAAAGCCATGAAAAACTACTGAATGTAAATATGCCAAGAACTCACAAACAGACAATAAATAATGTGATTGACTGCGACGTCCTGTAAAGTATATGCAACTAACATAACATTATGTTAATTCTCGATATATATTTCTTAGAGACCACCATATTTTTTTTTTCTTACAATTTAATTCTAACCCTAGTTTCTTGCTGTGTACAATACCGCATCCACTATATGCTGCTTGGTCCTGTTCATAGGGCGCAATCAATATATTATATCTTTGATGTTGTGTTCTCCGGTGGCGATTCTTCCCATACCCCTTAAATTTCTTATAATATTTAATCTGTATATACAATATCTTCTTATAAAACTATACTATATGCTCTCCTATAAAACAATGAAAGTTTTCCGTGATGGCCGAATTCGACCTTTTATAGATATATACCAAATGGAACAGAACAAGACGCAGACAGTGTAAGCGATGGACAGAGGGAATAACAGAATCTATGGGAATGTCGATACATGAAGATCATAAACGGGCTCAGTTCCGCTGTTTATGCTTCACCTCGATACTACAAGGTACAAGAGGAACAAGATGTGATGATGGACGGGCACCTTCCTGTTGTTTATGCTTCACTTCGACACCGCAAGGTATAAAGGGGAACCAGATGTTATAAGATTATGGTTACTCGTTTGATTAAAGAATACAATAAACAAGGTAATAGAATACATTAGACAAGAAGGTAATATAATACAGTAAACAAGTAGGTAATAGAATACAGTAAACAAGAAGGTATTAGAATACGGTAAACAAGAAGGAAATAGAATACAGTAAACAAGAAGACCCTTGTTCACACATGTAGTGAATATATGGCGGTGGATACATATTGTATGGACCCATCGGCGATAGAAGAAACATTAGCACTATCAGCATTATCAGATTGGTTGATGGGTCATTAAAGGGCCGGTCCCAGACATTTGCTGGTTCACATTATCAGATGGGTTGGTGGGTCATTAAAGCGCCGGCCCCAGACATTTGCTGGTTCACATTATCAGATGGGTTGATGGGTCATTAAAGGGCTGGCCCTAGACATTTGCTGGTTCACATTATTAGATGGGTTGATGGGTCATTAAAGGGCCGGCCCCAGACATTTGCTGGTTCACATTATCAGATGGGTTGGTGGGTCATTAAAGCGCCGGCCCTAGACATTTGCTGGTTCACATTATCAGATGGGTTGGTGGGTCATTAAAGCGCCGGCCCCAGACATTTGCTGGTTCACATTATCAGATGGGTTGATGGGTCATTAAAGGGCTGGTTTCAGACATTTGCTGGTTCACATTATTAGATGGGTTGATGGGTCATTAAAGGGCCGGCCCCAGACATTTGCTGGTTCACATTATCAGATGGGTTGGTGGGTCATTAAAGGGCCGGCCCCAGACATTTGCTGGTTCACATTGTCAGCTGGGTCGATTTGTACGCCCAGGTCAATGTAAAAAGTCTGCCTCTTTGCGAATGTGAACCCATGAGCCCCGTGCCTATAGTTAAGCCACTAAGCCACCACGGATCTCTTGATCAAAGAACACGCCGCGGTATCTGCAGGCCCTGTGCCTCGAGGGCAGAGAACGCGTTTCACAGTTTCCGACACACCGAGTCAAGGGTTCCAAATCATTGCAGACCAGTTGGAAGCAGATTACTTGCGTTGATTTCCATGGTATGGGCGTCGGTCGTTAAGGAAAAAAATGGTGAAACTACTCAACCTAAAAATTAACTAGTAATCATAAACTGGTCTTCGTGGCCAAAGGCTTGCGAACGCGATTCGTGAGCCGCTTACCAGGCGTTCAAAACGCAGCCGCGACCGATTTGTGCAGCAGACCGTGTCGCGTTGTGTTATAACGTGATGGTAAGGGAGCCGGTCGTTCAGAAAGCAATGGCAAACTACTGAATGTGAAAACTTGCGCAGTACATCAACAGCAGCTGAAAATGCCGGTGCTGACTGCAACGTCCTGCAAGGGATATGTAAAAATTTTAAAAAAAATCATAAACAGCCAAAACAATGTTTGGGTTATTGCGACGTCCTGTAAAGAACATGCAGCTACTCGGTGATATCAATACATACAACCTTTATTTTATGTGTTTACGCAGCAGGACCCGGAGACGCTTGAGTTTGCAGTGCTTGGGGAGTATTTGTCTTGGCACTGTTACCCAAGTTAGTCATGTGCCAACGCAGTGCTCTCCCCTAGCTCATGCGGCAAGTGACTGACTACTCGCCGTTCTGTCGGCTACTTGCACATCGCGAGCTCACGCTGTTAAGTCCCAGAAATGCGCCGCTTGTCGATTTGATTTTCTGGCAATAAATATATTCCTAACAAAGTTACACTCATCTGTCACGATAAGCTGAGGATTAAAGCGCGTTTAAGTAAGTTCTCTATTTATTTTGCTTTTCTGTCATTGTTTTTTTTTTTTTTAAATTTGTAATTAGGAACACTGATCAGGTTTTATCTCCAGAATTAAAGTTACCTTCAATAGATCGCCGACATTGTCTTTATTTATTTCTCTCTCTCTCTCTCTCTCTCTCTCTCTCTCTCTCTCTCTCTCTCTCTGTGTGTGTGTGTGTGTGTGTGTGTGTGTGTATGTGTGTGTGTGTGTGTGTGTTTCTTTCCTCCACTGTTACACATTTCATGACTTTATCTTCTCTGCAGGTGTATCGTCTATTTCTTGCTCACCTGCTTCACCCTTTCCCTGCAGTTTAGTTTTACAGGAGTGCCGTGTCTTTTAATGTTGCCAAAGTAGCTGGCATTTGTCTTTTCATTTCTTTAATCAGGATTTCTTTTACGTTCGCTTTGAACTCAACTGTAGTCCATTCATGCTACTTCCGGTAGCACTGCGTTTAATTTTGCGTGTGAATTAGCTTTCCCTTTACCAGTGTCTCTCGCTATCAGGCGAACTCAATCCGACTTCATAGGTACTTGTAATTTACGTCCCCAAGTCAAGGACAAAATGTCAACATTTTAGTTCAACTTACCGGTGTAAGAGCTGAACCCCCTACCTGAGCATCAGGACACCGGATGTTTAAGAACGAGGGCTCTTATCCATTTTAGAGCTTCTAAATTTATTTACACGAAATGCGGCATGTTATTCTCTATAGCAAAGTTCCCACGTTTTCAATTTGACGTTTTTATTGCCTAGTCTTATTGCGCACTTTATAAATAATAATATAAAGATGTTATTTTGTGGCTTCATGCATGTTCACGTGGACAATAAATGATCCCTTTGCTTATCGGTGAAAGCCACTTTACTACAACATCCACCTTGTAGACGGGGTCTGTTCGAGAACCCTGGTACTCGTATATCAGCGAGTTACTTACATAACTCTTTCATCGGGAGTAAACTAGCCAGGCCGAGAGATGGATCATGCTGCAAGGTCTCTAAATTCAGATTAGGCTTTGTGCTATGGAAGGATAAGATCCTGGATAGCTTGACCACATGACATTCCCATGTGTACCACATGACATCCCCATATATACCACATGACATCCCCATATATACCATATGACATTCTCATTTGGACCATATGATATTCCCATATGTACCACATGGATTGATTGATTGATTGATTTAGGAACCGACATCACAGCATTCGGGGCATTCACATAAGCGCTCAGTCCCAATCCTCAGCAGCCAGCGAAGAGTTCCAACACCAATAGTACCAGTAGCTGTCTGACTATATGTACGTCTCGCCTTTCCTCTAAGCGTCGGGTGTCGGCCAGATCCCCCCGTCACTCCACGCTGTCTCATTCTTGCCAGACCATTGTGATCCATTTGCTCCTCCGAGGTGTGCACGTGCTTCCACAAGGCCGCAACCACGTTTGCCTTATCATGCATCAATACTCCATCAAGTTTTGCAGGGCCAGCCAATCTGTCCGCGTATTCATTCCCCAGCACACCGGCATGCCCCGGAGAAAAGATCCAGACGATGCTTGCCACCCGTGACCTCCGAAGCGAAGCAAGCCACTCTGCCCTAAGCTTGCCTGTCCTCACCCTACTCAGCATGCTTTCTAAGTCAGTTACAATCACGATGTGTGTGTGTATCATATTCTCCATCCAGCGGAGAGCCGCAGTGACTGCCTCCACCTCCATTCTTAAGCTGGATGTTGTGGTATCATATGCCAGGCTCTCCTGCACCAAACGTCTACCATTAGCTTTTACTAAGAACTCCCAGACACTTCTCCTACCTCTCAACACCGACCCATCTGTGTAGATAATCACATCACCCGAGCGAGCATTATCCTGAATAAGTTGCTGGATTTCCACTTCCGTGGCCCCTGCTGGCCACTCCCTGCACTCCCGGCTCAATGTGATTATAACTCTGCACAAGTCTGACTGCTCCGCTGGCACTCTGACCCACTCCCCTCCCCGCCTAATGTTCTCCAAGATGCACACCTGTCTGAACGTATCCTCCGCCTGAGCCATCCATGATTTCTCTCTTATCAGTTGCTGACCCTTAACTGCGTCCAGCGCATCATGCAACGGGTGATCTGTGTCTGCAGCTACTCTGAGGTATGCCTTGAGCCTACTAGCAACAGTCGGCAGACCAAGGATGTAACGCATACACACTACTGGGGTGTCTCTGGTACATCCCAGAATGACCCGCATAGCTTCGTTCTGTATGAGCTCTAATTTCACCAGCTGACTCTTTGAGACAGTGAGCAGTCCAAGTCCATAATCAATCACTGAGAGGATCAAGTGCTGGTATAGTTTGAAAAGCATTCTTTGCTCTGTGTCCACTGCAGCCATAGTTTTAAGTGCATTGAGTCCCTTTTGAGACCTTGTCACAACCGTCTCCACATGGTCCTTGAAGGACAGGCTCCTGTTAAATGTTATTCCCAGATACTTCAGTTTGTTCTCTCTGTTGACGCTTCAATCATCTATCGCGAGGCTTGGGACATCAGCTCTCACAATTCTGTTGTCCAGAGAGCACCACAAAACAGCCGCCTTTTCCGAGTGGATGACAGCACTCATTTCAGTGCACCAGTCAATCACTTTGTCTGCTGTCGCCTGTAGCTCCTGGGCTGTTTGCTCCCTATCTCTCCCCTGCCTATATGCAAGAATATCATCTGCAAATGGTAGTATCCTTCCAACCCCTGGTGCTTCTAGGTTTGCAATCTTGCTCGTAAGTAGTTAGAAAAGCGCAAAACGGGTATGATTTGCCGGAGCCTCCGGCAATTGACCTTGACCTCGGCTGATTTTCACCCCCCCTCGGTCATATAGTTGGGTTGGTGTAAGGGGTGATATCTAGGTCATATCTAAGGGCGATAATTCTAAGATTTTATGTTTCTAAGGGCAGATAACTATTGAGTGGGTGTATAAAAATTTTAATTAATTATTAAAAAATAAAATAAAATAAATAAAAAATAAAACTAAATAACGACGGGGTGCGGGGTGGTGGAGAGGGGGTGAGCTCGTGGGGTGACGCTAGGTGATTTGGGTTTAAACACTATCATCACAGGGTTACAAATGAAAACCTTAAAAAGTAAAAATGTCCGATAATATTGATTTTAGCGGGTATAGCTTAGTGAAATTCGTTGGTGAGGGGTGGGTAGCGGCTATTAGTGCTTTGTAGAGGGTCACCGTGGCGTTTTTACTATCATCATACGGGTTACAAATGAAAACCTTAAAAAGTAAAAATGGTCGATATTATTGATGTTAGCGGGTATAGCTTAGTGAAATTCGTTGGTGAGGGGTGGGTAGCGGCTATTAGTGCTTTTTAGAGTGTCGTAGTGGCCTATACACTATTATCACAGGGTTACAAATGAAAACCTTAAAAAGTAAAAATGGCCGATAATATTGATTGCAGCGGGTATAGCTTAGTGAAATTTGTTGGTAAGGGGTGGGTAGCGGCTAGAAGTGCTTTGTAGAGTGTCGTAGTGGCCTATACACTATCATCATACGGGGTACAAATGAAAACCTTAAAAAGTAAAAATGCCCGATAATATTGACTGTAGCGGATATAGTTTAATGAAATTCGTTGGTAAGAGGTGGGTAGTGGTTATTAGTGGTCTGTAGAGGGTCACCGTGGCTTTTTTACTATCATAACACGTGTTACAAATGAAACCCTGAAAGCTAAAGATCGCTGATTGTAATGGATATAGTGGAGTATCATTCGGCGGTAAGAGGTGGGTACCAGGTATTAGTGGTCAAGCAAGGAAAATTTTAGGGAAAAGTGATTGTAATGATATGAGGATGCTTAAAGGGTGGTAAATTAGTGGTCAAGTAGTGGTCAAGTGTTGGTTAAGTGACGAAAATTTTAGGGAAATTTTAGGGAACAGTGATTGTAATGATATGGTGATGATTAAAGGATGGTAAATTAGTGGTCAAGCAGTGGTCAAGTAGTGGTCAAGTAGTGGTCAAGTGTTGGTTAAGTGACGAAAATTTTAGGGAAATTTTAGGGAACAGTGATTGTAATGATATGGTGATGATTAAAGGATGGTAAATTAGTGGTCAAGCAGTGGTCAAGTAGTGGTCAAGTGAGGAAATTTTAGGGAAAAGTGGTTATAATGATATGGTGATGATTAAAGGGTGGTAAATTAGTGGTCAAGTAGTGGTCAACCAATGGTCAAGTAGTGGTCAAGTGGTCGAGTGACCACTTAAATTGTAGATGACGATGTCCCTAAGATTATGGTAGTGGTTAAAGTGATCGATGACATGGTCAAGTAGCGGTCAACCAGTGGTCAAGTGGTCGAATGAACACTTAAAAGGTAGAGAAAAGTACGTATATTGAAACGGTGATGGTAAAATGGTCGACAACGTGGTTAAGCAGTGGTCAAGTAGTGCTCAACCAGTGGTCAACCGCTCAAGTGAGAAAATTGTAGGGTATGGTACGTGTAGTGAAACAGAGATAAATAAATTAAGTAGTGACGTTGTCAAGTAGTGATCAAGTAGCGGGCAAGTACTGGTCAAATGGTCGAGTGACCACTTAAATTGTAAGGGAAAGTACGTGTAGTGAACCTGTGTTGATTACAGTGATCGATGACGTGCTCAAGTAGTGGCTAAGTAGTGGTAAATGGTCGAATGACTACTTAAATTGTAAGGGAAAGTACGTGTAGTGAACCTGTGTTGGTTAAAGTGATCGATGACGTGCTCAAGTAGTGGCCAAGTAGTGGTAAATGGTCGAATGACTACTTAAATTGTCGGTGAAAGTAGGTATGGTGACATGGTGATGATCAAGAGTTGGTCAAGTGGTGCTCAAATAGGGTCAAGTAGTGGTCAAGTAGTCGAATGACCACTTAAATTATAGGGTATGGTACGTGTAGTGAAACGGTGATGGTAAAATAAGTAAGGACATAGTCAAATAGTGGTCAAGTACTGGTGAAGTAGTGATCAAATGGTCGAGTGACAACTTAAATTGTAAGGGAAAGTACGTGTAGTGAACCTGTATTAGTTAAAGTGATCGATGACGTGCTCAAGTAGTGGCCAAGTAGTGGTAAATGGTCGAGTGACTACTTAAATTGTCGGTGAAAGTAGGTATAGTGACATGGTGATGATCAAGAGTTGGTCAAGTGGTGCTCAAATAGTGGTCAAGTAGTCGAATGACCACTTAAATTATAGGGTATGGTACGTGTAGTGAAACGGTGATGGTAAAATAAGTAAGGACATAGTCAAATAGTGGTCAAGTACTGGTGAAGTAGTGATCAAATGGTCGAGTGACCACTTAAATTGTAAGGGAAAGTACGTGTAGTGAACCTGTGTTGGTTAAAGTGATCGATGACGTGCTCAAGTAGTGGCCAAGTAGTGGTAAATGGTCGAGTGACTACTTAAATTGTCGGTGAAAGTAGGTATAGTGACATGGTGATAATCAAGAGTTGGTCAAGTGGTGCTCAAATAGTGGTCAAGTAGTGGTCAAGTAGTCGAATGACCACTTAAATTATAGGGTATGGTACGTGTAGTGAAACGGTGATGGTAAAATAAGTAAGGACATAGTCAAATAGTGGTCAAGTACTGGTGAAGTAGTGATCAAATGGTCGAAGGATCACTTAAATTGTAGGGTATGGTATGTGTAGTGACATGATGATGGTTAAAGTGATCGATGAAATGATCAAGACGTTATGCCGACTGCTAAGTTCAGAAAGTAATGTCCTTACTATCGGCAATTTCCCTGACAGGAGCGCCTCGAGCACTGATTTTGTATTGATCAATAGCACCTAGTGGTACAGTCGACACACATGGACAATAGTTACAGCCGGTCAAAGTTTCAACCGTCAAATAAGAAAATATGTTAGACAAAATATTAAAATTATTGGTCAAATACAGAAATATATCACCCAAACTTATAAAAAGTAGGAACATATGTTAACCAAATGGAAAATATCTTAGCCAAATAGGAAAATTTGTTAGCCAAATAGAAAAAATATTGACCACGTAACGATATATCTTGTCCACACTTATGAAAAGTAGGGAAATTTGTTAGTCAAATGAGAAAAAAGATTGACCAAGTAACGAAATACCCAAACCAAACTTATGAAAAGTACGAAACTTTGTTAAGCAAGTATGAAAAGGTATCGACCAAACAGAGAAATATATCACCTAAACTTATAAAAAGTAAGAACATATGTTAACCAAATGGAAAATATCTTGGCCAAATAGGAAAATTTGTTAGCCAAATGGGGAAAATATTGTCCAAGTGACGAAATACCCTCCAACAAACTTAGGTAAAGTACGAAACTTTGTTAAACAAGTATGAAAAGGTATCGGCCAAACAGAGAAATATATCACCCAAACTTATAAAAAGTAGGAACATATGTTAACCAAATGGAAAATATCTTGGCCAAATAGGAAAATTTGTTAGCCAAATGGGGAAAATATTGTCCAAGTAACGAAATATCCCCCAACAAACTTAGGAAAAGTACGAAACTTTGTTAAGCAAGTATGAAAAGGTATCGACCAAACAGAGAAATATATCACCCAAACTTATAAAAAGTAGGAACATATGTTAACCAAATGGAAAATATCTTGGCCAAATAGGAAATATTGTTCGCCAAATAGAAAAAATATTGACCACGTAACGATATATCTTGTCCACACTTATGAAAAGTAGGAAATTTTTTAGTCAAATGAGGAAAATATTGACCACGTAACGAAATACCCCCCAAAAAACTTAGGAAAAGTACGAAACTTTGTTAAGCAAGTATGAAAAGGTATCGGCCAAACAGAGAAATATATCACCCAAACTTATAAAAAGTAGGAACATATGTTAACCAAATGGAAAATATCTTGGCCAAATAGGAAAATTTTTTAGCCAAATGGGGAAAATATTGTCCAAGTAACGAAATATCCCCCAACAAACTTAGGAAAAGTACGAAACTTTATTAAGCAAGTATGAAAAGGTATCGACCAAACAGAGAAATATATCACCCAAACTTATAAAAAGTAGGAACATATGTTAACCAAATGGAAAATATCTTGGCCAAATAGGAAATATTGTTCGCCAAATAGAAAAAATATTGACCACGTAACGATATATCTTGTCCACACTTATGAAAAGTAGGAAATTTTTTAGTCAAATGAGGAAAATATTGACCACGTAACGAAATACCCCCCAAAAAACTTAGGAAAAGTACGAAACTTTGTTAAGCAAGTATGAAAAGGTATCGACCAAGTAGAGAAATATATCACCCAAACTTATAAAAAGTAGGAACATATGTTAACCACAGAGAAATTACCTTGGCCAAATAGGAAAATTTGTTAGCCAAATGGGGAAAATATTGTCCAAGTGACGAAATACCCCCCAACAAACTTAGGAAAAGTACGAAACTTTGTTAAGCAAGTATGAAAAGGTATCGGCCAAACAGAGAAATATAACACCCAAACTTATGAAAAGTAGGAAACTTTGTTAGCCAAAGTGAAAAAACCTAGGTCAAGTAAGAAAATTATGATAGCCAAATGTGAAAAGTGTCGGCCAAATACAGAAATTGCTCAACCAAACTTATAAAACGTAGGAAAATTGTTATTCAAACGGGAAAGCTATTGAACAACTAGGAAAATGTAATAGTCAAAGAAGAAGAATATTGAACAAGTAATGAAATATATCATTCAAACTTATGAAAAGTAGGAAGCCTTGATAACCAAATGTGAAAAATATCACTCAAAGAGAGAAATAGCTCGCCCCAACGTATAAAAAGTAGGAAAATTGTCGACCAAAGGGGGAAAAGTTAGACCAAATACAGAAATATCTCGACCAAACTTATAAAAATCTAGGAAAAAATAGTACCCAACACAACTAAAAGGCTGACTAAAGTTATAAATCCAAACTTATAAAAATAACCAAATAGGAAAACATATTGACCAAGTACAGACATATATCAATTAAACTTATAAACTTGTCGTCCAAAGTGATAAAAAACAAAGAAAGGCTGTCAGCCAGTCTAAGAAATAGGTATGGAAAAGTAAGTCGACCAAGCTCAGAAAAAAAAGGGGGGAAAAAAAAAGGAAATAAAAATATAACTTCTGTAGTCTTGGTCGACTTACTTTTCCATACCTATTTCTTAGACTGGCTGACAGCCTTTCTTTGTTTTTTATCACTTTGGACGACAAGTTTATAAGTTTAATTGATATATGTCTGTACTTGGTCAATATGTTTTCCTATTTGGTTATTTTTATAAGTTTGGATTTATAACTTTAGTCAGCCTTTTAGTTGTGTTGGGTACTATTTTTTCCTAGATTTTTATAAGTTTGGTCGAGATATTTCTGTATTTGGTCTAACTTTTCCCCCTTTGGTCGACAATTTTCCTACTTTTTATACGTTGGGGCGAGCTATTTCTCTCTTTGAGTGATATTTTTCACATTTGGTTATCAAGGCTTCCTACTTTTCATAAGTTTGAATGATATATTTCATTACTTGTTCAATATTCTTCTTCTTTGACTATTACATTTTCCTAGTTGTTCAATAGCTTTCCCGTTTGAATAACAATTTTCCTACGTTTTATAAGTTTGGTTGAGCAATTTCTGTATTTGGCCGACACTTTTCACATTTGGCTATCATAATTTTCTTACTTGACCTAGGTTTTTTCACTTTGGCTAACAAAGTTTCCTACTTTTCATAAGTTTGGGTGTTATATTTCTCTGTTTGGCCGATACCTTTTCATACTTGCTTAACAAAGTTTCGTACTTTTCCTAAGTTTGTTGGGGGGTATTTCGTCACTTGGACAATATTTTCCCCATTTGGCTAACAAATTTTCCTATTTGGCCAAGGTAATTTCTCTGTGGTTAACATATGTTCCTACTTTTTATAAGTTTGGGTGATATATTTCTCTACTTGGTCGATACCTTTTCATACTTGCTTAACAAAGTTTCGTACTTTTCCTAAGTTTTTTGGGGGGTATTTCGTTACGTGGTCAATATTTTCCTCATTTGACTAAAAAATTTCCTACTTTTCATAAGTGTGGACAAGATATATCGTTACGTGGTCAATATTTTTTCTATTTGGCGAACAATATTTCCTATTTGGCCAAGATATTTTCCATTTGGTTAACATATGTTCCTACTTTTTATAAGTTTGGGTGATATATTTCTCTGTTTGGTCGATACCTTTTCATACTTGCTTAATAAAGTTTCGTACTTTTCCTAAGTTTGTTGGGGGATATTTCGTTACTTGGACAATATTTTCCCCATTTGGCTAAAAAAATTTCCTATTTGGCCAAGATATTTTCCATTTGGTTAACATATGTTCCTACTTTTTATAAGTTTGGGTGATATATTTCTCTGTTTGGCCGATACCTTTTCATACTTGCTTAACAAAGTTTCGTACTTTTCCTAAGTTTTTTGGGGGGTATTTCGTTACGTGGTCAATATTTTCCTCATTTGACTAAAAAATTTCCTACTTTTCATAAGTGTGGACAAGATATATCGTTACGTGGTCAATATTTTTTCTATTTGGCGAACAATATTTCCTATTTGGCCAAGATATTTTCCATTTGGTTAACATATGTTCCTACTTTTTATAAGTTTGGGTGATATATTTCTCTGTTTGGTCGATACCTTTTCATACTTGCTTAACAAAGTTTCGTACTTTTCCTAAGTTTGTTGGGGGATATTTCGTTACTTGGACAATATTTTCCCCATTTGGCTAACAAATTTTCCTATTTGGCCAAGATATTTTCCATTTGGTTAACATATGTTCCTACTTTTTATAAGTTTGGGTGATATATTTCTCTGTTTGGCCGATACCTTTTCATACTTGTTTAACAAAGTTTCGTACTTTACCTAAGTTTGTTGGAGGGTATTTCGTCACTTGGACAATATTTTCCCCATTTGGCTAACAAATTTTCCTATTTGGCCAAGATATTTTCCATTTGGTTAACATATGTTCTTACTTTTTATAAGTTTAGGTGATATTTTTCTCTGTTTGGTCGATACCTTTTCATACTTGCTTAACAAAGTTTCGTACTTTTCATAAGTTTGGTTTGGGTATTTCGTTACTTGGTCAATCTTTTTTCTCATTTGACTAACAAATTTCCCTACTTTTCATAAGTGTGGACAAGATATATCGTTACGTGGTCAATATTTTTTCTATTTGGCTAACAAATTTTCCTATTTGGCTAAGATATTTTCCATTTGGTTAACATATGTTCCTACTTTTTATAAGTTTGGGTGATATATTTCTGTATTTGACCAATAATTTTAATATTTTGTCTAACATATTTTCTTATTTGACGGTTGAAACTTTGACCGGCTGTAACTATTGTCCATGTGTGTCGACTGTACCACTAGGTGCTATTGATCAATACAAAATCAGTGCTCGAGGCGCTCCTGTCAGGGAAATTGCCGATAGTAAGGACATTACTTTCTGAACTTAGCAGTCGGCATAACGTCTTGATCATTTCATCGATCACTTTAACCATCATCATGTCACTACACATACCATACCCTACAATTTAAGTGATCCTTCGACCATTTGATCACTACTTCACCAGTACTTGACCACTATTTGACTATGTCCTTACTTATTTTACCATCACCGTTTCACTACACGTACCATACCCTATAATTTAAGTGGTCATTCGACTACTTGACCACTACTTGACCACTATTTGAGCACCACTTGACCAACTCTTGATTATCACCATGTCACTATACCTACTTTCACCGACAATTTAAGTAGTCACTCGACCATTTACCACTACTTGGCCACTACTTGAGCACGTCATCGATCACTTTAACCAACACAGGTTCACTACACGTACTTTCCCTTACAATTTAAGTGGTCACTCGACCATTTGATCACTACTTCACCAGTACTTGACCACTATTTGACTATGTCCTTACTTATTTTACCATCACCGTTTCACTACACGTACCATACCCTATAATTTAAGTGGTCATTCGACTACTTGACCACTATTTGAGCACCACTTGACCAACTCTTGATCATCACCATGTCACTATACCTACTTTCACCGACAATTTAAGTAGTCACTCGACCATTTACCACTACTTGGCCACTACTTGAGCACGTCATCGATCACTTTAACTAATACAGGTTCACTACACGTACTTTCCCTTACAATTTAAGTTGTCACTCGACCATTTGATCACTACTTCACCAGTACTTGACCACTATTTGACTATGTCCTTACTTATTTTACCATCACCGTTTCACTACACGTACCATACCCTATAATTTAAGTGGTCATTCGACTACTTGACCACTACTTGACCCTATTTGAGCACCACTTGACCAACTCTTGATCATCACCATGTCACCATACCTACTTTCACCGACAATTTAAGTAGTCATTCGACCATTTACCACTACTTGGCCACTACTTGAGCACGTCATCGATCACTTTAACCAACACAGGTTCACTACACGTACTTTCCCTTACAATTTAAGTAGTCATTCGACCATTTACCACTACTTAGCCACTACTTGAGCACGTCATCGATCACTGTAATCAACACAGGTTCACTACACGTACTTTCCCTTACAATTTAAGTGGTCACTCGACCATTTGACCAGTACTTGCCCGCTACTTGATCACTACTTGACAACGTCACTACTTAATTTATTTATCTCTGTTTCACTACACGTACCATACCCTACAATTTTCTCACTTGAGCGGTTGACCACTGGTTGAGCACTACTTGACCACTGCTTAACCACGTTGTCGACCATTTTACCATCACCGTTTCAATATACGTACTTTTCTCTACCTTTTAAGTGTTCATTCGACCACTTGACCACTGGTTGACCGCTACTTGACCATGTCATCGATCACTTTAACCACTACCATAATCTTAGGGACATCGTCATCTACAATTTAAGTGGTCACTCGACCACTTGACCACTACTTGACCATTGGTTGACCACTACTTGACCACTAATTTACCACCCTTTAATCATCACCATATCATTATAACCACTTTTCCCTAAAATTTCCTCACTTGACCACTACTTGACCACTGCTTGACCACTAATTTACCATCCTTTAATCATCACCATATCATTACAATCACTGTTCCCTAAAATTTCCCTAAAATTTTCGTCACTTAACCAACACTTGACCACTACTTGACCACTACTTGACCACTGCTTGACCACTAATTTACCATCCTTTAATCATCACCATATCATTACAATCACTGTTCCCTAAAATTTCCCTAAAATTTTCGTCACTTAACCAACACTTGACCACTACTTGACCACTAATTTACCACCCTTTAAGCATCCTCATATCATTACAATCACTTTTCCCTAAAATTTTCCTTGCTTGACCACTAATACCTGGTACCCACCTCTTACCGCCGAATGATACTCCACTATATCCATTACAATCAGCGATCTTTAGCTTTCAGGGTTTCATTTGTAACACGTGTTATGATAGTAAAAAAGCCACGGTGACCCTCTACAGACCACTAATAACCACTACCCACCTCTTACCAACGAATTTCATTAAACTATATCCGCTACAGTCAATATTATCGGGCATTTTTACTTTTTAAGGTTTTCATTTGTACCCCGTATGATGATAGTGTATAGGCCACTACGACACTCTACAAAGCACTTCTAGCCGCTACCCACCCCTTACCAACAAATTTCACTAAGCTATACCCGCTGCAATCAATATTATCGGCCATTTTTACTTTTTAAGGTTTTCATTTGTAACCCTGTGATAATAGTGTATAGGCCACTACGACACTCTAAAAAGCACTAATAGCCGCTACCCACCCCTCACCAACGAATTTCACTAAGCTATACCCGCTAACATCAATAATATCGACCATTTTTACTTTTTAAGGTTTTCATTTGTAACCCGTATGATGATAGTAAAAACGCCACGGTGACCCTCTACAAAGCACTAATAGCCGCTACCCACCCCTCACCAACGAATTTCACTAAGCTATACCCGCTAAAATCAATATTATCGGACATTTTTACTTTTTAAGGTTTTCATTTGTAACCCTGTGATGATAGTGTTTAAACCCAAATCACCTAGCGTCACCCCACGAGCTCACCCCCTCTCCACCACCCCGCACCCCGTCGTTATTTAGTTTTATTTTTTATTTATTTTATTTTATTTTTTAATAATTAATTAAAATTTTTATACACCCACTCAATAGTTATCTGCCCTTAGAAACATAAAATCTTAGAATTATCGCCCTTAGATATGACCTAGATATCACCCCTTACACCAACCCAACTATATGACCGAGGGGGGGTGAAAATCAGCCGAGGTCAAGGTCAATTGCCGGAGGCTCCGGCAAATCATACCCGTTTTGCGCTTTTCTAACTACTCTCGTATACACGTTACAGAGCACCGGTGAGATTGTAGATCCCTGTGGCAGTCCCGGGGTTAAAATATGTGGCTCTGAGGTCCATGCACCCAGACGGAGAGCAACCCGACGAGAGTGCAGGACGGCCGCTGTCCAGTTCACCAACCAGGGATAGACCCCCTTCTCCATCAGTGCGGTCATCAAAATATCATATCGAACTCTATTGTACGCATCCTCGAGATCAAGCGCTGCCGCCATCGTTTCCTGTCTACTCTGGAACCCCGCATAACCGTCAAAGGCAAAAGTGGCTGCATTTGACCAGGTATCGTTTCCTGGCCTGTAGCTCCCCAGGCCTCTTGGAAGACGCTTCCCCCTTTCCAAAAACTCTTGCAGCTTGACAGCGACTATCTTCTCTAGAACCTTCCCAAATGTATTTTGAAGGGTGATGATCATAAAGCCGCTAAGCTTTGAATGATCCTTAAATGGTTTTAGGAGAGGGATGAGATAGCTATGCACCCAATCCTGTGGTACTGACGCTGTCCTAATGCTCTGGTTAAAGCAGTCGGTCATCTCCTCCAGATTTGCATTGCACAAAGCCTTCATGTGACCATACCTAACCCCAAAGGGCCCTAGTGCCGTGTCTTTTGCCTTTTTCAAAATATGTTTAACATCTTCAACCCGTATGATGTCTTCATAATGCATATTCTTCATGGTGCCAGATATTCCTCACTAACTGCATCCCTGGTGTCCGCATCATTATGATTGGTCTGCTCTAAAAATCTCTGGCGAAACGCCTCCCCTTTCTCTTTGTCTATTGTCACACGCACACCATCATCTCTATAAATTGTTCCCACTGTCATAGGCCGATCTTTTCTTTGCATTTGTCTATTCAGTTTCCCGAATTTTCGCAGTGTTTTATCATCTCCAATGTCCTTCATGAAACATTCCCATTTTGCGTTTTTGGCCTCTGCAGCACAGCGCTTGACAACCTCCACCTTGTCTTTCACGACATTTTCCGCCGTGTCCACTTCCTCTCGTGAGCTTTGGGATGTCTGTCGCACGTTCCTTAGCTACTTCACTGCAGCTCTCTTTGCTTTCCAAGCATGGTCTACTTCTGGAGTCCACCATGGGGACTGCAAAAAAGGAGTTTTGACAGTCTTGTTTCAAGCCCCTTGTCTGGGGCGTCCAAGAAGGCTATAGGTCCACTCAGACCGGAAGGTCTTGCGCGCTCTCCCAGCTTTAACTTTCCTGGATTTAGAAATCAGGACTGAGCATGGCATGTGATCACTCCCATGGTCATTCAAAACAGTCCACATTACATCAAGGACCGATGACTGGGAGACAAGTGCCAAGTCAATAGCTGTGTCTGCATAGCTGGCCTCATTGCCATTCTAGTCGGCCTACCATCATTTATGCAGACCACATCGGAGTCCACCGTGGCATCCGCAAGGGAATTCCCTGTCGGTTTTCTCCACTACTGTCCCAATCTCTGTTCCTCGCATTGAAGTCTCCACATATGAGTAGCCTATCACCTGGTAATTCCTCAAATCCCTTAAACCAGTCCCTGTGTTCCTTTCTGACAAAACAGTCCACTGTGGCATATACATTTATGTTGCTCTAACTTAAGCCACCAATCTCCATTTGTATACCCTGGACCTCTCTTGCACTGTGATTCCACTGGCTCAAGTCAAGTACCACATACTTCCTTCACCAGCAGACTTTGTCCATGTCTCTTCTGCCCAGTAGGGTTTATACAACTGGCGTACCCAGGGCAACGGTATTTGTCTATATTTAGCTCCTGGAGCATGTGGACATCAAAATCATATATTAGCCTCTCCAATACAGGACCTCTCTGTCTGACACTACGACAATTCCAGTATCCCACTCTTACATGGTTGAAACCTAGTCTCTCCACTTTTGGTTTTGTTCTCCTGGTGCCTGCCCTCCTATTTCTATGCCTTTCTCACACCATTTCCTCATCTTCTCCTCCTCACTCTCTCTTCGCTAGCCTCTGAAAGATGTGTCAAGCGCAGAGCACGTGCTCCGTAGCTCCGGCGACGATTCCCATGTTTAATTATTTCCATAAGCAAAGTTTGGATATTGCAGGAAATAACCGGTTACCCTAGCATTGCCTGCTTGCTAAGGAAGAGACAGGGGATGGCCCGCCTGAGTCCATACGCCTGGTGCCGCCCCGCATGCCTGCCAGACGTCCAACGTTCACGACCGGTTTACCCATGGCCATCCAGTTCCTCAGCACGCTGGTCCACCTTGAACTTGGGGGTTTATATTTGGAGTTTTCCGTCCCCTAGATGTCCAAAGCTAACGGATTCCACCTACCCGGGGGAGGGGTTAGAGCGCCCCTGACTCGCTTAGCAGGCACGTCTCCGAGCATATGAGGTATTTTCTAAGGAACTCAGATCCCACCTTGAGATCCCGCCTCGCCCTTTGTGCCCACCGCAAGTTGGTCCGCGACTGCTTATTGGGTATTCGCTGCTAACCTCTATATCTAGAGGCCGTTCCACGATCCGCCACCGATTTCGCACTGCGAGCGCTAACAAGTCAAGTCGCATTATTCTGTCAAGAAGCCTGATCAGCGGGAAAATGTCACGTGGAAAATCCAACAACAAGAAACACGCTGTTGCCAAGATGTGCAGCGTGGGAGCCGACAACAAGAAGAAGAACGTCGAGAGCCCACCTGCTAGCTGCATCAAAGAGCCTGATACTACAGCCATCACTGAAGCTACTACGAGGGAGAAGATTGACAGCCCAACACAGTCAAGAACCAAGACAGCAGAGAAGGAGGAGAAAGACACCAGAGTCGGAAACACTGACTCGAAAACAGTCCGATGGGTTGTCAAGCGGATTCCTGTGGAACTGACAGATGAAGAAATCCTGAAGCAGCTACGTGAAGAGAATCTTCACATCCGATTCTTGAAGGCGGAGCGGCTTCTCACCTACTCCAAGATACCTACAACCTTGGCAGTAGTGACGTCGGAGGGCAGCGAGATGCCGAACACAGTATCATTCAACAAGAGAATGCAGTAACCAGAGAGATTCATACCAAGAATCACGCAATGTCCCAGATGTCAGAAGGCCGGCCACAGTAGAGCTACGTGTCGCAGTAAGACGGAAATATGCCGATACTGCGCCGATCACCACGCCTTCAAGGAGTGTCCGCTGGCCAAGCTGGACACGGACTTCCGAGCACCCAACAACAAAAGAAAGTGCGCCAACTGCCTGGGCAAACATGGAACAAGATACCTGGGCTGTCCATACCTGCAGAGACACAGAGACGCCTTAAAGATCGCCATCATCACAAAGACACCATTCAAGGAAGCAATGCAGAGGGGCGAGACAGCCACGGGTATAGCACAAGCTGAAAGAGATCAACTTCAAAAGCAAATAGACGAGTTGAAGAAACAAGTCAAGGCACTGCTGACGACGACTCCGACCAGCGATAATGAGAAGCTGCTGGCCGACATGAAAGAAATCCAGCTCAACATCAAACAAGAGATTCAGCGCATGGCTGAGATAAAGAAGGAGAACGAAGAAATCCTACAAATTATCAAGACCGAAAGAGAACTGAATAGAGCTGAAATGGAACTCTTTCAAAACAAACCACACGAGAACTCACAGAAAAACCGCAAGAAGAAACCCAAGAGACCGAGTCTGAACAGCAAGCTAAAGCCAGCAGCCCAACCACAACGCCCAAGAGGGAACTACTATACCGTCGGATCTCTGAAGGAGGCACAGAATACCCAGTCGACAAGGAGGAACTCAAGCGCGAGGAATTCAGAAGGCGCTGGGAAGAAAAAGAAAAGAAGAAGCCTAAAAATCTCCGGGGGAAACCGATGGTATACCCATTAGTACACTACAACTGTGAGGCCGACTTCGAGTACTATATCGAGGACGGTGAAATCGTCCCATGGCTGACCACGGAGGAAGAAAACGCTAGGCAGCAGATACGCAAACGCAACAGTGAAAACAGGCGCTAGGAGGAAAATGAAAACGTCGGAAAGGTCCTACAGAAACTACACAAGAAAGGAGACAAAAAGACCAAATAAAAAGTCCTTTTAAGGACTGCAACCAATCAAGCCAGGAGCCTGCACCAACAAAGAAAACAAGTGGAAACATGCACAAAGGACAGCCGCCGACCGATCCCCCAGCTGGAGTGGGATAACGAAAAGTCCTTATAAGGACTGCAGCCAGACGAGCCAGGAGCCTACACCAACAAAGAAAACCACAACAGAAGAGCACAAAGGATAGCCGCAGACCACTGCTGACGTCACAGACACAAACGCTACATAACCAGTCCGAGAAAGGACTCACAAGACAAGAATTAGGGCTAATAAACCCACAAAAACCACGTACCTCAATAATAACCACAGCTGATGAAGCAGGTTAGACGAGGTCGAATTTGGAATTTTTGTTTTTGAAATGGAATCGGAATCGGAATCGGATCCGCCACCTGTGGACGCGCTGGGTTGGAGATGGTCGCCCCGGCTTTACCCATGTGCCACATGGAAACATGACATTCGTATAAACATTCCCGTTTGTATGGTTCGTTACACCTACCTGAGATAATTATAATGGCCATGTTAAAAATTGCTTTAGTCAGCGATATATTATTGATTATTTTCCATGCGTTTTAATGCTTATTGTTTAGTTGTTGTCTAAGATTAGCTTCATGAGTGATGAATTAATGAAATATCGTATGAGAGGAAAGAGAGAAGAAGGGCAGAATGTCATTCATTCAGTAGCATGTCCTTTGCAGAACTTCGCTCCCATAACAAACTTCCGGGAAATTTCTCGGTCAAAAGCAAGATGTCCCGCGTCAGAAACACCCATCCGGAGATCATCAACCACATTCTGCGCCCATCTTCTCTTTGGACTTCCTCTTCCTCTCTTCCCGGGCATATACCCCTCCATGATTATTCGCTCAAAACTTTCATGGCGTTTCAAGTGACCAATATACTTCAACTTTCTTTATTTTATCGTCTTTAGTAGCCAACCAACCAATGCATGTGTCTTTTCTGTATCCAAGATATTCTTAGCACCCGACAATAACATTATGTATTCAGAGGCATTTATGCGCTGTTCATCTTGTTTAGTTCGTGTCCAGGCGTATGTTGCAATGGGAAAGATGCATGCTCTTAAAAATATAATGTTTGTAGTTCTGTTTGTATTCTGGTTACTGTTTCTGATTGCTTGAGTTGAAAATCTTTGGGCTGGAGTCATTAATGCCCTCCCTCATGTTATCTCCATCCATTGGTTGATACACTGGCAGTGCCGTCAACCCCGTCGGCTCTTTCATTGCCCACAACACCGGCATGCTCTGGTACAAGGATAATCGTAACTTTACCAATTATGAACAACTTTAAACGAGCCCTTGAACTACACAGTGTCAAGTCCATAACATGAAAATAGATTAGTTATCGTCATCATCATCATCATTCTTCCACTTTTGCCATCAAGCGTCGTGGGGAGGAATAATTGGCGTTCCAACACCAGAAGGGTGGCACTGAATTGTGTCTTTCCGTGTGAATGTACAATGTCTTTGATGTCGTCAATTCATTTTCTTCTCGGGCTTCCTCTTGCTCTCGTTGTAGATGATCTCTGACGTAGAGCCAGCGCTGGTAGTTGGTAATGTTGTATTCTAACGAGATGGCCAAACCATTTAATCTTCTGTCTTTCGATCAATGTGACACAAGGTGTTGATCCCACAGTCTGTCTGATAACAACATTTCTTATTCGTTTTTGACTGTTAAGTTGGCAGCTCTCCTCAGGCATCTCATCTCACAGGTGTTGATTTTGCGTAAGTGTGATTTGGATAATGTCCAAGTTTGGTAGCATTGGCACCTTGACGTCTTGACAGACGATAGTTTGTGCTTTAAAAAGGCAAATTGCCTCTCTATAGCAGAAAGCCTGGGCTAAAATATAGAGATTATGTGTTGCCCATGCAGCATGATCCCTCTCTCGGCCTGCCTAGTTCACTCCAAAGGAAAGGTAACACCCCTACATCTGGAACAAGACAAGCTGCAGAAGCTGCCGGGTCAGCAAAGCAATGCCCTAACTGTCCGCCTGTCGGAGCTTCGATCCTAGACCAGCCGCCAACCAAGGCTTAGGGCCTGGTCTGCCCTGCCATGACATTTTGTCTTTAGCTTGCATTTCCTCGCACCAGGGTAAGGCTTGTACCCTCCCAATTGCGCTCTTCCGCCTGAAGCCGTTGGCACAATGTGGGGTGTCGGGTTTGGTAAGCGCCGCCCAACGTTCGGCGCTAACAGAAAGCAGGTAGTACCGTCTACTGTTATACGGTAGCTCAGTCATATCTGACTAAGACCTGACACACAATAGCATAATGGCATATTGGTAGCATATGGTTGGTGTAAATATGTTGTTTATTATCTAATAATTAGATGAGTAACATATGCATTTTTATACAGATGTTCATGGTGTTTTATTGGCATGTGTATGATATTTGTGAGTTGACGAAGGTGACACAAAGTGAATGTTGACTAAGTGACAGATAGAGTGGCTATGGTTGTGTCTAGGGTATGTCCTTGTAAAATGTGATGTTGAACAACCGATTAACCAAGATGCATCCCAACCAAACACCAGTCAGTGAACAAGCGTTAATTTGCGCACATAATATTCCTTTAATTCTGAATTAACACAGACACATGTAGCATATAAATCCAGGAACAATAATTC
The DNA here is from genome assembly GCA_963921405.1 of Cepaea hortensis. Classification (NCBI taxonomy): domain Eukaryota; kingdom Metazoa; phylum Mollusca; class Gastropoda; order Stylommatophora; family Helicidae; genus Cepaea; species Cepaea hortensis. The sequence continues at coordinate 57,684,335 of OY992897.1, read as the reverse complement.
TCTAAGAATATATCTCCATCCCAATGGAACACTTCGAATAACACTGCCTCTCACGGCCTACAAAATATCGTCCCACACGACAGGTATACGAGCCTCTCTCTAGGCCCGACTCAAAGTAACCCACTCTGGGTCTCGAATTCCACTCACTATCTTCCGAACTCCGTCACAATTCTTCACTTTCTCAGACCACGACCTTCTCCTGGTCCGGTCTAAACTCAACTCTCTCTCAGCTCGGAGTCCAAACATCAACTGCCCTCCGTCAATCTTTTTCCCTCTCTTTTCAACAATTCTATCCCCCACATTGCTTCACACACAATACACAACCTCACTGCTCCAACTGTCTGCCTCACCAGCTGACTTCTTCTCAGCTCCCCCTTTCAATTACTGTCTTCTCATTTACGCCCTCTGGGGGACTTACTATCCGCCCTATTTTATCTCGTGAACTGTTTATCTTGTACGGCCACTCACCTTAATGTCAATGACCACAGGCATGTGACAGAAGGTTTTAATGGCGTTGTCACTAATGATCGTGTTCTTGTGACGCTTACTGATTCTACTGCTCCTTATTGCTGATTCACTAATTATACAGGGTGTTAGTACAGTTTCACTTCACTTTGCAGCAGAACAAATTTGAAAAATGTAATTCATGACGTCATCGAAATATGAGCTCCAAAGTCCATCGTGAAACAATATACAGCGAATGGCTATCGTCTGTTGGAGTAATTCTTTGCACTCCAAACAGAATGGTGTTATCAACGGAAGAAAGTTTGTTTTTTTTTTTTTTTTTATTGAAAAGTGTGTCGAAATGACGGTCGATACACACGCTTGGTTGTTCAAAGATTTATAGCAACATTGCCTGGTTAACAACTTCATCACATTACGGGTAGACAATTGTTGAATAGATTTCATAGGTTGAAAGAAAATATTTACACAAATAAGACATTTGTTGAATAGGTTTCATAGGTTGAAAGAAAATATTTACACAAATAATGTACAAACAATTGAGGACCTGCAAGAAGCAATCAGAATTACCATTTAAGAAATAACAACAGACACCTTGTAGAAGGTATTTGACAATATGAAGACACGTGTACAGTCATGTCTTGAAGCCTATAGTGGACATTTCCAACACCTGTTATAATGAATACGCCATATTTACTAACAGCGTTAGACTATAGAAGTGACTATTGCACCTAATTTAATGAACTTTTAGCACACTTTTTGATGACATCGTGTACTTCATTTTTCATATTTGTTCTACATAAAAAGTGTAGTGAGATTTTACAAACACCCGATATTTGTCAGTTGTGGACCACCTAAGGTATTCAATCTAATGACTAAGGGGGAAACCTTTCTGAAATGTATGAATCCTGTTTAATGAATCGCTTAGTATGCAAACATTTGTGTAGATCTTCGACTCACAATTAACAGTATATTGGTGTCTACAGTTAGAGAAACATCTAGTGATTGAAATAGCTAAAACGTCTTTGACGATAGTTCCATGTAAGATAGTAGCGTTAGAATGTGAAGTGTTAGGCGTTCACGTGTTAACAAATAATAAATAATTCAAAAATAATCCTGCCAATTCTGCGCCTTTAATCTGAACCACTGCCTTGGTAGGCAAGCTCACTAACCACTAAGCCACGTGGTTCCTTTATAAGATATGGGAAACATGAACGGCCATATACCTCGGCAGATGAACAATCAATTTAAAATGCCGAGAATGGAAGTGGAAGCAGTCACAGCGGCATTCCGTTGGTTAGAGGAGACCACTGCAACACACACGGTCTTCATCACGGACTCAAGGAGTATGCTTAGTAAAGTGGAGAATAAATGTATCGCGTGGAATGGTTCACCTCGCTTCAGAGGTCACAGACTGTAAGAATGGTATGTTTTGTTTGCCCTGGCCATGCAGGAGTGCGAGGGAATGAACAGGCTGATAGGCTAGCAGAGGATGCACCTCTTGGTGGTCGATTATCTATGGACAAGGGAGAGGTGGTAGTGCGCCTGTGGGACCAGGTGAAGAATGTGAAAGAACAGATTGAGAACCTATATGTGGAAAGGATGAGGTTGCCGGGGATCGGCAGGGGTTCTGGAAGAATCTCAAAACTGAGAGGGAATACCATGAGAACTTTCAATCAGATAGCGGTGAGAAACGATTAGTAGTGTGACTCTTCATTGGCCGTTGAACAAGGGGACGGAGCGCATAAGGGAATGTCCTGAGTGCAATGATGTCGGTTCTTAGCTCAACTCAACTCAGCTCAACTTAAAAATGCCATACACACAAATGTCAAGGAAACAACGGAAATCAGCCATATTTCAAACACATTAAATAGGGGGGGGGGGGGGAAATAAGTACAATAGACCAAAAAAGAACAGGAAGACAAACCAATAACCTATTAATTATAACGAGCGAGTATCATGCAGATTGAATGATGTTTAACTGGGGCTGTGTTTTGTTTTTTTTCGGAAAGTGAAAGGATTAGTTTGCCAATCCGGTGAAGTTTATTGCGAATTTTTGGGTAAGGGAGTGCAAACCTGTTGAATAAATGACTCTTTTAATATATTAAACTAATAACATGAACGAAAGAAATATAAATACATGGAAATGGAATATACAAGCCACAATGGAAGTCACAAACCGCAAGTCATAAACGTGGGGGGAACGTATAATGAAGTGACGTAAATCGAGCGCAGGCATTATAATTGGCAGCATGTCGTTACGCCTTGGGCGTGGCGCATGGTGCCCAGGTAACGTGCTACAGGTGTGTTCCGTGTGTCGAGAATGGCATATGTTGCTGGAGTCGCAAGAGATATAAACATATGTTTACTTTAGTTGTGTTGAGTTGAGCTAAGAACAGATATCACTGCACTCAGGATATTCCCTTACGCGCTCCGTCCCCTTGTTCAACAGCAAGCGAAGAGCCATACTACTAAGCATTCCCACCGCTATTTGATTGATGTTTATTTTAATGTGGGGGAAATGTTAGTGTTCAGACGACTTTAGATTATTCTTTATTGCGCTACGGACACGCCCGTGTGTGTTCTGATCTACCACGTAGTAAATCCGTCTACTTGCAGTGGCTAACTATTTCATAGAGGGCCCTCGTGTAAGACGGGCCTGCGTGCCCAATTTCTGACCCTTTGAAAATAAAGTTCGTTCGTTCAAGGAGGCTCTCCACATATTTGGTGTGCTGCTGTTTTCTGGCCACACCGATCTACAGTCCAAACGTCTTTATTCTTACGCGCATTGTCGAAGAAAAGGTGCTGTGATAACGTTAGCTGGTTGCGACTCACAGGGTGTTCGATGTTCGCCTCCCCAAGGTTTGGGTGGCTTGTGGGAAGGCGCACAGCAGCGCATTAGTGGGATAAGTGCGCCAAACGATTAAAATCTATCGAAACTAGAAGGCATATTTCAATCGCACTACAGGAGAAAGCACCCGGAAATCATGACCCCTGTAGACCCACTCCTATTGGGGGTCAATGGGGTAAAAGGGCAGAATTATTTGTCGAAAAGGGACCTTTCTGATTATCAAATACCTTTTGTTGTTCTTGCTCATCTGTAGTGTTTGTGATATTATTGATATCGATTCATTCTATCCCCTGAATTCTCTTAGGGCGATCATTGTTAAAGGGTGTTCATATTGTCGACTGCACCCTGGTATGGTGAACAATGGAGACGCATACATAACTGATCCTGACCCTGTCAATATACCTAACAATCCTACTCCGGTCAACATACCTATCAATCCTGCCCGGTCAACAATCATGTTGACGCACTTCCATGTTAAGTAGACATAAATACAGACTGACAGACTGTTTATTTATCTAGTTGCATACGCAGACAGACATGACTTCTGATCCAACATGGAGGTTAGGCGGAGCGTTGTTAAGGTATCTGGGGTGTTTATGCTTGTGGCTATGGTTTGATTACGCATTTTTCTCATGTTGGGTTAGTAGTGCATGGTTTCGTACCTCTGCTTCTGAGCTGAGTGCGTGGAGCGACACTGTGAGCTGTGAATTTCGTGTAAAGTGCTTTTATATTTTCCCGCTGTTGTTTGTAGCGTGAACTTCATGCTCAGAATCCTGACGGCCGACCGGTCGCTGAACTAACTGGGTTGCCTTATACAGTAATGTGTGGCTGCTGGTTTTCTAGTGACTGCCACTTCCATCGACGATGAACTGTATTTTTGTGGCAGACTTTTGTGCTGGCATCCTGGCAGCGGCATTATATTTAATATACCTGCGCGGGCTGTTGGCTTGTCGATACTCCTGTCTGTTCCACTTTTCCTATGGGGCAGTGAGAAGCATTTTGTGTGATATTTACTGGCACAGGAAAGGAGCATAATGGGGCGACCTTTTGCCGTGAAGTTGGAACCACGACAAACTAACTAACGCAGGCTGACAGACAGGTAGATATGTCTATGTACTAACTTGTGTCTAGACAGACTTAATAACCAGCAGACAGATTAATAGACCTGATATGTCGAAGGAGTTATTGATAACAATACTGTCTTTTTTCTTTCTTTTTTTCCGCGTTTCCATCCTGTTTCAGGATATTGCGGTCAACATCAGCATCTTTCAGTTGTATGTTGATTCCTGGGCTAGATTACGCTCATCAGTAAGCCACGACTTTCTGAGCGACAGGCTCCATACTCTCATAAGTCACTGGCGCGACTCGAACTGCTTCCAATTCTCGTGCGCTCACGTCAACCACGAGAGTATTTGGGGTTACCGAGAAAGCTGCTGTCTCCCTCGACCATGGAGACTGGCACAACAATACTGACTAGCAGTAAACAAAAAAAACTAGTGAGTCATTTATGAACCTAGATTATATGTGTGTGTTACGTGTGTAACTATGTATCTCTCTTGTAGTCTAAATACCGGGTGTTTGTACAGTCTCACTACACATTGTATGTAGAACACATCTGAAAAATGAAGTACATGATGTCATCAACAAATGTGCTCCACAGTCCATCGTGAAGCAAAATACAGCAAATGGCTGTCGTCTGTTCGAGTAATTCTTTGCACTCCGAACAGAATCGTGTTATCAACGGAAAAACGAATTTGTGTTTTCTTCAAATTTGTTCTACATACAAAGTATAGTGAGACTTTAGAAACACCCTGTAGATAACCTGCCTAACAGCGAGTCCCGTGGCGAGGATCTTCTGTGGGTATGTGAAGTGTTGTGATTGTCGCATTTTGTGGGCCTGACTTCGGTACAGTTTTCAAGTCTTTGTCGTGTCGATTTATATTGGGGACTACAGGAGAAATGGGACCTTCGGGTTTTGTCTTCTTCTTCTCAAGAAGGGCAAAATGTCAGGCAGGCCTGCGGGGCCAAGTCTTAACCCTTTGAAAATAAAGTTTGTTCGTTCGTTCTTTCTGTCTGTCTGTCTTTCTTTCTTTCTTTCTTTCTTCTTCTTCTTCTTCTTCTTCTTCTTCTCCTTCTTCTTCTTCTCCTTCTCCTTCTCCTTCCTCCCCTTCCCCTTAATCCGCATCATCTTTATGTATCTCTTCGCCCTCTTCCTTTTCTACTTCTTTATCTTCTTCTTCCTACTATTCGTCCTCTTGCTCTTTCACCTCATCCTCCTTCACCTAATCCTGTTTTGTCTCTTTCCTTCCTTCATTCTTTCCTTCCTTCTTTCCTTCTTTCTTTCCATCCTTTCTTCTCTCGTTTCTTTCTTTCTTCTTTCCTTCCTCTCCTTTGTTTTCTTCCTCTTTTTCTTCTTTCCATTCTTCCCTTTTATAACTTTCATGTTACTTGTTGACTACGAATAAATGTTTTCTGTAAAGAAATTGTATGTAGGCGTCGCGAAAAGAAGTGTTCATTGCTTTTCTAATTCCCTAATCCATCCATGCCGACTCTGCCCCTCCCCTTTCTATCCCAGACACTGAAGTTCTAGAAAGAGCGTCCATGCCCAGTATCCACACTCTACTAGTGAAGAATCAGATTCGCTGCCCAGTATCCACACTCTACTAGTGAAGAATCAGATTCGCTGCCCAGTATCCACACTCTACTAGTGAAGAATCAGATTCGCTGCCCAGTATCCACACTCTACTAGTGAAGAATCCGGTAGGTAGGCTGCCAAGTATCCACACTCTACTAGTGAAGAATCAGATTGACTGCCAAGTATCCAAACTCTACTAATGAAGAATCAGATTGACTGCCAAGTTTCCAAACTCTACTAATGAAGAATCAGATTGACTCCCAAGTATCCGAACTCTACTAATGAAGAATCAGATTGACTCCCAAGTATCCAAACTCTACTAATGAAGAATCAGATTGACTGCCAAGTTTCCAAACTCTACTAATGAAGAATCAGATTGACTCCCAAGTATCCAAACTCTACTAATGAAGAATCAGATTGACTCCCAAGTATCCACACTCTACTAATGAAGAATCAGATTGACTGCCAAGTTTCCAAACTCTACTAATGAAGAATCAGATTGACTCCCAAGTATCCAAACTCTACTAATGAAGAATCAGATTGACTCCCAAGTATCCAAACTCTACTAATGAAGAATCAGATTGACTGCCAAGTATCTAAACTCTACTAATGAAGAATCAGATTCGCTGGGCTGGTGACTTGACTCGCATGCTTGATCAGAGGAAACGCTTTAAAAACACTGAAGATACTGCTCAAAGCTTTTGGAATTCACCACAACACACGGTAGACTGCTGCCTAAGACCGAAATTCGTGGCGTACATCATTACGCAAGGGTTTAGTCACTTGTGAAGCAAACATGACTGCAAAAGCTGTGAAAACAAGACTGAACCCACACAAAAAAAACGCAAGAAATCCACCTCCTAGAACGTCAGGCATTCTTTGCCCACATTATCATAGAAGATTTCGAGCCAAATTATGCCTTACCAACCATCTTAGACCTCACGGCTCCAAACTCTCAACCCCACTGGATGAAATGAATGGTCATCATCATTCTTGATGGACAGAGGCAACCCTGTCTTCTAATCCTGCAGCGTCTGTTGCTGTCACTGATGTTCTGTATTATGCTTATTTGTGGTGATCATGCCTGCCCGAACTGTTACTTGCTATCATATAAAATTCATTGTTGCCATTGTCTCAACTCATTTCCTTGTACCATTGTTCCCTCTAATTCTTCTCTTTTCTTGATATATTAACTTTACTTCCTAAACAATTCATTTACATCCTTAAAATTATTCTTAAATTTAATTATTAATAGCTAGTCATTGTCCATTTATATAGGAGCATTGTAAAATGTACACGACAAAGGTCCTTTTTACATGCTTTGAGGCGCATATAGTCACGTCAGGCCTTAGTCAGATATGACTGAGCTACCTATGACAGTAGACGTTACTACCTGCTTTCTGTTAGCGCCGAATATTGGACGGCGGTCACAAAACCGGACATCCCACATGGTGCCTACAGCTTCTAGTCGAGGAGCGCAAGTGGTCGGGCGCAAGCCTTATCCTGGTGCGAGAAAATGCAACCTAAAGACTAAATTTCATGACAGGCAGACCAGGCTCTAAGCCTTGGTCGGAACTTGTCAAGATCAAAGCTCTGACAGGCGGACAATTAGAGCGTTGCTTTGTTGACCCGGCAGCTGTGCAGCTTGTCTTGTTCCAGATGTATTGGTGTTACCTTTCCTCTGGGGAAAACTATGCAGGCCAAGAGAGTGATCATGCTTCATGGGCAACACATGGTCTCTATATTCAGCTCAGGCTTTGTGCTATGGAGAGGTATAACTTCATTTTTCAAAGCATCGTTTATCAAGACGGCAAGGTGCCAGTCAGACAATCGGCAGTTTGTGGCGGATATGTTCACGCCGGAAACCTTTACTGCCCCAAAACATTTCTTGGTACCCATGTTTAGTATGGGTGGAACTGTAAACCCATCTCAATTTTTATTCTTAGTTATCCTGCTTTTTGGCATCTGTAGATAGGGGTAGTAACGCAATTTCACAATTTCTACTTATGTGCTTCGAAGTCAATCATTCATTTCATCCAGTGGGGTTGAAAGCTTGCAGCCGTGAATTCTAAAACGGCTGGTACCTCCTATTTTGTCTCGAAATGTTCTTTGACAATGTGGGCAAAGAATGTTTGACGTTCCAGGATGATGATTTCCTGCAGTGGTTTTTCTGTCTAACCTTTTATTTTTTCACATCTCTTGCTGCCTTGTTTGCTTCACGGGTGGCTGCACCCTTGCATAATGATATACGCCACGAAATTCGGTCTTTGGCAGCAGTCTCCCAAGCGTCGTGATTAATTGCAAAAGCTTAAGTTAGACCTTCAGAGTGTCTTTAAAGCGTTTCCTATGACCGCCTTGGTAGCGTTTACCACAACTGTATCGTTATATAACATAGAACCTGTGCTTTTGTATGAATGTGAAGCGTAGACAATGAGCAAACAAACTAAAAAAACATCTGACGAAATGCAAATACCATGGACAGACAGAAAACCCAATGACCAAGTCCTACAAGAAATAAATGGCAATCGTAAACTGATTAGAGAAATTAGACGTAGACAGTCAACAGTTTTGGTCACGTTGAGAAGAAATAAATTTGAGAACTTGGTGACAACTGGCAAGATCAAGAGAAGATAAGAAGGGGAAGGCAGAGAAGTAAATACCTGGATGGCTTGGCCACGTTGCATGGTCGAGACAGGAACAATGAGCTGATCAACGACTCTGGTGATCGGGTAAGATGGCAAAACATGACCGTCCACGCGTATCGGCATGGCACATGATTATGATGATTATATGACGCATAAACATTGACAATGAGTAAAGAGGCGAATGAGGGCGAAAAAATGAGGGCGAAACTCGAGTATAGTGCTTCCATATTGACGTGGATAGGCCTTAGGTTCATACCAGAATGCGATCGGCGTTGCCAGTAGTGGGTTGTGCTCAATATTTAAATGAGTAAAGAATCAATCAATCAATCATGTGCCATGCCGGAAAGCGTGGGCGGTCATGACTCGCCATTTCACTCGATCGAGTAAAGAATATAAGTGTTAAATTGCTACTTCTATTTGTGGTTAAGCAAAGAACCATTCTTACACGCCTTAGTCCGGCGTTGGAGAGGGTCCGGGCCGCGGGACGTATAGGGTCATGAAATCATTTGATCTGGCCCTACCAAGGCAACAACTCGAATTGTAACCAGTCTAGAAGCTTGCTCGGAGAATACGTTGTTTACAACGATATTGTTTATCACTGTTAATGAATCAACGACCCAAAAAAACATAGACTAAAGGCTTTAGAAGACCACGATCATAAGTAACAAATTGAACGTTGCGATTAAAAACTTCGTCAGCACAGAAACACACACACACTCACACACACACAAACACACACACACACACACACACACACACAACGACAAAACTGCGGGGAAAACACTACATGAAAAGATACTGTGAAGTGCGGTGGTCAAAAAGGAACAGGCTCATGAAGTGTAACGAACTGTGGGATGAAGTAGAACAGTTCGTGGAGATTAAGGGAATACCCTGTCAGGGAACTCAGTCGTAGCAAGTGGTTGTGTAATCTAGCCTGCATGGTGGGCATGACCAAGCAGCTCTCGGAGCTGTACGTCCAGCTACAGGGCCCCAACCAGCTTCTCAGCTCCCTGCTTTCAAATGTGAAATAATTTAAAGAAAAATAAAGGCTGTGGAAAATGAATCTCCAAAAGAATTACCAGGGGCGGTTCCCCTACTGACTGACTGACTGGCAACTTGCCGTCCGTCTTGACAGACGATAGTTTGTAAAATTGGGCCATCTCTCCATAACACAAAGCCTGGGCTGAATTTAGAGACCATATGTTGCCCATGTAGCATGATCCCTCTCTCGGCCTGCCAAGTTTACTCCAGAGGAAAGGTAACTCCAATACATCTGGAACAAGACAAGCTGCAGAAGCTGTCGGGTCAGCAAAGCAATGCTCTAACTATCCGCCTGTAGAAGCGTCGATCCTAGACCAATTACCAACAAAGGCTAAGGGCCTGGTCTGACCTGCCAAGACATTTAGCCTTTAGGTTGTATTTCCTCACACCAGGAAATGGCTTGTACCCTCCCAATTGCGCTCTTTCGCCCGAAGCCGTTGGCACAATGTGGGATGTCGGGTTTGGTAAGCGCCGCCCAACATTCGGCGCTAACAGAAGCAGGTAGTACCGTCTACTTTCATACGGTAGCTCAATAATATCTGACTAAGACCTGACACTAAGTTCTAGGTTCCCTCACTATGAAAGGAATACCAAGGGGAGGTTCCACCACTATTAAAAGAATTACAAGGGGCGGTTCCACCACTATGAAAGGAATAACACGGGAGGTTTCCCACACTCTGAAAGGACAACGACCTTCTCAGACACTTAAATATCCTGGTGAGTGTGTGAAACTAACTGAGGCATCTAAAGAAAGATTCAAGGAAGTGAAAAATAAACAGTTGGAATTGAACATCTTTGCTACACCATACAGTGTGTAACCATATGATGTACCTGATAACGTACAACACGAAATTAACTAGTTGCAAAGCGATGATGAGCTGAAAGTTGGGTACAACAACCTCCCACTGCTTGAGTTTTGTAAACGTTACGAATTTCCCACTGTCAGGAGACATGCATTGGAACACGCACCTGTGTTCGGAACGTCTTACTTGATGAGAGCAGTTCTTTCCTAAATTTACCATCGGATAGACTCTCATGCGCTCCCGGCTCAAGCCTGATATATTAGCTGCGAATAGCAACATCATCAATACCAGCTCACATTACACGAATCTCCCAGAAGAAGCAGTCCCAACAATCCCATTAATTATCATCATGTGCCTTGCCGATAAGCATGGGCGGTCATATATCGCCATCATACATGATCACTAGAGTCGTGGATCAGCTATGTGTTATTGTCTCGACCATACCACGTGAAAAAGCCATCCAGGTATTTACTTCTCTGCCTTCCTTTTGCTCTTTTTCCCCTCTATTTTGCCAGTCTGGTTTCTGAAGAAAATGTAAAGAATACCATGGACAGACAGAAAAACCAATTACAAAGTTCTACAAGAAAGGAATGAAAACCGTTGACTGATTAGAGAAATTAGACGTAGACAGACATAACATTTTTTCGAATGTTATGAGGAGAAATAAATTGGAGAACATTGTGACAACTGGCAAGATTGAGGTGAAAAGTACGAAGGGAAGGCAGACAAATAAATACATGGATGTCTTGGCCACGTGGTATGGTCGAGACACGAACACTGAGTTGATCCACGACCCTGGTGATCGCGTGATTTTGGGAAACATGACCGCCCTCGCTTATCGGCATGGCACATGTTAATTATGAATTAATGTTTTGCGTATCCTTTTACAGGACTTAGCTGTCAACAGCAGCATCTTTCAGCTGTCTGTTGATCTCTTGGCAAGATTACGCTCAGTAGTTTGCCATTGCTTTCTGAGCGGCCGGCTCAGTATCCGCAAGTCACGAGCGGGGGTCGGACCACCTCAGTTCTCGCTCCGCTGCGAGACTCTGCGTGATAAACGGGATTACAGAGAGAAAGTGTTGTAACCCCACAGCCAGAGAGACCGGCAATTATGAATTAGAAGTTATAATAACCGAGAACAACTGTTGAATTTCTTTCCGTGTATTTATGTGTAGTGGGGTCTAGTAAAACAATCCGTGCAAACGGGACCACTGACTGGTGTGTGTTTACGAAGGGGGATTTGTGACAACACGTGATTTCCGTTGAGTGAAGGAAAATGCCAACAGATAATATTGTAGTCCGCACGTGCTTTCCGTGGATTGAAGGTAAATGAAAATAGATGATCGTGAAGTTAGCTGACCAAGTGGTATACATACATACTGGTCGGAAATAAGATAATACACGCAGCCATGCCTTATCTTCTGACGCTGCACCACAAGCCACACACGAGTACATCAAATGTATGAGCATATTCTTCCAAACTGTAACCTATAATTATATTCTCTCCAACTGTAAACCTGCACAAAGTTATATTCTCCCCAGCTGTAACCTACTCAACGCTGAACTGGGTTTATTTGTCCTGAGCTTATAGAAAATGTTTTGATTCGCTGATTCCTTGTGGCGGTGATAGTTTTGTTTGTGAAAGGGCACTTCCGTATCAACTGGTTAGGAGTTCAGCATGACCGAATGGATAAGACCACTCGTTTTTAAACATCCGGTGTGCTGATGCCGAGGTCAGGGGCGTCACTAGGGGGGTGCGGGGGGTGCGGGCCGCACCGGGTGACACCATCAAGGGGTGACACCAAAATAAAAAAAATTGCAAATTTGACAAAGCAGACATAGCTCTGTCTAGTCGGGTTTCATAACCGTTCATTGTTAACTTTAGAAATTTTAATGTTAAATAACAAAAAATTTAACTTTGTCCGAGTTTGTCGAAGTTCTTTATTTATGTTTTACCTGAAGTATTGAAGTTATATTGTTCAATTTGTTTTCTTTCTTATGTCCTTATTAACTTTTTGACTTATTTTACAAACATTACTATATGCGATTATATATGGTACAGGAACACTCGGAAGAAGACCATGGTGAAAGTCTAGAGGGGTGACACCAAGAGTTTACTGCACTGGGTGACACCAACCCTAGTGACGCCACTGGCCGAGGTAGCGGGTTCAAACCCTACACCGGTCAGTCGGATTAAAATGTTGACTTCTTGTCCTTGATTTTGGGACGTAAATTACAAGTACATCTGAAGTCGGTGTGGGATCGCCTGTTATCGAGGGACACTAGTAATAAGGAAAGATAATCTACACGCAAACATCAGTTCACGGTTATGTCCATTAATGCCCCAGTCTCCTCCCTTACATTACACAAAGAGGTGCTACCACATTGCGTAACCTCTCTAGTTCATGAGAACACACATCCGGGAAGGTTAACCCGGTCAACAAATGCCAGCAGAAGTCGGATGTGTCGGCCCAACGGCTCAAGAACGCAGCTCTGCTATAAACAGGCACAATGCAATCGCGTCCGAAAAAAACTCCGGATGAACGCAGAAGAAGAAGAAGAACACAAATGTTTTTATATCAATATCAATTGTTGAAGCACCCTTGCAATCATTGTCGGCTCCGTGGCGAAGGCGTTACGAATGCATTTCGTATCCCCGCATACCGCGTTCGAAATACAGCTGCGGGAGATTTGGAAGCAGACCCCTTTGTGTTTGTTTCTATACAATGTTATGAGTGCCGGTCGTTCATGAATCAATGACAAACTACTGAACATAAACTTGCCCAGGAATGACAAACAGCCAACTGCTGGAGTTGACTCTTACGTCCTGTAAAAGATATTCAACAAACTTTTTTTTTTTTGCAGCTGTTGGAATACGATCATGTAGCAGACCGTTTCTGCACATCCTTCTCAGTAGCTCCTGTCTCGTCATCCAGTAACCATGCCATCCACCACTGTTCTCTCCATGTAACTGTAACCTGTAACATGACCATTCTCCATGTAATTGTAACCTGTAACATGACCACTCACCATGTAACTGTAACATGACCACTCTCCATGTAACTGTAACTGTAACATGACCATTCTCCATATAACTGTAACATGACCACTCTCCATGTTACTGTAACCTGTAACATGACCACTCTCCATATAACTGTAACCTGTAACATTACCACTCTCCATGTAACTGTAACCTGTAACATTACCACTCTCCATGTAACTGTAACCTGTAACATTACCACTCTCCATGTAACTGTAACCTGTAACATGACCAATCTCCATGTAACTGTAACCTGTAACATGACCAATCTCCGTGTAACTGTAACCTGTAACATTACCACTCTCCATGTAACTGTAACCTGTAACATGACCAATCTCCATGTAACTGTAGCCTGTAACATTACCACTCTCCATGTAACTGCAACCTGTAACATGACCAATCTCCATGTAACTGTAACCTGTAACATTACCACTCTCCATGTAACTGCAATCTGTAACATGACCACTCTCCATGTAACTGTAACCTGTAACATGACCATTCTCCATATAACTGTAACATAACCACTCTCCATGTAAATGTAACCTGTAACATGACCAATCTCCATGTAACTGTAACCTGTAACATGACCATTCTCCATATAACTGTAACATGACCACTCTCCATGTTACTGTAACCTGTAACATTACCACTCCCCATGTAACTGCAACCTGTAACATGACCACTCTCCATGTAACTGTAACCTGTAACATGACCATTCTCCATATAACTGTAACCTGTAACATGACCACTATCCATGTTACTGTAACCTGTAACACAACCACTCTTCGTGTAACTGTAACCTGTAACATTACCACTCACCATGTAACTGTAACCTGTAACATGACCACTCTCCATATAACTGTAACCTGTAACATGACCACTCTCCATGTAACTGTAACATAACCACTCCCCATGTAACTGTAACCTGTAACATAACCAAAGTATTTCAATTTCGGATACTTGATACCGTTTATGAAACAGCTTTCTTCCACGATCACGTCTCGTCGAACGTTAGTATTCGTCTTCCTCTTCGTAGATTTCTTGTTTATTTATTGCTAAATGGCCTATGATTCCCATCCGTACTTTTGCCACAGGAAAGATTCATACTCCCAAAACGTTTAGTTTAATCTGTTTGCTGGTGTTTGCATTTTGTAGTTAGTTGCATATTCTTTACAGGACGTTGCTGTCAGCTCCAGCATTTTTTTTTTTTTTACTGTTCGTGATTTCTTGACAAGTTTACTTTCACTCGTTTGCCACTGCTGTCTGAACAACCGGTATTCGTACCATTGTATGAAAACCAACGCTATGTGGTTTGCTACCAAATCACCCGCAGCTGTGTTTCGAACGCGGTATGTGGGATTCTTCTTTTTTTTTATTCGCATATCCTTTACAGGACATTGCTGTCAACAGCAGCATCTTTCAGCGGTCTGTTGATTTCTTGGCAAGATTACGCTCAGTAGTTTGCAATTGATTTCTGAGCGGCCGGCTCAGTTATCCTGCAAGTCACCAGCTGGGGTAGAACCGCTTCCAGTTCTCACCCGCTACGAGACTGCGTGATAAACGGGATTACGGAGAAAGTGGTGTAACCCCTCGGCCAGAGAGATCGGCTATGTGGGATTAGGAACTAAATATAGAAGTCTCCTCCCAGGTCAAACAAAATATAATCCTCACCAGAGTACCCCGAAGCTCAGACACAAGCGCCCTTATCCATTTGGTCATGCTGTAACCTGACCACGGTTATGAATTAACTATTCTTAATTGTAAATTGGTAGCTAAATATGGAAATTAGAAAACCAAGTAATTAGAAGTGATCATAACAAACAGGAAAGAATACAAAGAAAAAATAAATACATGTATAAATAATACCAGACTAGTGGGCATAACATTATAAAAATAGATATTACGAGCAACGGAAATTCAAGAAATAAAACTGTGAAATCTGTTGTAAACAGTCATGTGGTAAAAGCAGTACGAACAATGAACAAACAGAAATGCTGTATAAACAACAACTACTAATTGCGAGCATCTGCGCAAACAGGCAAGGCTTCTGGTTTACATGGCTTTAGTCTAGAAGCACAGAAGAAAAGTTAACACGAAAAGGTGAAAAGAAGACAGAGAAAAAAAAGAGGTGAAATGTTGAATACAAATGTCGAAGAAGAAGAAGAAGAAGAAGAAGAAGAAGAAGAAGAAGAAGAAGAAGAAGAAGAAGAAGAAGAAGAAGAAGAAGAAGAAGAAGAAGAAGAAGAAGGAAAAGAAGGAGGAGGAGGAGGAGGAGGAGGAGGGGGGAGGGGAGGAGCAAGGGCGCATGGGCGCAGGGGGCGGTGGGGCCGGAGGAGACGGAGGAGGAGGAGAAGGAAGTGGAGGAGGAGGAGAAGAAGGAGGAGGAGAAGGGAAGGAGGAGGAGGAGAAGGGAGAGGAGGAAGAGAAGAAGGAGGAGGAGAAGAAGAAGAAGGAGGAGGGGGAGGGAGAGGAGAGGGAGGAGGGGAAGGGGGAAGGGGAGGAAGGAGGAAAGAGTAAGGGGGAAGAAGGCAAGAGTAAGGGGGAAGAAGGAAGGAGAAAAGAGTAAGGTGTAAGAAGGAAGAAGAAAATCGTAGGGAGGAAGAAGGAAATCGTAAGGAGGAAGAAGGAAAGAGTAAGAAGGGAGAAAGAAAGAGTAAGGAGGAGAAGGAAGAAAAAAAGAGTAAGGAGGAAGTCGGAAGAAGGAAAGAGTGAGGAGGAAGAAGACGGAGAAAGAAGATGGAAGAAGGAAGAAGACGGAGTGAAGAAGGAGGAGGAAGACGGAGGAAAGATGATAAGGAAGGAAGAGGAGGAAGAAGGTGGAGGAAGAAAGAGATGGACGAGGAGTCTACGGAGGTGGATGGAGGAGAAGAAAGAAGAGGAGGGTGGAGAGTCTACGGAGGAGAAG
The DNA here is from genome assembly GCA_963921405.1 of Cepaea hortensis. Classification (NCBI taxonomy): domain Eukaryota; kingdom Metazoa; phylum Mollusca; class Gastropoda; order Stylommatophora; family Helicidae; genus Cepaea; species Cepaea hortensis. The sequence continues at coordinate 57,667,953 of OY992897.1, read as the reverse complement.
GAGGACGATACAGAGGCGGAGGAGGAAGAAGTAACAGCAGCATTAGTTGCAAAAATATTAGATTAAGTGTTTAGTGTGGGATTTTGGAAGTCTGGACCACGATTCTACTGGCAGGAACGCCGGTCAGATCTGCATTGATCAGGTAATAACTGAATACTGCTTCAGCAGAAGAGGGCGCCAATGGGAGGATGTCTATAATTTTATAATAAAGTTGTGAACCGGTTGTTACACTTGGATTTGAAGTTAGAACAATAGTTCGTCAAGTTCTTGCATGTTACATAGAACCAGTTTTAACACACTGCTGCGATTGTTGGACGGTTAGTAAACATGCGAAAGAATTCATAGAAGTCTTGAGATATGGTTTTGTAGAAGCAAAGGGACAATTCATTGGACAGCCAAAATGAGCACATTTGACATTTGAAGAAAAAAAAAGGGAGGGTGGGGGGCTAAGTCGCAAAGATAACTTATCACACATATCAGAAAGAGGCAGTCATCGTTTGTCGACCACATCATGAGAAGACAATAACTGGAACATGTGACAACCGGAAATATTTGTGGATAGAAATAAAAATGGAAGACAGCCAGAGAAAAGTATTGACAGTTTTGTGTCATGGCACGGAAGGGACTCAACTCGGAAGTGGCAATTTGTGGAGAGTCATGATCGCGAACGTCAGCCGGCAAGGCACGTGATGAACGGCCTATACTAGTTACACTAGGTGAACGCCATTGTGAAGGATCAGGATGATATTGTCGTCCTATGAGATATCGTATCATCAGTTAATTATTCTGGGAACATTATATAGATCATTCATCAAGAAGTGTGTCTGTGTATAATGGGTAAACGATTTCTGACAACCGTAAACTGATTAGATACATTAGACGTAGACATTCAAAATGTTACGTCATGCGAAGAAATAAATTAAAGAACTTAGTGACATCTGGCGAGACTGAGGGAGAAGAACAAGGAGAAGGCAGATAATTCGTATATGGATTGTTTAGCAACGTGGCATGATCGAGACGAGAACACAGAGCTGATCCACGACTCTGGTGATCATGTGAGGACGCGAAACAGATGCTTGTCGACATGGTACGCGATGATGATGATGATGATGATGATGATGATGATGATGATGATGATGATGATGATGATGATGATGATGATGATGATGATGATGATGATGATGATGATGATGATGATGATGATGATGATGATGATGATTGCTGACAAAGACAACAGGACAGTATTATGACAGTCTCATCGTGTCACACGTTGTGGGATAAATGTATCAGCCTGCACGATGTCCAGTCAGTCAGTGTCCCAAGTCATATTATCAAGTTGTTTATTTGTTTGAAACATCACAGACCGACATCTGGAAGCTGTCCCTACAGAAGCGTCCGGTACTCACCAGAGGAAAGGATATCATTAGCTTCTTTTGGGGAGCCAAGTCGTCCACCGAGGTACATTAATTTTCGGCATTCACAACTTTATACGACAACTATAATTTTCCAGTTGTGTGCCACAAGCAAGATAAGAGGCTTAGTTCCCAGGAAAATCTAATGTATTTGACCAACCGCCTTAACAGATATTGGGGTGAATATTGCATAAACTGATTCTCGTCACTTCGTAAAATGCTCGGAAGCAACTAACTGGTTACTGGCCGTATGGAAGCGATTGAAGACGTGACAGCATTAAGCAAAGCGTTTGATTAACGGCTATGAGGTGTATATCTGCAGTAGCGGCGAAATACTTGATTAACGACTATAAGGTGTGTTTCTGCTGTAGTGGCGAAATACTTGATTAACGACTATGAGGTTTATGTCTGCTGTAGTGGCGAAATACTTGATTAACGGCTATGGGGTTTGTCTCTGTAGCAGTAGCGAAATACTTGATTAACGACTGAGTTGTGTGTCTGCAGTAGGGATTAAAATTATGTCCGTTTCAAAAACTCGCCTAGCGTTTTAATCTGACAATATTTGACGCTAACTTCTGCACCGTTCCAGATATCTTGTCGTAGCTTCCTTCGCCATTGCTTGATTTATTGCGTGAACATAGTCAGCTCCATTATGAATGTTATTATCAGTAGTTGTTTTATTTTTCCCGTTCGCTCGCTTTAAACTACAGCGTAATCCACGCTGGACTGATTTTTGCTTGTGGAATAGCTTTCCCTATTGCCAGTGTCCCTGGCCAACAGGTGAACCTACTCCTACTTCAGAGGTACTTGTAATTGTTTGTGGCGTAAACTGGGAACTGCATGTTCGGGAAAATGGCGTAGCTGGTTCAGGGTTGCCACTTTTCTTTGACAGAAAACATCTAGAAACGGAACAAACATCTAGAAATATCTAGACTGTGTAGGTGAACATCTAGAAAAACATCAGGATGGGAAAATTACTGCCGCTTCCATCAAAGATAAACTGAATGTTTCGTGGAGGACTTTTGTGTTGACATTCTGGCGACTGCATTATGCGCAGGGAAATGCTTTTACTATCTGTCCGCGGTTGTTTGTGGCGTCAACTGCGTGTTTGGGAAAAATTGCGTAGCTGGCTTTGTCGCAAAACGGACTGGTTTTGCCTTATGCAGTAATGTGTGGCTGCTGATTTTCTAGGGACTGCCGCTTCCATCGAGGATTAACAGTATTTTTCGTGGATGACTTTTGTGTTGACATTCTGGCGGCAGCATTATGCACAGTGTACCTGTGCGGGCTGTTGGTTTTCGAGACTCCTGTCTTTTTCCACTTTTCACATGGGGCAGTGAGGAACTTTTTATGTACTTTTCACTGGCACAGGAACGGAGCATAATGGGAACTACCCGTTGCTGTGAAGGTGAAACCGCGAATAACTAACTAACTAACTAACTAGGTATTAGTAATTTAACCCCCCGCCCCCACCCTCCCTCTTCCCAGTCAAGGACGAGAAATAGACCTAAATTGCAAGTACCTGTGAAGTTGGAGTGGGTTCGGCTGATGGCGAGGGACACTGGTAATAGTGTGTTATAGGGTGTAGTGTTGCCACGTACGGCACGAAATGAAGGTCGGCATGAACATCGTCTCTATAACAAGATACAGACTGCTGCGTACATACCCCTGGCCATCTGTGGCTCACGTTGTCGTTTCAGATTAGCTTCATAAGTGATGTTTGGTTGAACTAATGTATGGGAGCAGAGAGATACGCAGGTCTTCTTCTTCTTCTTCTTCTTCTTCTTCTTCTTCTTCTTCTTCTTCTTCTTCTTCTTCTTCTTCTTCTTCTCTTCTTCCACTTATCCTCCTTCTTTTCCTCCTTCTCCTCCTCCTGCTTTTCCTGCTCCTTCTCCACCTCCTCCTCCTCCTCCTCCTCCTTCTCCTCCTTCTTCTCCTCCTTCTTCTCCTCCTTCTTCACCTCCTTCTTCTCCTCATTCTTCTTGTTGCGACGTGCAGTTTGATCATTCCCCAACATACCGAGTCGACGGTTCGAAATCGACCACGGACGCTTTGGAAGTATATCGCGTTGAATTCGATGGTATGAGGCGTCGGCTGAAGTAGCCTGGCCTACTAAATCACAGTCAGTAGATGCTGGGGTTTATAGCTACGTCCTATAAAGGGCATCTTTGTCTCTCTTATTATTATTTCGCTATTGAGACAGAAGATATCCAATGTCAAAACACACATTATGTTAATCATTGTTTTATCTGTTCCTAAGTATCCACTTTATTTCCCAATTTAGTTGCTGTTACTTGTTTCCAAAAGACATTTTTATTATTCAAATACTTGCGTGCAGATGTTGTTATGTACTTTACACAACGGGAGGTGGGGTAGCGGCAGACCAAAAGAAATGATGCTGGATGGTTTGAGACGGTGGCATGGAGGAATATCATCAGCAGAGTTGATCCAGAACACCGAAGACCGATATCTGTGGAGAAACATGCACGCCAACGCCAGCTGGCAGGGCACTTGATGATTATGATCATGACTGTATGCACACACACACACACACACACACACACACACACACACACACACACACACACACACACGTGTGTACATTTTAATACAATCATGTTTTATCTAAAACAATAAGGCTCAAGCGTATCATGTCTTTTTCTTTCCAGAGTACACAAGAGTACAAGCCAGAGGAAGACAACTAGTCACCTAATGCGTAGTCTACATTTGAAGAGTATGTGCAGACAATTGCTCTCTTCCTGCCAACGGTAACATTCACCCAATTGGTGGCCCCCAGATAGAAACATTCCATGACACTATCTTCATGTGCCACAACGCCTATAAAAACATTCATTGATTTAATGTATGGATTGGAACTTATACATAACAAATCACATTGGTGTGGAAATGAGATTGCGTGAACTGTTTTGATCTTATCTTAACACGTGTGCTACCTATAGTGCTGTTACGCACATGTGAATAAGTCAGTAAATTATGTGATGCTTCTTTCGGTAAGAAAATATCTTCACTCAATCTCCATGTGTATTTGATTCACATTGAGGTAGGTTTATGCAGGCACTGTTTAGTTCGGTGTACCCAAGGATTGAGAAGCAAGTGATGGGTATTGATGAATTATCTTTCAGGTAGCTAACGAGTTATGAGCGATTGCATTACTGACGAGCTATGATGCTATGATTCGTTCTGTAGCTGAATATTACATACCTGTTTGCGTTTACAGGTAAAACATGTTACATTTCTGAAAATTAATCAGTTTCGTGCGCGCGCGCACGCACACACACACACACACACACACACATACACACACACACACACATATATATATATATATATATATATATATATATATATATATATATATATATATATACTTCTTGATATATGCTTGATATAACCCATCAACACAAACCATATACATATATGTATATATGTATATACATACTCTCATTTTTAATGCGTTTTTAATCTCTTTAGATGTTAATACTGATTTCATACTGTTGAAACCATCGAGGCCATGGAGAGAGTTGAGCTGAGTTGAGTTGAGCTAAGAACCGATATCACTGCATTCAGCACACTCCCGTAATCGCTCTATCCCCTTGTTCAACAGCCAGCGAAGAGCCATGCTACTAATCTTATCCACTGCTATCTGATTACAAGTTCTCCTGGTCTTCCCTCTCGGTTTGAGATACTTCCAGAACCCCTGACGATCCTCCGCAATCTAATTCTTTTCAAATATGGGATCTCAGTCTGCTTCCTCTTTTTCCACCTGGTCCCACAGACGCACGACCACCTTTCCCTTGTTATTAGGCAATCTACCACCAAGAGGTGCATTCCCTGCCAGCCTATCATGGGGGGAACTAAATATATCTCAATGAATAAAGGGGCTAAGAAAATTAGCCAGCGCTGAATAGGATTTACATTGAGAAAACATGTGAATAATATAGCTAGAAAGGTCTTGGTCTGCAATTAACAGGGCAAAAAAAAATAGAAAAAGTCTTAAGACACATGAAGAAAAGATGTACACATCAGGACGTGAATAATGCGGGAAGACCTAGAACACACGAAGAAGAGATGTATAGACAGATGTGAATAATGCGGGAAGATCTAGAACACACGAAGAAGAGATGTATAGACAAACGTGAATAATGTGGGAAGATCTAGAACACACGAAGAAGAGATGTATAGACAAACGTGAATAATGCGGGAAGATCTAGAACACACGAAGAAGAGATGTATAGACAAACGTGAATAATGTGGGAAGATCTAGAACACACGAAGAAGAGATGTATAGACAGACGTGAATAATGTGGAAAGATCTAGAACACACGAAGAAGAGATGTATAGACGTCAATAATGTGGGAAGATCTAGAACACACGAAGAAGAGATGTATAGACAGACGTGAATAATGTGGGAACATCTAGAACACACGAAGAAGGGATGTATAGACAGACGTGAATAATGTGGGAAGATCTAGAACACACGAAGGAGAGATGTGTAGACAAAGGTGAATAATGTGGGAAGATCTAGAACACACGAAGAAGAGATGTATAGACAAACGTGAATAATGTGGGAAGATCTAGAACACACGAAGGAGAGATGTATAGACAAAGGTGAATAATGTGGGAAGATCTAGACCACACGAAGAAGAGATGTATAGACAAACGTGAATAATGTGGGAAGATCTAGAACACACGAAGAAGAGATGTATAGACAAACGTGAATAATGTGGGAAGATCTAGAACACACGAAGAAGAGATGTATAGACAAACGTGAATAATGTGGGAAGATCTAGAACACACGAAGAAGAGATGTATAGACAAACGTGAATAATGTGGGAAGATCTAGAACAGACGGAGAAGAGATGTATAGACAAACGTGAATAATGTGGGAAGATCTAGAACACACGAAGAAGAGATGTATAGATGGACGTGTATAATGTGGGAAGATCTAGAACACACGAAGAAGAGGTGTATATGTATAGACGTGAATAATGTGGGAAGATCTAGAACACACGAAGAAGAGATGTATAGACAAACGTGAATAATGTGGGAGAAGATCTAGAACACACGAAGAAGAGATGTACAGACGTGTATAATGTGAGAAGATCTAGAACACACGAAGAAGAGATGTACAGACGTGTATAATGTGGGAGAAGATCTGGAACACACGAAGAAGAGATGTATAGACAAAGGTGAATAATGTGGGAAGATCTAGACCACACGAAGAAGAGATGTATAGACAAACGTGAATAATGTGGGAAGATCTAGAACACACGAAGAAGAGATGTATAGACAAACGTGAATAATGTGGGAAGATCTAGAACACACGAAGAAGAGATGTATAGACAAACGTGAATAATGTGGGAAGATCTAGAACACACGAAGAAGAGATGTATAGACAAACGTGAATAATGTGGGAAGATCTAGAACAGACGGAGAAGAGATGTATAGACAAACGTGAATAATGTGGGAAGATCTAGAACACACGAAGAAGAGATGTATAGATGGACGTGTATAATGTGGGAAGATCTAGAACACACGAAGAAGAGGTGTATATGTATAGACGTGAATAATGTGGGAAGATCTAGAACACACGAAGAAGAGATGTATAGACAAACGTGAATAATGTGGGAGAAGATCTAGAACACACGAAGAAGAGATGTACAGACGTGTATAATGTGAGAAGATCTAGAACACACGAAGAAGAGATGTACAGACGTGTATAATGTGGGAGAAGATCTGGAACACACGAAGAAGAGATGTATAGACAAACGTGAATAATGGGGGAAGTTCTAGAACACACGAAGAAGAGATGTATAGACAACCGTGAATAATGTGGGAGAAGATCTAGAACACACGAAGAAGAGATGTATAGACAACCGTGAATAATGTGGGAGAAGATCTAGAACACACGAAGAAGAGATGTATAGACAAACGTGAATAATGTGGGAAGATCTAGAACACACGAAGAAGAGATGTATAGACAAACGTGAAATGTGGGAAGGACGTGGCGGAGATGCATGAGAACGCTAAGGATAGGACGCTTGGAGTGAACTGGTCGAAGGGCTGTGTCCCATTGAGGAATTAAGGATGAAAGAGAAGAGAAAAAGAGTATATGTGAAATGTAATCATCGTGTGCCTTTTAAAAGGGTATTGATAATTTGCCTAGCTACAGGAACATGGATGAGTGTCTGGTGTCACCTGTGGCTCATGACTGTCCCTACCGGGAGAGGATGTCCCAAGGCAGCCATTAACGTCGTTCACTGCCTATGAAATATGTTTTATCATGAAGTCTCGTGAAGATAATGTGGTCATATCACCTTGCCTTCCACTTCCACCTGGGGGAGGAGGGTGTCTGTTACCTCAGCCTTTGACAGCCAAGTAGCTAAAAATTATTTCCTGAAAGAGGCTAATGAAACTAGAACATTACATACAACAATAAGAAAGAGACGAACAGCTTTCTTTGGTCATGTGATGGGAAGAGAGGCATTGGAGAACATCGTGACAACTGGAAAGATCCAGGGGAAGAGAGGCAGAAGCAGACCAAGAGAAATGATGCTGGGTGGACTGAGACGGTGGCAAGGAGTAATATCATCAGCAGAGTTGATCCAGAAAACCAAAGACCGAGATCTGTGAAGAGACATGAACGCCTACGCTAGCTGGCATGGCACTTGATGATGATGAAATGAACATAGTCTGGGAGTGACCAATGGATCTGGCCGACAATCAATACTCCGACGAAAGGTCAAACGGACACATAATCAGGCTGTAACTGGTACCAATAGTATTTTGACTTTTCGCAGGCTGTTGAAGATGAACACGTATGGGGGAATTGTCCCGAGTGCTTGATGTCGGTTATTGACCCCACTCAATCAGCTAAGTATATCCGGATGATATATCAGTTCCCGTTTTTGATTACATAATGGCATAGAAGCCAGCTTCGCTTGACATAAGGCATTCGCTTCTCCCGCCAAGTACAAGTGGGTATTGTTCATGTCTTAATCAGACAACCCAGTCTTCCAACAGTTCACCCATTTCTCTGTCAGTTAAGTAAAGACAGGAGTGCGACGGGGTAGTGAGTTCATTCTAAACATCGGTTAGGTGCACATAAACGTTGACTTCTCGTTCAGAAAGCAATGGCAAACTCATCATCATCATCATCAAGTGTCGTGCCGACTGGCGTAGGCGTTCATGACTCTCCATAGATCTCTGTCCTTGGTTTTCTGGATCGACTCTGTCGTTGATATTCCTCCATGCCACCATCGCAATCCATCCAGCATCATTTCTCGTGGTTTGCCTTTGCCTCTCTTTCCCTCGATCTTTCCAGTTGTCACGATGTTCTCCAGCACCTCTCTTCTCATCTCATGACCAAAGAAAGCTGTTTGGCTTTTTCTTATTGTTGTACATAATGTTCTAGTTTCATTAACCTCTTTCAGGCAGTCGTCGTTAGTTACTTTGACAGTCCAAGGAATTCGCAACATTAGTCTAAGGAACCACATCTCTGAAGCTTCCAATCTCTTCCTAATTTGTTCATTTATATTCCAAGATTCACTGCCATACAGCAAAACAGGTTCTATATAGCACCTCAGCACTCTCTTTCTTACATTCAATGATAGCGACTTATTGTATAAGATATTCTTCATTTTTTTAAATCCAGCCTTTGCTTGCCCTATACTGCTCTTGATATATGTTGTGCATCTTCCGTCTGATGTTATAAATGTCCCTAGATATTTAAAACTATCCACTTAGTGAAGAATTTTCCCTTCTATCTCTATTTCACATTTGGGTGTCACCTGTTTCTTTGATACCACCTTGTTACTGTTTTCTTGATATTCAAGGAGAATCCTTTCTTTGCACTCTCTGTTACTACAATGTCCAACAATTATTGTAGATCTGTTGCATTATCGGCTATCAATACTGTGTCATATGCATAGCGTATATTATTTATATTATAACCTCCAAATATTATTCCTGGCTTTTCTTTTATCTCTCTCATTATTACTTGGCTGTAGAGGGAGAATAGATCTGGTGACAAAACACATCCCTGTCTTACTTCCAACTTTATGTGTTCATAATTTCCCTTTTTTTTAATTTCCCATTTTAATTGCTGCTGTTTGGTTCCAGTAAATAGTTTTTATTATTCTGAGATCTTTCCCATCAATGTTGATATCTTCCAACATTTTAATCAGTTCATCATGTTTTACTTTATCAAATGCCTTAGTATAATCTATGAAGCACAAATATGTCTTTCTTTGTCTCTACTGATCTTTCTAATAGTGTTCATAATGTGTATATTGCATTGTTTGTACCTTTTCCCTCCATAAATCCATACTGTTATTCGCCAATTTCCATTTTTATTTTCTTCCTTGTTCTTCTCATTATAATTCTGAGTAAAATTGCTTAGAAAATCAACCAGTTTTTTTTTTTTTTTTCGTTCTCTGGCTTTCAACACACTTGTACTCCATACATGTGTCACTACCTCTAGTAGTTGCCACTACTAAGAAGTGTGAGTGCCGAAGGATTACCTTTCTCTATTACCAGTGTCCCCCGCCATCAGGCGAACCAAAACCGACTTATGAGGTACTTGTGATTTACGACCCCAAATCAAGGGCGAAACGTCAACATTTTAGCCCAGCTGACCGGTCTAGGGGTTGAACCCGCTACCTTGGCATGAGCACACCGGAAGTTTAAGAGCGAGTGCTCTTTATCCATTCGGCTCTGTTGATTTATTGTCAGGGATTTATCCCAGCGTCCTGCATGCAACATGTCTTCTATATCTGATATACTAACGCGTTTATGTAATACGGGAGAAGGGAAGACCACCTATATCTCGGTGCACTCAGGCCTGGGATGGGATGGTCCCATCACCGCACACACTCACAGGGGCTTCCTTCTACAGGATGTATTTTTAATGACTGTGGGTTTTTTTTTTGTTTTTTTTTTTTTATAATGCCGTTCCAAGTTTTGTATTTACCTTTTATTTTGCATGAACTCCACAGAGGATGAATACGACACATGGAACGGCAATATTTTCAAACACCCCACAGTCATTATAAATACACCCTATAAAAGATGTATTTTGTATCTGCTGTCCCTTAAATGATTCAGTGACATGGGATGATTAACCGTCGTAAGCGACTTCTCGTAACTGCCAGGGTTTATATACTGTAGTTTTCCCCGTGCGAGCCTCTTAAATTTGATATGCAATAATATATGTCGTCTACCATATTTTCGACTTTTAAGACATAACTGTATCACACGCCTACTTCCAATTTTCGGCTTTCCATTTTTGTTTTGTCCAACCCTACGTTTTGTTCGTACTGAATCTGTTAAGACTGAAGTGATGTCATATATCATAACTTACAGCTTTGACACATAACTTACAGCCTTGACACATAATTTACAGCTTTGACATATAACTTACAGCTTTGACACTTCATGTGCCAACGTTGGGCTCAATGTCAACTTGGAGAAGACTGTAGTTATGTACCAGTCAGCTCCAGGGATTAAACACACTGAGCTGATCATCAAGGTGAATGATCATAGACTAAGTGTTGTGGACAAATTCACCTATCTTGGCAGCACTGTCACAAACTACAACTGACGACGAAGTGAATGCAACATCTCAAAGGCCAGTGTTGACTTTGGCAGACTGTACAAGAATGTATGGGGCAGAAATGGAATAAGCCTGCAAATAAAGCTGAAACTCTACAAAGCAGTTGTATTATCCACACTGCTATATGCTTGTGAAACCTGGACTGTTTATCAGCGACATGCTAGGAAATTAAACCACTTCCACACAGTCTGCCTTAGGAAGCTACTGAAGATCAAATGGCAAGAAAAGATCCTAGATACTGAAGTCTTAGAAAGAGCTTCCGTGTACAAGTATAAACACTTTACTAATGAAGAATCCGATTCGCTGGGCTCGTCATTTAACTCGCAGCCAGAGATCACAGGCTCCCTAAACGAATTCTTTTACGGTAAATTTATTTGTGGTAAACACTCCCAAGGCGGCAAGAGGAAACGTTGTAAGGACTTTAAGAACACTGAAGATACCGCCCAAAGCGTTCGGAATTCATCACGACACATGGGAAACTGCTGTCAAAGACAGCAATTCATTGCGTACATCATTACGCTATGGTGTAGTCACTTGTGAAGCAAACAGAACTGCAAGAGCTGTGGGAAAAAATAAGACTGGGCAGAAAATCCCCCGCAGGAGATCCTCCTCCTGGAACGTCAAGCATTTTTTGCCCACATTGTCAAAAAGCATTTCGAGCCAAAAAACAAAAGTCCTTGCCAGCCATCTTAGAACTCACGGCTCAAAACTCTCAACCCGACTGGATGAAATGAATGATCATCATCATACATGACGGACAAACACCAGCCATCTTAGAACTCACGGCTCAAATCTCTCAACCCCATTGGATGAATTGAATGGTCATCATCATGCATGACGGAAAAACACCAGCCACCTTAGAACTCACGGCTCAAAACTCTCAACTCCACTGGATGAAATGAGTGATCAACATCATACTTGGCAGACAAACACCGGCCACCTTAGAACTCACGGCTCAAAACTCTCAACCCCACTGGGTGAAATGAATGGTCATCATCACACATGACGGCAATCACCAACACAAAAATATGGCTTGTCATTTTCATGACGTTGAATCAACCACTGTTAGATTTTCTATGCACTTGTACGTTCAGTAGGTTGCCAGTGCTTTCTGAATGAGAAGTGGACGTTGAATTCCAGCTTAATGCCGGTGTATGGGTTGAACTGCCTACCTAGACATCAGCGCACAGGAAGTTTAAGAGCGAGCGCTTTTATCTTTTCGACCACAACGACGCTTAACTGATTCAGTGCCGAAGGATAATATATCGTCGGATGTGACCTTCTATTTGAACAGAAGGTCGATATGTTGCCACATTTGGGTCATAGAGCTATTTGTTTTGTTTCATGGTATCTTCTGCAATTTTAAAGCTCAATGAACGGAAATTAACATTATTATAATACTTGTTCATTTGATTGTGCGCGATGTTTGGTACTAACCTACTTTTTTTTTTTTTTTTTTTGTGGCATTGAATTAGTTACAAAATTATGCACCTGCAAATTGATTTTAGGAATTACACAAATCTTCACCAGTGGTGGTTCTTTTTTTAACATGAATGTAAAATATTTGTTTCAGTTTACTGTAGCAGGAAAAGATTTCCTCCCAAGATCTGTGTAAATTGAAGTTAATGTGATATTTCCCAGATTCATCAGAAATGGCTGCGGGTAAATTGTGGGCCCATTTGCGTGTCAAGTGGTGTGACGTGTGCAAGACGAGATGCACGGATAAACAAACAGTTAGTTGCATATTCTTTGCAGGACGGCGTATTCAACCCCCATAATTCTTGGCTGTTTGTGATTTCTTTGCAAGTTTACGTTCAGTAGTTTGCCAGAAAAAAACCGGCATTCATATCACTGTATTAAAACCAGCGCAGGGTGGTCTGCTTCCAAATCGCCATCGGCTGTGTTTCGAATTTGGTTGCGGAATTGTGAATGTGCCGTTTTTGTTTATTTTGTTTTTGCAAATGGTTTATTTTTAATACTCTGTGCGCGTATGGGAATTCGAACTTGTACCCGGCTGACATGTTGGTATTGGTTGTTGCTCTGAGTGCGCAATTATTATATCCTTATAGATAATACTTTAACAGATGCTGTTATTATCATCATTATGTGCTAACCCTATAAGCGTGAGCTGTTACGTTTCGCATTTTCACATGGTCACTTTAGTCTTAGTTCTTATTCTTATTGTCTGTGCCGTATGGCGTTAGAGATCATGTCTGTCCACAACCTTCTGTCTCGTGTACTGCCAATCTTCTTGTAGTCCATGTCTTGTGGCGTTGGTGATCATGTCTGTCCACAGCCTCCTGTCTCGTGTACTGCCAATCTTCTTGTAGTCCATGCCTTGTGGCGTTGGTGATCATGTCTGTCCACGGCCTTCTGTCTCGTGTACTGCCAATCTTCTTGTAGTCCATGCCTAGTGGGGTTGGTGATCACGTCTATCCACAGCCTTCTGTCTCGTGTACTGCTAATCCTCATGTAGTCCATGCCGTGTGGCGTTGGTGATCATGTCTGCCCACATCTTTCTGTCTTCTGTGCTGCCAATCACTTCTAATACTGATGTTCCTCCATGCCATGTCAAACTGTCCAGCATCTTCTCTCTTGGTCTCCATGACCAAGCATCTGCATCTCTTCCAACTTGTCCCATATGACGACATTCTCCAGCTTTCATTTACTCATGACATGGCCAAAGAATGCGGACTATCTTCTTCTGATGTGAGAAACCAGTTCTCTTTGTACGGTAACTACTTTTAAGATATCTCCATTGCTCTTTCTATCCGTCCATGGTGTTATCATCTTTTCTCCGGGGCATGCTGGTGTGGTGGGAAATGAACAGGCGGACAGATTGGCTGGCTCTGCAGAACTTGGTGGAGTATTGTTACATGACAAGGCAGACGTGGTTGCGGCCTTGTGGGAGCACGTGTACACCTCGGAGGAGCAAATGGATTACCGTGGTCTAGCAAGAATGAGACAGCGAGGAGTGACGAAGGGATCTGGCCGACGCTCAACGCTTAGAGGAAAGGCGAGACGGACATATAATCACATTGCTGCTGGTACTATTGGTGTTGGAACTCTTCGCTGGCTGCTGAGGATGCGGACGGAGCACTTAAGGGAATGCCCCGAATGCTGTGATGTCGATTCCTAAATCAATCAATCAATCATTCTTCTATAAGACCACATCTCGGCAGCTTCCATATAATTCCTCACTTGTTTGTTCATTGTTAATCATTGCTCTTGGGTCCGGTTTGTGTGTTCATCTCTGTTATGCCGTGTGACCAAGTCGCCCATGTATATATATATATATATCTTTGTTTTCCCTTTGCTCTTTTTCTATTAAGTTTCCAGGTTGTCGAAAACTTCATATTTATTAAACGCTAGAACAAATCTTTACTGCATCTAATTTCTCTTTTCAGTTTATAGTTTTAATTTATTTCTTGAAGAATTGTCTCATTGATTTTTCCGTTCGCCCATGGCATTCCTTACATTGACCTCAGAACCCACATTTCCCTTTCTCAACAAGCCTGCTGCGTTGATTGTCCATGTTCAACATCTATACAACAGTATAGACACTTTAAAGCACTCCTAATCGCTTTCTCACACAGCAAAGGACAGATTTTCTTAGTGTGACTGCTTCTCCAATCATACACAAGATTGCTTTTGCCGTGACAATTCTTCTTCTCATTTCTACAAGGCATCATCTGTAAGATGATATGACTGTTTAAAGCCAATAGTACTGATTCACCTATTTAAGAATGTACTTATTTACTTGCTTAATTTGTGTATTTTCTCTTCTTGAGATTATCATATTTATTGTTTTATTATAATTTAATTCCAACCCTTATCGCTCAGGTGTACAACCACAGCTACGCTACTTACTGCAGAACCTACTTTTCGTCTACAATAAATACTATGCATATCTTATGAACAGATCCGTCACCGCCGCTCAATAAATTGACACGATTAATGAACATATTAAGGTCTAAGAATAACATTAAAGAATGGACTAACGAGTATTTAATTCTCAAACAGAGATTCAGTGATTTTTAAAGATGGCGTCCTCGCTACTCCCACATAACCAGTTTCAAACAACAGACTTCACCGCCATTTTGGATAACTTCGTCATCAACATGACGTCACTAGACTCCTATCAATATGAATTCTTGGATACCAACACAACCGAGACACCTTATAACATCAGTGGGTACGCTAACAGCTCGACCAGTCCACTGAATTTCCATATCGCGCTGAGAAAGTACACCATTTACCGGGTGGCGCACGTGATCAACAATTACTACCTGTGGTTGGTGTTCTTCTTTGGTTTCCCAGGTAACATCCTCAGTGTTATTACAATACTACGAATGAAACCAGTCTCATCTCCAACCGTCTACGTTGCTGCTGTTGCCTTCGTGGACAACATGTGTCTATTGTGTAAATTCGCCTTCTACATTTTGACCAAATACGATGCCAAGCTTGAGAACGAAGGCTGCTCCGCTCTCCTGTTTCTCGGCTCGTTTACTGCCCACTTCGCTAACTGGCTTCTGGTTGCCATGACAGTTGAGAGGTGCCTGGCCATATGTCTGCCATTGAAGGTCGGATCTATTTGTACGAGGTAAGACGGTCGTAGTTATTTTTGAGTGTGTAAATGTCTGTCTGTCTGCCTTACTGTCTGTCTGTCTGTCTGTCTGCCTGTCTGTCTGTCTAATGTACTTCTGACTCAGTCGGTCAGTCTGTCTCTGTCGATCTGTCTCTGTCGGTCTGTCTCTGTCGGTCTGTCTCTTTCGGTCTGTCTGTCTAATGTACATCTATCTCTGTCGGTCTGTCTCTGTCGGTCTGTCTGTCTATGTCGGTCTGTCTCTGTCGGTCTGTCGGTGTCTGTCGGTCTGTCTAATAAGCATCTATCTATGTCGGTCTGCCTGTGTCTTTCTGTCTGTCTCTGTCGGTCTGTCTGTCTCTGTCAGTCTGCCAGTCTCTGTCGGTTTCTGTCTGCCTGTCTATCTATCGAGAAAGTTTGGAGCCGTGAGTTTAAGATGGCTTGTAAGCCCTATTTTGGCTCTAAATGCTGTTTGATAGTGTGGGCAAAGAATGCTTGACGTTCCAGAAGGAGGATCTCCTGCGGTAGTTTTTTTTTTCCCCCATCTTTTTTTTCCCCACAGCTCTTGCAGTCCTGTTTGCTTCACAAGTGACTACACCCTTGCGTAATGATGTACGCCACAAATTTTGGTCTTTGGCAGCAGTCTCCCAAGTGTCATGATAACTTTCAAAAGTTTCTAGTGAGATCTTCAGTGTCTTTAAAGCGTTTCCTCTAGCCGTCTTGGTAGCGTTTACCACAACCCAGCTCGCCGTAAAACAAAAAATCGCATAGGGAGCCTGTGATCTGGAATGCGAGTCAAGTGACCAGCCCAGCGAATCTGATTCTTCATTAGTATAGTGTGGATACTGGGCATGGACGCTATTTCTAAGATTTCAGTGTCTGGGATCGTGTCTTGCTATTTAATCTTCAATAGCTTCCTTGTAGAATGCAAGGGCGCAGTAAATGATGTGTATATATTGAGAACAGTAATTGAACGTTTTATAGGAGTAAACAAAGATCTATATCTTTGCTTTATTGACTACACAAAGGCTTTCGATAAAATGAGACATGTCGATATGATAAGGATGCTTGAAGATCTACAAATTGATGGAAAAGACCTTAGACTTGTAAAAAAACATATTGGAAACAACAAGCTGCCATCAGAATTGATAACAATGTAGGTCAATATGCAATAAAGAGGTGTGAGACAGGGAAATGTAATGTCTCCAGATCTTTTTTCCCTGTACAGTGAAAATATTTTCAGAAATATAGAAGATATGGAAGGAATCAACATTGGGGGACGATACATCAACAACATTAGATACGCAGATGATACAGTCTTGATTGCAGACAATGAACAGGACCTGCAAAATTTAGTAGATGCGGTTGTTACACACAGTGAACAACTAGGGTTAGAACTGAATATTAAGAAGACACAGATTATGGTCATCACTGGGAAGAAGGAAATACCACAATGTGATATACGAGTAAATGGGCATTTTCTTAAGCAAATGAATCGATACAGTTATCTCGGAACAGTCATAACATCTGATGGGAGATGCCTTGATGAGATTAGAACAAGAATTGCTATTGCGAAGGTAGCCTTTTGCAAGATGAAAAACATACTGACCAATAACAAGATATCAATTGAAACGAGAAAAAGGGTGTTGAAGTGCTACATAGAACCTATACTTTTGTATGGATGTGAAGCGTGGACAATAAGCAGACAAGCTGAAAAACACCTGATGGTTGTGGACATGTGGTTTCTGAGGAAAATGCAAAGAATACCATGGACAGACAGAAAAACCAGTGAACAAGTTCTTCAAGAAACAAATGAAGATCGTAAACTGATTAGAGACATTAGACGTAGACAGTCAAAATTGTTTGGGCATGTTATGAGAAGAAATGAATTGGAGAACTTGGTGACGACTGGCAAGATCGAAGGGAAGAGACCAAGGGGAAGACCGAGCAGTAAGTACCTGGATGGCTTGGCCACGTGGCATGGTCGAGATAGGAACACAGAGCTGATCCACGACTCTAGTGATCGAGTGACATGGCAGTACATGACCGCCCACGCTTATCGGCATGGCACACGATGGATGGAGCCTCCTAAAGCGGACTGTGTGGAAGTGGTTTACTTTCCTAGCATGTCGCTGGTAAACAGTCCAGATTTCACAATCTATAGCAGTGTGGATAATACGACTGCTTTGTAGACTTTCAGCTTTGTTTGCAGGCATTGACTATATTAAGGCATAATATCAGAGTGGGATAAATTGAAAGATTAAAAATATGAGAACAATAAAAAGAAAATGGAAAAAAACAATTGCTACTTATCTCAGAAACCCAGGCTGGGATACTCCAGGTTGTCATACGTGTATATATGTTGTGTTTTGTATATTTGTTTTCTGATAACAGCTAGACGCAGGAACGTCCTACGTTTTCCGTAATTGTGTTCTGTAAAGCTACATTACTTTGTGTTACTTTATATTGTTTATATTTTCAGAGGTTTACCTCAGTCCAACTAATTGTATTCATATACTTTCCAAGTCATTGTGACTTTATTATGGCCTTCGCATTCAAGTTTCCGAGACATAAGGCTGTTTATGAGTTAGTTTTCTTTAATATTACAGTTTCTGAGACTTGAGGCTGTTTATGAGTTCGTTTTCTTTAATATTACAGTTTTTGAGACTTGAGACTGTTTATGAGTTCGTTTTCTTTAATATTACAGTTTTTGAGACTTGAGACTGTTTATGAGTCAATTCTCTATATTATTCCAGTTTCTGAGACATGAGGCTGTTTATGAGTCAATGCTCTTTAATATTCCAGTTTCTGGAACTTAAGGCTGTTTATGAGTCAATTCTCTTTAATATTCCAGTTTCTGAGACATGAGGCTGTTTATGAGTCAATTCTCTTTAATATTCCAGTTTGTTTCTGAGGCTTGAGGCTGTTTAGAAGTCAATACTCTTTGATATTCCAGTTTCTGAGACTTCAGGCTGTTTATGAGTCAATTCTATTTAATATTCCAGTTTCTAAGACTCGAGGCTGTTTATGAGTCAGTTATCTTTGATATTCCAGTTTCTGAGACTTGAGGCTGTTTATGAGTTAGTTATCTTTGATATTCCAGTTTCTGAGACTTGAGGCTGTTTATGAGTCATTTCTCTTTAATATTTCAGTTTCTGGGGCTTGAGACTGTTTATGAGTCAATTCTCTTTAATATTCCAGTTTCTGAGACTTGAGGTCGTTTATAAGTCAATTCTCTTTAATACTCCACTTTCTGAGACTTTGGGCTATTTATGAGTCAATTCTCTATAATATTCCAGTTTCTGAGACTTGAGGCTGTTTATGTGTCAATTTAGTTTATTCCAGTTTCTGTGACTTGGGGCTGTGTATGAGTCAATTCTATTTAATATTCCAGTTTCTGTGACTTGAGGCTGTTTATAAGTCAATTTTCTTTGATATTCCAGTTTCTGTGACTTGAGGCTATTTATGAGTCAATTCTCTTTGATATTCTAGTTTCTGAGACTTGAGGCTGTTTGTGAGTCAATTCTCTTTGATATTCCAGTTTCTGAGACTTGAGGCTGTTTATGAGTCAATTCTCTTTAATATTCCAGTTTCTGAGACTTGACGCTGTTTATCAGTCAGTTTTCTTCAATATTCCAATTTCAGAGACATTAGGCTATTTATGATTCAATTCTCTTTAATATTCCAGTTTCTGGGACATTCGGCTTTTTAAGAGTTAGTTTCTGAGACATAGGGTTGTTTATGAATCAGTTTTCTTCAATATTCCAGTTTCTGAGACATGAGGCTGTTTATAAGTTAGTTTCTGAGATGTTTTCGGTAACGTTTAGATTCAAAACTCCGATTTTTTTCTTGATCCACGGTATTTTGATACGATTTCTGTAACATTTAGTTTCAAAACCTCGAGTTTCTTCTTGATCAACGGTATTTTAATAAGCTTTCGGTAACGTTTAGTTTCAAAACCCCGATTTTCTTCGTGATTTACGGTATTTTGATAAGTTTTCTGTAGCATTTTGATAAGTTTTCTGTAGCATTTAGTTTCAAAACCTCGAGTTTCTTCTTGATCAACGGTATTTTAATAAGTTTTCTGTAGCATTTAGTTTCAAAACCCCGATTTTCTTCTTTGGTTATAGCGATGTGGTTCACGGGCACTGCTGCCAGAGGAAAGATGCATGTTCAGATAATGTTTAGTTACATGTTAATAGATAACAGAAGTCACGACTGCAGCAGGTTATAACCAAAGGAAATAAAAACAGTTAGGTGGGTATAACACCTGCGAAAAAGTGAGAGATACCAAACACGGACACAGTGCACATACCTTACAACGGGCTTCACAACGGTGAACATAAATAACATGGTGGTGGAGGGGGGAGGGGGGGTCCAATAAAATTAAAAATTAAAATAAGTATACTTTTTTTTTGCATTTTCCCCGTTTATTTTAAGTTCACACATCTTTTTTTTACGCATATCCTTTACAGGACATTGCAGTCAACACCAGCATTTTTAAGCTGCTGTTGATGTCTTAGCAAGTTTTACGTTCAGTAGTTTGCCATTACTTTCTGACCGACCGGCTCAATACCTTCCGTAAGTAACCAACGCGACGTGATCCGTTGCCGAAATTCGCGCAGCTGTGCTTCGAACGAGAGTATACGGGATTACGAACAACGTCCTTAACTTCTACGCCAGGGAGCCGGCTATACATTATCTAACTGTTTGTGTTTCATTTAGTTAAATGTGCTTGCTGTTAGAGTGCTATGGGCTATTAATACTCTTTAATTCCTGCATCGCTTTAGCCAAACTAAAGAGTCCTTGTTGTTTAAAACAAACCAGTTGTTGATGATTCTAAACAACTGGAAACTCGAAGCACAGGTCAGATCAACCAAATTACAATTATACAAAATAAAAGCCGTTACGACGAGAAGCCTTGATCAGCAAATTATACAACAACAGAAAACCACAACACACAAAAATGAAATGTCACTTAGTAACTCATCATCGTGTGTCTTGCCGACTGGTCGATCATGCGTTTCCACAAACTGCGATCGGCAATATCATGGATCAATTTATGTTTTGACTCCCTTCCTTGCCATGACAAAAGACTATCAATAATTTTTTTTTCTCGCTCGCTTTCTATATTTCTCTTTCCACGCATCTTTCCGGTGGTCACATGTTCCAGTTTTTGTCTTCATAATTTGGCCCCGAAAAATAATTAAAGCCTCTTTCTGGTATTTGTGATAAGTTGTCTTTGTGGCCCAGCCATCCTTAAAATGTCCAGTTGACATTTTTAGATGTCCACGGAAACTGCAGAATTCTTCTAAAAGAACCACATTTCCAAGGTTTCGGTTGTGTTTACTTTTGTTGACTTGTAGCCCGGTATTCGAGCCGTGTGTTAGAACTGCAAGAACTTCCAATGACAAGAACTTATTGCATAAAATGTTCTGCATTTGACATTTGAATACTCAGTGGCGTTGGTTACAATTGTGGTGGTTCAGTGTGCGGGTTGTGTTTCTCGTCTTCTGTGTCAGTGTTATCTGACTTTTCGATTGTGTAGTCATCCCTCATCATTTCCTAGTCATCCCTCATCATTTCGTAGTCATTCCTCATCATTTTGTAGTCATTTCTTAGTAATTCCTCATCATTTCTTAGTCATTCCTCATCATTTCGTAGTCATTCCTCATCATTTCGTAGTCATTCCTCATCATTTCGTGGTCATTCCTCATCATTTCTTAGTCATCCCTCATCATTTCGTAGTCATCCCTCATCATTTCATAGTCACCCTCATCATTTCGTGGTCATTCCTCATCATTTCGTGGTCATTCCTCATCATTTCTTAGTCATTCCTCATCATTTCGTAGTCATTCCTCATCATTTCGTAGTCATTCCTCATCATTTCTTAGTCATTCCTCATCATTTCTTAGTCATTCCTCATCATTTCGTAGTCATTCCTCATCATTTCGTGGTCATTCCTCATCATTTCTTAGTCATCCCTCATCATTTCGTAGTCATCCCTCATCATTTCATAGTCACCCTCATCATTTCATGGTCATTCCTCATCATTTCGTGGTCATTCCTCATCATTTCTTAGTCATTCCTCATCATTTCTTAGTCATCCCTCATCATTTCGTAGTCATTCCTCATCATTTCGTGGTCATTCCTCATCATTTCTTAGTCATTCCTCATCATTTCTTAGTCATCCCTCATCATTTCTTAGTCATCCCTCATCATTTCGTGGTCATTCCTCATCATTTCCTAGTCATCCTCATCATTTCGTAGTCATTCCCCATTATTTCGTAATCCCTCATCATTTCGTAGTCATCTCTCATCATTTCATAGTCACCCTCATCATTTCGTATTCATCCCTCATCATTTCGTAGGAATCCCGGTGAAAGCTGCGATTTACAGCTGACGATGTGTGGTCTCGTGGTGGTCAGGTAGTGGGCAGGTAGTGGTCAGGTAGTGGTCAGGTAGTGGTCAGGTAGTGGTCAGGTAGTGGTCAGGTAGTGGTCAGGTAGTGGTTAGGGCAAGAACAGATACTGACATATCTGAGGAGCCAAGCATAAACACTGCCCATCGGAAAGAGCAAGACATTTTTTGGGGTCGGGGGGGGGGGGGATTAAACCACACAAAAAAGGGGGAGGGTGGGTCCGCAAAGCAAGCAAAGGCAGAAGAAGTGGAATTGTAGACGAAGGGGGGGGGGAGGATGGATGATAGGAAGAGGGTGAGCATAGGATAAGATGAGTTCTTAATGGATATATCTACGAGGTGTTAGTTTTTAACGGTGTTAATTGGCCATGATGCGATTTAGATTGATTCATAATATTGTGCATGCACGTGAGATTGTTATAGTGGGTAGTATAACTGCTAAGAAACACTGAGGGAGGGCTTAGTCAATGGATGAAAGTATGTTGGTTTAACGATTCTAACAAAACGCCATATATATTGATCATGTAGAACGGACTGGTCTTATAATACAAAGCTTACTGTTCATAGTGTAATACTTACACTCAGGATAGTTGTTATATAACATAACGTCACATCCAATATATAAACACTCTTACCATTGAGAAAGCACGAATGTGTGATGCACTGTGTCTTTGGGAACGTTCGTAAAATGACCGTCTCTGATATTCATAATATAAGATGGCACAGCAAGGATGATTACTATACAGTAACGCACAAAAATATACAGGAAATCAATGGGGGAGCACGGCTTCTATCTTGTTACGTACGAGCTCATTTACATTATAAACATCATAAACCCAAGTATAACAGAGACAGAGAGGAACATTATCACAATGTTTGTGTGAGTGTGCGTTTACAGTAATCACCCCGCATCTAACAACTCAGTTCACATATTTCACGCAACAACAAGAAAGAACCGATGCCAATTCCTCCCGTGTTTTCTATTCAGTTATTTGTCTTACTTAATCCATTCAGACAAGCAGACTGACTGACTAACAAACATGCAGACAGACAAACAATTATCATGATAGTCAAGCATGCTACGTACCAACGTATTTACGTCTTCGCGTCCATCAAACCGGATACAACTATCGTAAATTGGAAATCTTTTAAACGACAGCGGCAAAACAGCAGACGTCCAGAGGTATCATCTTGGAAATATCGGACTGGATGCGTGATCAATCAGCCAAAAAATTATGTCGGCTGTGAAACAGATATAACACTCATAAGAGATTATGTTTTATTTCTCTGTGTGTTTTTATCTACACGAGGTTTGGTTGTTGTTAATGTGTTTTTTTAATCTAATTTCCTAGAACGTGATTGTGACTAGTGACTTGTGAAATTGCATTCTGGTACTGAGATACCATGTCTGCGATTTGTTAATTGGTTGCGTGGTACCGAGACACCATGTCTCATCATTATATGAATAACGAAGACACAAAGCATAGATTGTACGATTTATTGTCTGACATATTTCGCTGCATCTCGTCAGGTACATACTGCAGAAGTCACACAACATAGAGTAAAATAATTAGGTACATCTTCCAAGCTGAAATATACACATGATCGCACAGTAATGTAATTGTTTACCATGGTAATTTTTAATGGACTATCATGTATTTCTGTTTGCCAAAACTGGCCTATATAGATTAATCTTTATGGCGCATAAAAATATCTCCCTATCTATGGTACACGAACACAACGAAGCGTTGCCGTTCCTGGATATCCTTATGAGACGTAGAGCAGACGGCACAATTCAAAGATCGGTGTACCGCAAAGAAACATGCACTGGCCAATACTTAAATGTTCATAGCTTCGCACCTGTCCAGTACAAACGGGGCTTAGTACGGACCCTGTTTGCCTGTACTAGGAAGATGTGCACACAGGACACACTGACAGGGGAGATTGAAACTCTGAAGGATGTCTTACACCTCAATGGGTACTCCACAGGATTTATAAAGCGCCACTGCCAACAGCCGAAACCAAATCAAGACGTAACTATAATCCCTAAGCTCAAGGTATTTATCCAGCTAACCTTTCGAGTGGATGGCGTAATACAACGTCTACAGGACAGTCTCATTACAGCAGGCGGCCGAACATTCTCTGCTGCAACTCCAGTTATTACGTACAGGACCACACCTATTCCCACCACAGCTGTAAAATAATATACCCCTTTGTACGCCAAATCAAATTTTATTTATTAATTCACATGCAGGTGCGGGTATCTACATCGGCAGAACAGAGCGGCATTTACACAGCAGGGTTGTTGAACACATATCCAGCTGGCTTGATAAGATCCTACACACAGGCGATGTGATCATGGGAAGGCTGACACACCAGATATAAACTTCTGGTGTCGTCCATTGCACGTCATGTCTTGGAAACCGGTCATGTAATTCATAGAGACAGCGCTTTTCACGTGTTGTTTCATATACACAATGGTAGTCTCTGTGGCGAAGTGGTCAAGCCGTTTGACTCGTGCTCCGAAGGTTGTGGGTTCGATTCCGGGCCGCGTCCTTCGGTTTACTAGTTAAATGTTTCGGAGACTCCTGTGGGTCGTCGCTAAAAGCTACGGAGTTCGTGCTTTGTGCGACGCTTTCCGTGCTGCGGAAAGAGACCGAGCCATATGGGATAAAACCCGGTGCAATGAAGTCGACCCTGTCGACTTTTAAGCGACTTTTATACACAATGGTAGTTTGTTAAAGTTTGCAGAAGTCTTAATGACTAATCTGCATAGGCCAGTTTTGTGCAAACAGAAAGACATGATAGTCCATTTAAAATTACCATGGTAAACAATTGATATTACTGTGCGATCATGTGTATATTTCAGCTTGGAAGATGTATCTAATTATTTTGCTCTACGTTGTGTGACAGCTGCAGTCTTTGAAAATCTTTGAAAAGCTCTGACAGTCTTTGTGTAGTCAATAAAGCAAAGATGTAGGTCTTTGTTTACTTCTATAGAACTTTCAATTAATGTTCTCAGTATATACACAGCATTTACTTACTCTTATCTTCTACGAACCCACATTGTTTTTCTCCTATTTCGTGTTGTACTTTCTTCATAACTCTTTGCGTGATGATTCTTAGCAAAATCTTCGTGATATGGCTCATTATACTAATTGTTAGATGTTGATCGCATTCCAATGCTCCTGATTTCTTAGGGATTGCAATAAACATAGAATTACATAATTCATGAGGTTTATTTCCAGTATCAAATAATCATATATTGTGTTCAGCAGTCTGGTGGCCTGGACTATTCCATATTCCATGTCTGCGATTTGCTAATCGGAATCTCCATGGCGAAATGATTACACTGCCGGACTCGCTCCGAAGGTTGTGGGTTCGATTCCGACCTACTTCAATCAGTTCACGGGTACAATTTTCTCGGAGACTCCTGGAGGTTGTCGCTGAAGCTAGATAGTTCGTGCTTTGTGCGGCCTTTTCAACAGGCCGCCTCGCTGCAGGTACAAGTGTACTTCGACGCACGACGCGTTGAAGTACACTTGTTCCTGCAGCGAGGCGCCGTCGTCATTTGGAGGCGACAGGTTCGATCCCGGTCGGTAACCATAGCTTTCAAATTGTATGTTTGTCTAGTGCGTCTTCTAGTCTCTACTTCCTTCTTCTCCTTCTGTGAGCGGCAAATAATACTATGTGTGTTTATTTATGTAATTGTCTTAGTGGCCTCAAGGGTCCCCCCTTTCTCCCCCCCCCCCCCCATTGATTTCAACAGGCCGCCCTGCAGAATGTGACCAAGCCATATGGAACCAAATCCGACGCGATGATAGGACTCTCTTGCTTTGTAGACCCTTCCAAACTTCCCATGCTAATTTTCAGGTCCATAAACAAAAATGAGGCAACTGAAATATTGTGGGTATGTCAAACGTTATGACAGTTTGAAGAAAACAATAGTGAAGGGGTATATGCCGGGAAAGAGAGGGGAAAATAGGCCAAAGTGAAGATGGGTGCAGGATGTGGCAGATGACCTTCAGATGGGTGTATCGGACGCGGAACATCTTGCTTGTGACCGAGAGGTTTTCGGGAAGGTTGTTATGGGAACGAGGTTCTGCAAAGGGTATATACCGTATGCTACTGAATGAATTAATAAATAAATGAATGGATGGATGAATGAATGAATGAATGAATGAATGAATGAATGAATGAAGGGAGGGAGGGAGGGATGGATGGATGGATGGATGGATGGATGGATGGATGGATGGATGGATGGGTGGTGGATTAATGAATGTTGTTGTTGTTGTTGTTTGTCCATCAAGAATGATGATGACCATTCATTTCATCCAGTGGGGTTGAAGGTGTGGAGACGTGGGTTCTAAGATGGCTGATAAGGCCTATTTTGGCTCGAAATGTTCTTTGACAATGTGGGCAAAGAATGCTTGACGTCTCTGGAGGAGGATTTCCTGCAGTGGTTTTTCTGTCCTGCCTTTTCTTCACAGCTCTTGCAGTCCTGGTTGCCTCACATATGACTGCACCTTTGCGCAATGATGCACGCCATGAATTTCGGTCTCTGGCTGCAGCGTCCCAGGTGTCATGACGAATTCCAAAAGCATTCAGTGAAATTTTCAGAGTGTCTTTAAAACGTTTCCTCTGGCCACCTTGGGAGCGTTTACCACAACGCAGTTCGCTGTAGAAAATTCGTTTAGGGAGCCTGTGATCTGGCATGCGGGTCAAGTGACCAGCCCAGCGAATCTGATTCTTCATCAGTAGAGTGTGGATACTGGGCATGGATGCTCTTTCTAGGACTTCAGTGTCTGGAATCTTGTCTTGCCATTTAATCTTCAGTAGCTTTCTTAGGCAGACTGTGTGGAAGTGGTTTAATTTCCTAGCGTGTCGCTGATAAACAGTCCAGGTTTCACAAGCATATAGCAGTGTGGATAATACAACTGCTTTGTAGACTTTTAGCTTTGTTTGCAGGCTTATTCCAGTTCTGTTCCATACATTCTTGTACAGTCTGCCAAAGGCTGCACTGGCCTTGGAGATTCTTGCATTCACTTCGTCATCGATTGTGGCAGCTTGTGACACAGTGCTGCCAAGATAGGTGAATTTGTCCACAACACTTAGTCTATGGTCATTCACTTTGATATTCGGCACAGTGTGATTATTCCCTGGAGCTGGCTGGTACATAACTACAGTCTTCTCCAAGTTGATATTGAGCCCAAAGTTGGCACAGGCATGTGAGAAAGCTGAAACATTATGTTGCATGTCCGCCTCTGAGTTGGCGTATAGAGCGCAATCATCAGCAAACAGGAGCTCTCTGACGGTGCCGCTGTCAATCTTGGTTTTAGCTTTCAGCCTTCTGAGATTGAATAACTTTCCATCCATACGGTAGTTGATGTCTATTCCAATGTCGTCGTTCTCGAAGGCATTCATCAACATGGCTGAAAACATGAGGCTGAACAGTGTTGGTGCCAGGACACATCCTTGCTTCACTCCATTGGTTACAGGAAAGGGTTCAGACAGTTCACCATTTTCCTATACTCTTGCCTGCATGCCGTCATGAAATAGCCGCACTATTTGGACAAACTTTCGTGGACAGCCATATTTTGCCATAATCTTCCACAGTCCTTCTCTGCTGACTGTATCAAAAGCCTTGGTAAGGTCAATGAAAGTGGAGAACATTTCGCAGTTCTGTTCCTGACATTTCTCTTGCAGCTGCCTTGCAGCGAAAATCATGTCAACAGTTCCACGTTCTTTTCTGAAGCCACATTGACTCTCAGGAAGAAGACCTTGATCGAGATGGGCCGTGAGGCGATTGAGAAGAATTCTGGCGAGTATCTTCCCTGCAATTGAAAGCAAGGAGATGCCTCGGTGGTTGTCACAGGATTGGCGGTTTCCTTTACGTTTGTAAAGGTGGACTATTGACGCGTCCTTAAAATCTTGTGGCATGGTCTCGTTCATCCATATGTTTGTGAAGACTTGGTGAAGCTGCTCTGTTAGGACCGGCCCACCTGCCTTGTATATCTCTGCTGGGATGGAGTCAGGACCAGGTGCCTTGCCGCTGGAGAGCTGCTGGATGGCTTTGTTTATTTCCACTATGGTTGGCAGGTCACCAAGTGTCTCATTGGTGGGAACTTGAGGAAGGCAGTTGATGGTTTCATCATCGAAGAAGGAAGTTGCATTTAAGATTTTGCTGAAATGCTCTGCCCAGCGTTGGAGGATTTCTTTCTTATCGGTGACCAATGTTCCCCCATCTGCACTGAGGAGGGGAACTATGCCTGGTGATGTAGGACCATAGACCGCTTTCAGTGAGTCGTAGAAGTTTTTCATATCATGTCTGTCAGCAAAGCCTTGAATTTCATCAGCTTTGCTGCTCAGCCAGGAGTCCCGCATGTGCCGAAGTTTCTGCTGCACTACTCTTTGAATGTTCTTGAAGGCATCTTTTTCTGATGTTGACTTTGGGTCATTCAAATGTGCCTTGAGGAGAAGATGTTTCTCGGCCAGCAATTGGTTGATGTCTTCGGAATTTTCATCAAACCAGTCTTTATGCTTTCGGGGGGTTGGACCCAGGATTTCCATAGCAGTGTTGTA